>JACFYI010003566.1:167493-177799 GCA_014898755.1 Handroanthus guayacan | reverse complement strand
TTTTTTTTTATTAATCATGATCATTGAGTCATGAGGTGTAAATGTAAAATTGTGTCAAGATCCCTTAAAAAAATAGGACAAGACAATAATCATAAACCATGTCAAAATCTTATCCTCCTAAACCTTGCCAAAATCTCGTCATCCTATATAGAACAAAACAAGGCTAGGTATTATGTCATAATTCGGCCCCTAGTCAACTCTCGGTCGAAAAGTTTGAAAAGAGGCATGTGGTCCTTATTTTTATAAACAACATTTGAGCATATCCACAAGATCTTTCGCCAATACAAATGCACAACTCCTTCAATATATTGTTCCTTCAAAATACGCAGATGGAAAATATTTTTTAATAAATCATGTCTGAGAAACAAATTCAAGAACAACTTATAAATTATTTTAAAACGATAAACTCTTCTAACGTCAAATAAAATCACATATCATCGTTTATTATATTTGTGCAATGTCTATAATCATCTACAACTCTCCTCTGAATATCAATTAATTACAAAAACGACATTGTCACCTTTATTTGTGTACGAACATGAAATTAAGTAATACGGCCAAGAAACATCAACATTGTGCCGTTACAATTGGAGGGTTCACAACAACAACGCGACAACAAAAAGTTGTGCAATTTGTTGGACAGTTTCTTATCTGGAAGAATCCTTGATTGCTATGAAAAGAAAAAACCTCATAACTAGCCTTAATTTTTGTGGGGAACTTCTATTCTTCGTCGCCTGTGAGTAAATTTTGTCCACTACAAATATTCGGATAGGGTCAGTTAGTGTCCTCGTCTCTATTACTTTATAGGTTGTTTAATTATTTGGGGGATGCACCACAATTATTTGGATTATATTACTTTTCGTACATAAAAGCAACGTATTTAATTTAAGGATAAGATATTGATGTGTCTAGGAATAAAAGGATGTTTGTAAGATGGATAAATCTCAAAATTTAAGAGAGAAAAACAAAAAAATAAAATAAAATAAAATAAAGTCATGCATTACTGATTTTTATCGAATGGTTTGAATTAACTTGATTCGATGAGTCTATTAATGTGGTTAGTTGAACTTGAGTGACGTGAACGATACAAACTAAGTCATCTCATGAACATTTTAATTTTCAAAAGACATGTGCATATAAATACCTATGATGTGTTACTTTTTATGTATGAGATTTTAAGTTATTTTTACTTTTTATTTATATTATCTATGTTCGTCTATACCACTGACTTTTCATGATGCAAACCTTTAACTAATAATTATTATTTAATTATTTAATTAATACCTTATTAGTTTTGATAAAATGTTAAGTACATTAAGGGAGCTAGTGTCGTCTTTCTTTTCTTTCAAATATAATTAAACGAAAAAGGGAAAAGTTTGTATCTTTATTTCTAATTTATTTATTTGGTGAAAATGGCAAAAAAAAAATAAATAAACAAATAAACTTTAGATTATATATACATTTTAATAAAGTATGAGTCTCTACTTGATATGACTTTATGCGTTTTGCCTAAAATATCCTTAGTTTTTAACTTACTCTAGGAACCACTCACAACCTACTAATTTTCTACTTATATTAGATTATACATATAATTATATCAAATATATTAATTATATATTCTAATTAAAATAAATAAATTGTGCCAGACTAAATCTTAATATATATTATGCACACGCATTGAGTGTGCAATGAACAATAGTATAAATTATGTATTACCTCATTATCCAAGGATCAAAATGAAAATTCAGTATTAAAGTGCGACAAACTTTAGCTTTTACCAGTTCGCGTCAAATGCCACTAGAAATTCATTTTAGAGCCTAATATGAAACTAATTATAACATCAACCAAAGCCCCTTGGATGAATTGCCACCAAATTTTCCTTACAATATACTTTTAAGAGAAAGTCAAGAATTCAATTCCCCCCAAAAAAAAAAGAAAGGGGAAGAAAGAAAGAAAAATATAACATCAAAGAGGTAAAGTCATGATTTAAACATCAAGGAGTAAAATGTCTCTAAAAAATAAACATTAGGGACTACTTCGGTAATTTGCCTAATATTTATTTAATGATTAATAACTCTGATGCAACAAATATTTAGAGGGTCTTTGGCATTGGTTTTAGGAGCAACTTTTAGCTTTTAGTTACTAAAAAGTTATTTTGAGAGTGTTTGGTAAGGCAAATTTTGCTTTTATAGAAGTAATTTTTGGCTAAAATCAGCCAAAATCTAAAATACCACTTGAGGTGCTTTTAGATTCTAGCTTCTGCTTTTCAGTTAAAAAAAATTATAAAAATAATTTATTACTTTTATTTTTAAAATTTAATATTTAAAAATATAATTATATATATGGAAAATCACTTTTTTTGAAACATCACTAGTAACTTCTCAGTAAATTTTAGTTTTTAATTACAAACACTCTCAACTTTTATAACTAGCTTTTCAACTTCTCTATGAGAAAATCATTTCTTTCTAAAGTAGAAGCAATACCAAACACCCTCTTAGTCTTTCTATTATTTTTAATTTTCTTTTTAGGAATTATCATCCGATTGGTTAAGTTCAAATAAAATAGAAAAAAAGCTGAAAAGAAAAAAAGAAAGAGAAGAAAGCTCAGTTAAAACAGAATTTGGAAAGAAAATTTAATGAAAACAAAACAGATATTTGTCTTATAGCATCTCCACCCCGATGCTATTTGGGGCGTTATTTGAAGAAGTCCAGCCCAATGCCATTTAAATTCCATAAATGGAACCTAAAGGTCAAAGTTTCATACATGAAACTTGATTAAAAATTATTATTTAATCAAAATTTAATATGTTTTCCTTTGTTTTATATAATTTAATTAAGTTAATATAAAGAATTTCAAAATTATATTATTTTATGTACTAAATTATAAATTAGTACAAAGAATTTCAAAATTATATTAATTCATATATAAAATTATATATTTCATATGTTTAAGTATAAATTTTACATTAAATTATTGTTTTATTTTTTATGGCTATATTGAAAATTTTCAAACATGGTCATTGTATTTTTTGGTAATTTATCAAATAATTGATAAAAATATAAATATGAAAAAAAAAATCATAAAATAGCCTAAATATATTAAAATAATGTTATGCACATTAAAATATCATAAAAAGTTGGGGTAGAGAAGGGCAATGCTATTTTCTGCTAATAAGGCAAAAAAATAGAACTTAAAATTGAATTAAGGGAGGAGATGCCCTTAGTTCTCTCTAAAATGGTTTCTTTTAATCTGAAACTTTGAAAAATATGTAATTCAACATATGAATTATTTTATTTTTCATTAATGTGGGGTAATAGAAATAGGTTACTTTGTGATCTATGAAGAATCATAAATCTGCAGCCAGGTCACATGGTTTCTCATCCTCTATTCTAATGCATATTGCTCCTTCTATTCATTGCATGAATGCGTGCTAACTATATCAAAATGTTTTTTATAAAATCATAGGATTATGATTAAACATAAATTGACACCCATAATATACAAATTAAAATGCATTGAATGTGATATTTCATCTCCTATTCTGCTTAATAGATGCATAGTACGTGTATTAAAATTTGAAATGTTAGAGAACTTATGATAAAAACTTGAAAGAATATTTATTAGCTTCAGAAAAAGGTCTGAGATTAAAAACAAATTTATAGTTATATAAGAGATAAAGGAATGTAAGAAAATTCCAAAAAAAAAAAAAAAAAGCCCTATTCGAAGATCTATACTTTTATAATAATTTATCTACAAGTTAAAATTTAAAAATATAATATGAAAACAATAGGTAAATGGCAAAGCCAACAAAAAGCACAACATGTGCGCCAGCGACGCCTGCATAAAATAGTTCCCTTTCATAAAAAGGTTAGGCCTTCCTCGCCAGTCGCCAGCAAAGGTAGCAACACTTTCTAAATACTAGGATAAGATAATTTAAACGGGACTTGTACAATTATTTCTTTCTTTCCTTTTTTTTTTTTTTTGATAAATAAAAAGGGTCCCGTACAGTTTTTTGCTGATAATAGAAGGGAGAAATAAGTGTCGCTCTCATGGTTTTTTTTTTTTTTTTTTTTAAATCAATAAAAGCAACACCATTCACCAAAGCTACACTTTTTCCTTTTAATAAACAATTTTTTTTTTCTTTTTTTGATAAATAAAAAGTTGAGTTGAAAGAACTCAATACGGCTATCCCAACTAAGGAAATCCAATCTCTATAAAATATTCCTTTCGCCAAAATTTGTTGGGAAAACGTCCAACTTGGTATCCGCAATTCCACTAACACACTAATGAATAAAACTTCATTTCTCATTGGACCTATATTATAGGCCAACCACCGCCAGTTCATAACATATTCACTAATATGTGACTTTACAATAAACAAATTAAAAAATAATAGAAGCATCTATCATTCTCAACAAATTATCAATACTTTTGAGTATTACCGTACATTTATATATATATATACATATATTCTTTAATAAATTACTGTAGAAACCAATAATTGATGGAATGACATGATTCAAGGTCAATCCCTAACAATATTCATTGCATCTCTGGTCTGATGTAAGATAATATAGCCAGAACATCTCCACAAATTTCACCACTTTTTCAGAACAAACCACCACCGCCCACTATCAATAATGCCATAAAATAACAACATCGTTTTATATACTCAAAATGAATTACATAGTGTTTGTTAATATTGTATTATAACGATATAAGAGTTCATAAATGAATAAAAGAACATTATAAAGCCAAAAACAAACCACCCATTTCCACATAAAATTCTGAATCACAAAGATGAACAATTGTTTACATTCAGAGACATACGCACAAACATGAAACAATGGATTGACAAGACATTGGTGAAACAGGATTAATTCATTCAATCACACACAAGAACAGGACAAGTTCAAATCGATATGAACAAGAACAGTAGACATGAATCTAAAGGCTTAAAGAAGGCATTGAATTACCACCTGTTGAGGTCCACTCAATGTCTTTGAGGGCGGGTCTAAGCTCATTGCTGCAGAATTGATTATACTCCAGGGTATCTCCGCTGCACTTCTTCACCTCCACCACCACAAACGACGGCGTCATAGCGAATATATCCGCAGCTATACCCAGCTTTCCTTTTCTCCCGCTCTCTTGCCCCTGCAGTCTTACACATGAGTCGCTTTTCTTCACGCTGAAATTCTTCGTTTTCGCAACCTCCTCAATCTTCGAAATCACGCTGCTTGCAGGCCTTGTGGTGGCGAACCTGAGTTGTTCTTTACCCACTCTCTTCTTCTCCTCAAATAAAGGCGACAGGTCAAATCCTTCGGACAATGAAATGATGTGGAAGGCATTCAGAGTCTCTGTTTCCTTACCTTTTCCAACGTTGGCATCGTCTTCATCTTCTTTAGTCCTCAAACTCCTCGGCAGTGATTTTTTGAACCAGGACGAGTCCATTATCTTCGCTATGCTTATCCTCGTTCCTGGATTTGGATCTAACATTTTGGTGATTAATTTCCGAGATTCGGGTGAAAACCACGGGGGACACCTGAAATCACCCCTGTAAATCTTCCGATACATAGAAACAACGTTATCATCCTGAAAAGGCAAAAAACCAGCCAACAGCACATAAAGAATCACGCCGCAGGACCAAATGTCGGCCTTCGCCCCATCGTACCCCTTCTTCCCGATCACCTCCGGGGCGACATAGGCCGGAGTTCCGCAAGTCGTGTGCAACAAACCATCCTGCCGGAGATGGTCGGTGACCGCACTCAGCCCGAAATCCGTGACCTTAAGATTCCCTTCCTCGTCGAGCAGCAGGTTTTCGGGCTTCAGATCACGGTGGTAAACACCGCGGCTGTGGCAAAAATCAATTGCCGAAATTAGTTGTTGGAAGTAATTCCGAGCTGCTTCTTCACGCAATCGGCCCCTTGCGATTTTAGCAAAAAGTTCGCCGCCGCGAACGTATTCCATGGCGAAATAGATCTTGGTCTTACTGGCCATAACCTCGTGGAGCTCGACGATGTTCGGGTGGTGGACCATCTTCATGACAGAGATCTCCCGCTTGACTTGTTCCATCATCCCAACACGAATCACCTTCTCCTTGCCCACCACTTTCATCGCCACGCTCTTGTTCGTCTGCAGATTCCTCGCATGGTACACCTTCGCGAACGTCCCGTGGCCAAGCAGCCGCCCAAGTTCATATTTACCATGCAGCACGCCGCTTTTTTCTTCGGATCCCATAGTTTTTAGCTTCTTAGAGAAAGATTTAAAGAGTTTCACTAATGTTTACTGGAAAAGGGAAAATGATAAAACAAAATTAAATTGTGGTTGTCGAGATTGGCGGCTGTGGCTGCGGTTTCACCCGTCTTCGACGTGCTTTCGGTGGCAGTTACGGCCGCTGGTGAGCGGTTTTTTGGCTCTACCGCCGATCAATTGGGGGTTAGAAACCGCAGTTCTTATCATCTCACTGCATTCCCCGGAAGGGATCTCTCCGATTTTGCCAATAAATAGAAAGAGACAGAGATATCACTAGGGTTTTTTTGCACGATTAACACTCCGTTCTCATATAACAGGAGTTTCTAATCTCTCTTTCTGTCCAGCTCGGGTTGGTGACTATATAGCGGATGGAGAGGGTATATTTGTCATCATGTCCTCTCCTCTGATGTCCATCGGGCCGCTGAAAAGGTGGTACTGACACGTGTGCCGCCTAGATCTTTGCCCGGATGTAACTGAGACGACGGGTAATTATTTTCCATTTGATTGGAAACGTTGAAAAAGTGCCATTTTCCTTTGCTGCGTTTGGTTTTGTTCCATTCCACCTCAAGGCAGGAGGAGGAAATGAGAAAACAGAAAAAGAATTCAGAAAAGAAATATTGCAAGAAAATAAATTTTATCAAAATTTCAGGAAAACTTTGTCTTTTTTTTTCAAAACTATGTTTTGATATTGCTTTTTTTTTCCCCCTCTTTATAGTGAAATAAAAATTTTGATTGAGAGACAATTTGTGTAGCTATGATCTTAATTGGATGTCAAACTAAATCATTTACTCTAACAATTTCATTGCATTTTGTTGTTAATTTGAATATAGTATAATTTTGTTACACTAATTTATGAAAAAAGATAAGGATAAAAGTATATTTCAAACAAACTTAAATTATTAATTTCTGAGAAATGGATCCAAATTTCCACCTCGAGTTTTTTGGGTTATGGATGAAGTAAATTTTTGCATAATGAATTATGAAAATAAAAAAGACAGTTAAAAGATTCAAAAAAAATTAAGAACAGAGATTGAAACGAGAATGTGAAGAATATAATATCAAAAAAATAAATCAAAATTTGTATTGTATACATGAATATGCATGCATAATGAATTTTCTTAATTGTAATCTATGCTAGGCTTAGCTAAATTATCACTTAGTCATATAAAAATAATAATAATAATAATAATAATGTCCCTCGTTCCAAACAGAGCACTGATGGTGTTTTTACCGTTCTATTCTGGTGAGATGCAATTGGTTTATTCCTGACTAATTATTAATACTGTGGGACCCCATACTGGCCTTTAGGGACCACTGTCCACAGTTGTCAGTTCCTCAGTAAGCACTGAATTGCTTAGGGAATCTTCGAAGGCCTGATGGATATTCCATGACGCTAATAAGCAAGATTTTGCTATAATTAAGTCAATTAACGCGGAAGTTGTCTAATTAAGCCTCTTTAATTATTGGATTAATGTATAGACCGTGCGAATTGTATCAGATTAACACTGAACTTTTACATTCAATGAATATAATTTGCCTGCACAGCGAAGTATTTAAATCGATAATCAACAAGCGAATCATTATTATGGTACGCCATTATAATATTTTATGGTAAATAAACCATGCTACTTCATGACTATGTGGATCCCACTATTAAAATAGAAGAAAATTACATCAATATGATCGAGGTTAATTTAATTACATAAACACTAGTATAGTTTGAAAAATTATAATAATCTATTATTGTTAGTTTAATTAATGGAAAATTTAACAAATACTTTGTCATATTACAATAAAATTCCCAAAAAATTTAACAAATACTTTGTAATATTACAATAAAATTCCTGAAAATTTAAGCATATTAGATTTTCAGGAATATAATTTTAATGTTATATGATCTCCATTAAATTTCTTGTCAATTTTACTGACGACATATTTTTACATTAAATTTTTTATAATTAAATCAAATTTCAAATGTGGTTGTTAACTATCTATAAAGGGAACTGTTTTTTCAATGCATTGGCACCACCTCCACATTATTAGAATAGAGGTGCAAGGTTTGAATTCCACCAGTAGCGTGTGGGTATTTATATACCATATGGTAATTTAGATTATTTGGATTATATTTTTAGTTATATATTTGGTCTTTAAAATGTAATGTTGCAATAATATTGATATATAATCACATATAATCGATTCTCTAAATATATATATATATATATAATAAAATTAAGTTAAAATTTTTCATACAGACAAAAATTTTAACAGTGATTATGATAAGTTACAATAACATTTTATTATTGATTTAATTATTAAAACTTCTGATGGTAGTAAGAATTTTAAAATGTAATGTGATATGGTAATATGATTGAAGGGTGGAGCATACCTGGGCGTGGGGCCAGCCAATGTGCAGTAGAGGAATGGTCCCATCAGAATCTTTTGTTCCAGCCCTTCCAGGAGAGTCTTGCCTTCACCAGGTCCTGCCTAATTTTCTCTATGGCAAAATATAGTTTGTCACGATATTTATCATTTACTTTCTATACCATGAAAAATAATATTTATCCACCATCCCAATTAAATATATTGACTATTAATAGTCATAAACTTTAAGACATAATTTATAATTTTATTTTTAAAAAATTAGATGATGTTACCTTTTATAATTTTTTAATATGAACTTTTCGCTTTTCTAATATTTCGCACTCTTTCTTTCAAATAAAGAACTTCAAAGAAAACTTGCGATTCGTCGTATCGGTGATTATGACATTAAAAATTTCCCTACTTTTCTTAGGTTGATTTTGATATAAATTCTTATTTTTCGTATTGCTCCATTGTACTTTTAGTTTTTTTTAATTATTATTTAATGAATTAATTTATAATTATATATAAAAGAAAAGGAACGAATAGGTAGAAACAAAAAGCAAATAAGTATATAAGGTTCAAGGTCAGATGAAAAAGGTCTTAACGTTAAAGCATATTATTTCATTTTTCAAAATGATTTTTGCTACTATCATTGTATTTTTATTTTTATTTTTATTTTTTAAGTATTTTTGTAATAAAGTCATGGTCATATTTCAAATAAAATTGCTTCTAACATTAATGATTTATTTGCAAGGACTTATAAAATATACTTTCTAACTAAAATTATCAAATGATATATAATTTTAATCACAAAACATTTAAATCGTTCAGATGGAAAAGATGAAAAACAATATAAAAGTATTCAAAAAACAAAAACGAGGGATATTCAAAACTTAGGCAAGAACTTGTCTTAATTCTTACTCTTTAGACTATCATTATTTGGATTTTTGATTGCATAATTTCTTTCCTTTTCGCCTTCGGCATCTACAGAGTTTCTTTTTTCATTATAAAATAATTAACTTTTGACAATCGAAATATTAACAATCATGATAAAACAATAATCAACAACTCTAGCTCAAAAAAATAGACAATAACTCAAATTTAATAATTGTGGTGAAAGCTATATTCAATAACTCAAAATTAATTTAGTGAACATAATTTCTCATTATATATACGAAGTGAAAATATCCATTACAACTATATATCATAGTGAATTTTTGCAATTCTCACTAAAACTACACATTACTACCGCGGTGAAAATGTAACAGATGACTTTTGATCACCACCATTATTTTTTATTAACATTGGTTTTCAATTTTGATAATTGTTCAAATTTCTTATAGTGTTTTTATTTATTTATTTATTTGTTTCCATAACTTTTTTATTATTTAATTCCTTCTAACTATTATCTAATTTCCCCTTGTCCAAGAGTAATAATTAATCGCACTTCTTTTTATCTCTTCAACAGGTAAAATACTAATTCTAAAATGAAATCATGAACAAAGTAACCGAAGTTTTTTTTCCCCTCCCTTTTTTCTTTTTTTTTTTTAATTTCATCCCCATTTTCAGATATCTTGAATTAATATAAGTCACAAGTTCAGATAAATTGATATTTATTATTATTATTTTTTAACTCGATATGCGCATAATCCAAAACAATGGATAAAAATCATAAAATTAATTAATAAGGGGT
>JACFYI010003566.1:147396-160263 GCA_014898755.1 Handroanthus guayacan | reverse complement strand
ATTTTCCAAGAACTAGCGTGCCTAATGGTTGAAGTGTTTGGTTGGAATTCTCGATCCAACATATCACGCGACGTTTCACTTGCACGGAGGCAGCATTTTTGCATAGTCAAATTTATCGATGATTATGGTTTTCTAGTTGCATCACTCTACATCCAAAAGTAAACAAAAACTTGAGTTTTTCAAACAATACACGTTACAAATTTTATGTGAGAGAATCATTGAAAATGAATCTTGAGTTTAACTCACACCCTAAAGGATAGCAAAATAAGGTAGAATTGTCTACAATCATATGATGAAATCACTAACCAGATACTTAATCAATGCGAAATTCTAAATATACTCCCGCATGCTCAGGGTGGACATCTGGAGCGTCGAACTAATATGAAATGGGTGGTCCAATATTGAGTAACCTAACATTAGATATGAGTCTAGTTCTGACACCATATTAAAAATGGATTTTGATCTTAACTCGCCCGAAAGCTAGCCCAAGATTGTTTCTTATCAGCACAGTTGATTCAAAGCACTTCATGATTGAGTTCATACAAAAAGTAACGATGATAGAGATTTAACATAAGAAACCACGAATTATAATATATAGCCCTCCTAATAATCCGCATACATCCAATTTTGATGGCCTGTCAATGAGCTACTCCACTAAGAGAAATCATTGTATATAGGACTTAGCAGTTGCAAATTAAAGCACATAAAGCTGGCCAAAATGTTTAAAATTTTGAGCTTAAAAGAAAGATCAGCAGTACTATATGAAATTGCTATATATAATACTCCAAATTAAGGCACATAATTCATGCAGGCATACACATATGACTCACTCCGTCATACACTTCTCCACTCATTTTCCACATTACAAAATCTTGAATTTGATCGAAGATGCGTGAACCATAGAAATCACCTTTCCCGACTATGTTTTAAATGGATCGGAGAAAGAACTAGTGGACTTACTAATTATAGGTTCGACGAGTTCAACTAGTTTAAACATAATAATGTCATGATAAATGTATTTATGTCAACATGTGTTCATATATGTTTGTATTAAATAATTTAAGATGATGGGAAAATGCAAAAAGCATAGATAAAAAAAATTGAAAATTTGTTGCAATACATTTCACAAGTTGTATCCTATAATAGATACATTAAAATATTGATCCAGATCATCATAAAACTGAAAAATTAAACAAGAAATACCACAAAAGCATATATGATATAATTATCCATACAGAATTTGTTAACATTAAAATAAACAAGTCAATTATAGTCAACAGATCACCAATTTGTTAATAAGAATTTATGTTTTTTTAAAGAAAATATAAATGATTGAACAATTGAATCCTTTTTTTTTTTTTTTTTTTTTTTGATCAATTCTGATTGATTCAATTATCCACTACTAATTTTACAGACAGAGCTGGCTCGGAAAGTCGACCAGTTCTCAATGGACTAACAGAGCTCCTTCACCGGGAAGCCCGGTTCCAAGAAGCCCAATTTAGTTTCCTTTTTCACCATTGGAGGCCCAAAATAACTAGGTTGAAATTTTTTTAAGACAAAATATAGCAATAAGTTGGATAGATATGATCTCCACGACGATTAAATTTGATTAATATATTTAATTGCCCAAAATCAATGTTGGATATATGAAAGAATTAAATTCGAAAGTAAATCATTACCACTGTTTATCATTGAAATTGAAATTTGAAAATTAGTGGAAATACAGAATAGTCATCAATTCGAAGAACCACTCTACAACGTAATGCTTGTACTTGGACTTGGGCCCCAAGGAGCACAAATTATTATTATTACAAAAAATAAAAATAAAAAATCGCCTACCTCTTAATGGGCTTGGTCCAGACAGTGTTTGTGGGACGAGGTATGTGTCTGTCTAGTCAGAACCGACTAGATAAATGAATGCGTCTGGTCGTTGTCACATGACTCACATTTTGTCCAATTATATATAACAATCCAACAATTATAATTAAATAAATAGATTCATCAAATTTGCGGAATTTGTCCATACAGTATTAATCATAAAAAATTTCATAAAATGCACCCACATACTACCAAACTTAGCTTTCATATACCTATAGGGTTAAGAGCATCATTTAATTTGCTTCACTGATCTTGAGATTTGTTATACTACTATTTTGAGAAGAGGTTATAATTATCGTAAAAAACGTGAATATTGACACGGACAGTTTTACTCTAAAAAGAAAGGGTTCTCTAAATTAACTGGCTGTTTGCACATGTCTCAACCTAATTCTTTTCACACATATATATACACAAACTTGAGAGATCGTCAAACAAACATGAAGATTAATGCAAAAGATGAAGACCAAATTTTTTCCTTCTTATCTCACCTTTGCTTCCTTCACACTAAAAACAAAGAAATACAAGACTCAAACATTAATTGTTTCTATATATACACACATATAAAGTGAAAATCACAAAATGCAATGGATATGAATATATAAGTAGAAACAAAATCTAGCACACTTTCTTTTGTTTTTTGATATCTATTATTGTGGATCCTGGGTGTCTTCGTCTCCCTCCAATATATTGAGAATTTGCATTTCCAGTTGTAGCATCTCCTTGTACACTTCCCTCTTTGAATGAGAACTGCTGATAGTACTTAAATGCAACAAATAATATGAACATTGCCCAAATTCGGGCAACTACTGAAGACATGTTCCAAACAAGAGTGAAGATACCGAATCCCACGGCTTTCTTGTGAGAACATGATTCCCAAGCATCTCCAAACCTTCGAATCCAAAATGTACCTTAAAAATGTAAAATTCGCCCTGCTCTATTAGGCTTTTTCTTCACCGCATATTTATAATGTTTAACCCAAAACACACACACACACACACACAAATAATGATGCTAATGTGTTTTGTATGCATTATGTCATTTTATTTGTCTCTAAATAACATTTTTCTTTTTTGAATTTGTTCAACAACAAATTTAAGTACATATATAGTTTGATTTTCAATATGGAAATAGATACAAAAGGGATTTTTTTTTTCCAATACCTTAATAGAGCACTTCAAAATTAATTTCATCTACACGGTGATCTCAAATTGTGAAATGAGATTGAAAATGCCAAGGAATGTGTTTAGTAATATATTAATACCTCATCAACATGATATACGTGTTTTATGATTCTAAGTTTATCTGGAAATGTCCTTACCTTCATTTTTTTTTCCTATTATCTTTTGCATTAGACATTTAGGAATTAGGATCATCTAATGAGCCTAACCATTTTTCTTTTTATCTTTTTTTTTCCAAATTCCGAATCACATTATCAATTTTTTTTAAAAAAAAAAATCTAGAACCAATCATCTATTATTGTACGCTAAAACCCACATATATCTCAATGCATCAATGAATATGGTTATTATGAAACTTGAACCAAGACTTTGATTTCAAAGACCTATCAATTATCAAACATAATAGCTAAAAAAACAAGGAATACCCGCTCATAAATTATCTCCCTTAATTCAAAAGCACCCACTTATAAATAAATATTTATGATTAAAAAAATTAATTTCCTCTTATTATCATTTTTTTCCCTCTATTCTTACCAAAATTAATTATATTTTATGTATATTATGAATTGACGCACATTATATAAGACGATGTCATACTGTTTATTCTATACAAATGATTTGCCACGCCCAAAAATAATCTATCCATGATCCCTTGCCATAGCATACCAAACACCCAAAGTCAAAGAAAGAGCCGTTAGTTGACTCACCAAACCATTACTATATCGGAAGAATGGACCCCACCCACGTTTATCAACGAACAGGGTACTATTAAGTTCCATGCTCCAACGGTATACTATCATAACTCCAGATTCCAGAATGCAGCCACTTTCTCAATAAATAATAATAATTACCACAGTGTGAAATAATAATAAATTTATTTTTACCCCCAACAGAAATAAGTAATAATAATTGATAAAATAGTGGAAAATAGTAATTTATTCCCCAAGGAAAAGCAGTGGGACTACAGAAATAATTGCACAGAATTGTATAATGAGTAAAGGTAATGATTTTTTGTTACCGTATGCATTTAACTGAGAGGAGTATGAAGAGCAGACTTTTGGTACGGTAAATACTCCAAAAAAGCCTGTCACCAACATTTTTACCAAGTCAGGTAAAAAGCAGCTATTTTCATGTAAGAAAATAGGAGAAAAAAAATATTTAGGACATTGGAATGGAAATTTTAATTCACAAAAATAAAACTAACCTAATTTGGCCATTTTACAAAGAGTTATGGAGCCTCCACATCTTGCCAAAATAAACAAAAGCACTGCCAACTGCCAGAGCCACAACTTGTCAATTTCCCCTAAATTCACAAGAATTCAAGAGTATCGAGGGTGTTCGCAAGAAGTTATACTTTTTAAAAAAATTTAAAATATTAAAAAAGGTAACATGATCGATAAAAGTGTTTAAAAATAAAACTTAGAAAAGAGTACAAAAAGTTATTAAAGTTTGGTGGTAGTTGATTTTATCTTTTATAGTCTTTTATTGACTTTGAAGGATTAAAAAAATAATAACAAAAGCCTATCTTCCAAATATTCTAAAATAGATAAATACTAATAATAATAATAATAAAAGAAGAAGAAGAAGAAGAAGTTAATTTTTTTTTTAAAAAAAAAATACTGTTTCAAAGTTGTTGCAAACACCCACGTAACCAAAATAAAGAAATAAATAAAATAAAATGGGGCACTAGACTTTGTACCTTCAATGTGGTGGCTGGATCCCCAGAAAAAAGGCCTCTCAATTTCAAAAGAAACTCATTTACATAAGGCAGAGCCAATTTTACTACCCAAACTGCTTCTTCTTCCCCCACAACATAATCTTGCTTTGTGTCTTCCGCATCAATAGCTCCCCTAAGTACACAGATTAAGTCTAACTTTAAAGGCTTAAAAGTTGTTATTAGGGCTTACTTTTAGCCAAACAGTGCATAAGTTAATTACCTGGTGATTAGGGATTTTAAGAGAAAATTAGCAGCAAGATAAACAAGGCTTAAGTAGGAAACCACAGAAATAAAGCTGCCAATCAGAAATAAAAGTTTAGTCATGTGCCCTTTAATTTGTGAAACAGTGTTAATTAAATGAAATTAAAATTGATGGAAATTCATATATATGTATATATATAAATCTAACCTTATGTTGAGATCCTTTGTGTATGAAGATGAAATAATAGAAAATGATCCAATCCCAAAGATAAATGCTGATTTTGATACATCTCTCCACATTACTAAGTCAACTGAGAATAAAAAACAACACAAAATAGGACATCAGAAGCTTCTTACATTTCTCTTCTATTACTTATCCAAAAAAAAATATGTATATATATGTATATAAATAAAAAATGTCTCTTCTATCATGTTGTTGTGTGGCAGTGATTTGACTACCAGTTTTTCAGCTTTCAATTACTTAAGAGTAGTTTTGAGACCATATAGTAAAATAACTTCTACTTTTGTTAGTAAAAATTTAAAGTAAATTCTCAAAGCCTCTATGAGTTGCTTCTAAACTCGACTTCTTTCAATGTTTAAATTACTATCTTGCCCTCCCAAAAATAATATTCCCACACTTTTCATGATGAAAATACTAATCCTCATTTGACAAAGTGTGGGAATATCACTTTTAGTAAAAGATAGTAACTTAAATTATCAAAGCAGTAGAAAATCACTTATTTTCAGTTTCACTAATATTAATTGACATTCTTTTACCATTCTTTGACTTGTAGTTGTAAACATCTCCAGAGAAACAAAATACAATCCAAGCCATAGGATGAAACTCACCAAAACTTTGAAGTTTGCTTTGGGTGCTTGGATTTCCATGGAAATCATCTGAAACCAGTACTAAACACCAATCAAAAAAGAAGAATTAAACCATTTAAAAATAAAAAAATTCCGAAGCATAGGATATTCAAATAACTATAATGATACTTACATGGTTCTGTTTTTGTTAAAGTTGGATGAGTTCTGGCATGATTTACAGTCTGCTTCTTCACAATTGATGAAACTGGCCCTTGTTTTTCATTACTATGAATCAATTTCTTTTCCTCTATCACAAGTTCCTTTCGCTTCTCCTCTTCAACGCTTGTATTTACTTCTTTAACATCAAGGATCTTCTTTTCAACCTCAACCTCCATTTCCTTGCCATCCTCTTCCTCTTCCTTTTCCTCCTCCTCCTCTTCTTCTTCTTCTTCTTCTTCTTCACCATCAACAAAATCAACATTTGATTCACTTCTTTTCATGATTTGATTTTGACCCACATTGTCTGAACCAGACTCTTTACAATCTTCATCAGATCTTGACTTCTCAATCACAACAGGGCCTTCAAGATCGTCACCAGACTCATCTGCAACTTTTTCATCATCAATGAACTTTCTTTCTTCCTCTGTTTTTGCTTTCACCAATAGAACTGAAAGTGAATTCTTCAAATTCCCATCAAGATTCTTACTTGTCTCAGATTTCACCTTCCTCAGTTCATGTTTACCTTCACTTTTTATGTCACTCAAACCCTCAGTAAAATCAGATTTCACTTTCCTCAACTTAACTTCATTAACATCACTGGTTTTCTTGATCCCATCAAAAGAAGCACGCAATTCTTCATCCATTTTCTTGCTCAATTCAGATCTCTTAACTGGGCTCCCCTCAGAACTCTCAGATTTCCATTTTTTCCCCTGAACACTCACCCCGACAGGGCTCTGTTTGGGCCTCATCTTATTCACTTTTTTATCCACTTCAACCCCTGCATTCTTCACACTACCACTACTACTGTTAGTACTGTTTTCTTCATGAGTGGGATTATGGATTTTGGTGCCAGCTTTTACTTGATCAACCTTCATTCTGCTTCCCCAAACAGAGCCTGCTTTTGGGACACTTCCTCTTCTTCTACTGCCATCAAAATCCTTTACTTCTCTATTACTCATTTCAGTTTGTTGTTGAACTTTAAACTGAAATGAGTACTGTGGGGGACCCAAAAGGGCTATTTATTTATGGGAGTGTGGCTTTGATCACAAGTTATAGCAGTTGGTTTTTATGAAAGTCATGCAGCAGCATTGGGATTCCTTCACACACAGAGATGGGCCTTGAAATGCTGCCTTTCTTTATCCTTTTTCTTCTTTATTATGGATACAAACTTTATTTACAAGTATGTGACTGTTGGTTGAATGTAGTTAATGTTACCTAATCTTTTACTTGAAGGGTTGTTATATATCTTTGTTAATAAAATAGTAAAGATAGAATTAAGGGATAACCAATCTCCCCTCAGGTTTGGGCTCAATAAGGTTGACCCCTTGAATTTCGAAAATTATATTCGGTGTCCTTGTCGTAAATGGACGTCTAACAAATGGATTCATAGATTCAGTCATTAGTTTAATTAACGTAATTTGTTGATATCAGAAAAAAAAATGATTAAAAATTCAATTTTACTCTTAAGTTGACTCAAAGTTTGACTTTTTTTTGACCAAAATACCCTTATGAAAATGAATTGAAGTTTCTTCCATGTTCCAAACATGAACAAATTACATTAGTAATTAAGACTATTAATATGTCATGATTCGCATTATTTCATGTTTGCATGCTCGATTTACTTCGTTTGCTAAATTTTTTCGATTGGATGGAATAAGGGTAGTGGGGATGAATGATTAGGTTACTACTTGTTAGGAAATAGGTTATCTTTTGATATTATTCTCTCCACTTTTGTTGTCAAAGGGGATCACTGTCCCTGCTTTAACTTAGACAACCATGAGATCACATGCTATCGCATGATAAAACAGAAATTACACTAGCTAATTTTCTGACACTTGTTAAAGAGAGTTATTTCTCACTTTTCATTTTCATTCTTTTTAACTTTGTTTTAGATAGCTTTCTTGATATTCACGAGGATAACTGAAGAGTAACAGTTTGGACAAGTAATGAGGTTGCAGTAGAATTTAAACCCCGTATGTCGATGATGTTTGCTTATATAGATGCATAATTACTTATTTTTGCTGAAAATTAAAAAAAATCAAATTATAATTAAAATATTTGTTGTTTGGAAACCATTAAATAATTTATTGTGAGTCAATAATAATTGTGGTGTTTGGAATTATAATCATCTACTTTTATAAGAAATAGCTTACACTAGCTCATAAGCAATTTCGAGACCGATTATGGGATTATAGATTATTATTAACTACTTTTAGATAATTTAAAGTAGAAGTAGAGTCTCACTGGATAAATATTTTCTCACAATCAATTGCAAATACTACTTTAACTCAAGGAGGTGGCACCAACAATAGTTTAAGATAAAATGCAAAATTAAGTTCTATTGTAATTTGGAAATTGTGAACTAATAATGCATGCCTCTCTGTTAAAATAAATTATTAGGAGCTGCAAGCCTGCAAAGTGATCCTCTTCTTGAATTGAAAATAAGTATGAATTTATGTTATATTATTCGGAAAAAGTACAATCCTCTACTGTGTTCGTTTTGTTTGGATGTTATAAAATTTATTTATCCTTGTCTAAAATACTATGTGATCGACCCACAATAAAGCTCAATTAGTTGACCTAACTTGGATATATTAAAATGTAACCAACCCATGTGCAATTAACCTCTTGGTTTTTTTATTGGATTAGGTTTTTCTTGAGGTACAGCTTTTCTGTTTCCATTAAAATTACTGTTCCTTCTCCTTTTATATTCTTCTTTTTTTCTTTCTATTTTTTTTCTCTTTTTCTGGGAATTTAAAATAAAAAAAAAAGCTGATAATGCTCATAATGGGATATTATTAATCAGAGTAATAATTGAGAAGCCTGCTAATTGTATCATTTGTATCGGTTTGAAATTATTCAATCTTATCTGTTAACATTTTTTTTTCCCCTTCCCCTTTGGAATTCAATGTACGGCTACGTTTTGGTTGGGACAAAATTTTGGGTCCCTGCCTCAACGACACATACCCCATTTTGCATAATAATGATTGGAGTACCTTATTTTATTTCAATAATAAATGAATTAGTAGAAAGTTAGCCACGTGGTTACTCTAAAATTTAATGATTTTTGGAATTGAAAAAGTAAATTTCATTTAATGCTATAAATCAAAATTTCCTGTATTTATAACTACTATCTATTAACTTTCTGGTACTCGTTTTGCTATTTCTTTCAATTACTAATTATTATTTATAAATGCTGTAGAAATTCAACAATGGGTACTCCCTTGTCACAAATAGCTTATGATAAATTTAATTTGATAAGACCCTTCCCTTTCGAAAGATATCGTGTCGGGGGCCGGGTGGGGGGGCAAAAAAAAAAACAGAATAACTGCATACGGATACACACGTCATTGGTCTCAAAACGGCTAATCACAATTATTCTTGATTATAAATTCATTATTTTATGTCTCCCACTCCCTGACGCCTTTGTTCACTATTGTGCAATAACACAAGTTGACCCAACAGATTGTGGACCAGACTAAGCTCCTACCACCGCAATAATTTGGACCTACCGTTCTAGGACCTACGCAACGGCTTTTAACATTCTTTTCCACAGTGATTTTTTGGGTAGATTGCATATTATCCAATGTAGACACGAAATCAACAGAAAATTCTCAATGAAAAAACTACAATCATCTGCTTTTCTTTTACTTTTTCTTTTTTTTCTTTTTTTTTTTTGTATTTTTGAAAATAAATTTTACTATTGCCCTTTTGCAAAGTGGTTAAAATTTCATATTCCAAGACTCCAAGTCATTGCTTCATCTCTTATTTCATGTCATGATATATTTAGATATATATTTTCTTATAAATAAACCGAATTGTAAATGTTTTGATATGAATATGTACAATGAGATAAAGATAGAACAAAAAATGGAGTAAGGATCCAAGATTGGATCTCCCACTAGAGGGAGTCAAAATGCATCTTTTCCAAATACATAAGAAAACTTGGTGTCTATTTTTATACAACGAATTTTCTCTCCACTTTGTCTTTTTCGTCTTTGGTGAGAAGGTAAAATTTGATTCACCGCTTAAATTGGGCAGAATGATTTTCTGTTATTTCTTTTCTCTTTATAAACAATTTTCTATTATCTTTCTTAGCATCTTTTGGGAACACATTTTCATTTTTCTACACTAAAAACTTTTGGCAGAAACCCTATCGTCGACTGCACGTGGGAACAAAAGTCAAAGGTCCATCATTCCATATATTTTTCCTAAAGGAAATGTGGTAAACAAAGCTTCGGATCTCGCGTTTGAAGTTGCAGAGAGAAAAAAAAAAAACAAAAACGAACCATACAGAGTATGGAAAATTGAAATACCAATGTACATACAATCATGCTTCGTTGGCAATCTTTCGTTTCTAAAATAGAGTAATATTTCTCAAAGTTTGATACAGTTACCATTTTATTTCTCTTACCATTAATTCAATTTACGTATAATTGTAATTACACTCTCTTATCCACGGGACTACTTCTAATGTCTCATGACATTTAGGGGGTGTAATTGTGATCTTGCGTCATCTAAACTACTACTAGGGATATGATGATAATCCAAACTCCAGGGTGTTCTGTAATTATGTCAAACTTCAAGAAATATAGAAATAATTATCCCCTTAAACAAATGATACGTCGTGACTAAAAATGAAACAGAACAAAGAGAGCGAGCATTATACATGTAAGGGAAAACTACATATAAGGGTAAACTACAAATAATGCACCTTATATGTGAGAGTGTAACTAACACAAGAACTACCAGCTCACCAGAAAGGGGCAAGAAGTATAAAAACTAGTAACAGAGAAAGCAAGCCAAGAAAGGTGATTTGAGCCTGGTATATCAATCAGCAATTTTGTATCGGCTACTCAGAATATGTACTGTACAAAGCAAAGAAAAGGTTACACTACAAAGATATCTTACAATTTACTCTGTTCCTAAGAAATATATACAAGAATCCACCATGGACAAAATTGGCGTCTTCAAGACTCAGCTGAAAAATGACAAGAATTAGAAAAGTTGTTTCTTCTCCAAGATGATCATGAAGAATTTACCTCACGTGAGAATGTCGCACATTCTCAAGATGCTTCATCGCACAAAATTCTACAGCTCCTATTGTCCGAAAGTTTATTTGAAACCTTAATTAGCCATCAATCAGCGAGACATTCTGCCCAGCTCCCCAGAGGATCTTTCCTGCAGTTTCACGGTTCCCACCGACAAATTGGTTGAGTTAAACATCACTGATTATCTGATGTTGAATTTCAACATTCAGTTATTTGAGAGGCTGTAACAAATGCCCAGTATCCGAAGCATTCATCTTCAGCTTCTCTGAAGCTTCCTTCTCCGCCTTCTTTTTCTCGAACTCCAGCTGCTTGCAGTTTTCCTCATGTGCTTGCTTGAACATTCTCATAAAGTTTAGCAGAGTTGAAATCACTGTCACAAAAATGCATATGTTAAATAACATTTACATCTAATATGAAGATAAAAAGCAGGAAATATCTGAGAAAGTTGAATAAAGGAGTAGGAGGACAAGCAAGAAGAACTTCAAAGTTAACCACTTTCTTCAAATTACACAACTTTCAGCAAATAGATGGAGAAGTTGAGGAAGTTTCAGTTACGTGTTCAAACTTATTGAGAGAAGAGGAAGTTTGATAGGATATACGTTCTTGTACACGTTTTACATAAACCTTCGACAACCCGGAATTCAGGTTGATAGTTGCATATTAAAGCAAGAATTCTAACTGACAGCCCATGGAAACCATCAATGGCTGAAAGCTTCCAAGTTCTTGTGCTAACTTAATTCAAATGATAAGGAAAAGAAAACCTTCCAAACAAACAAATCTTATGACCATCATAGTTGGCACTTCACAGTAAACAGTAATCATGCATTTGCAGAAAAATGCCCCAAGTCATGCTGTGTGTCACCACATACATTTCTAGTAGATCAAAAATTTAAGTATCTCATTGGTTGCAAAGGAGATTGCCGATGACTGACAGTCCATAATCGCTTTTTACCATCCCGATCACCATGACCCAATATCACTATGTTTATAAGTTACAAGTACCTTGCTCAAAGGGGCAACGTGCTGGGTCTTCCCCAAAATAAAGGATCAACAAATCTACATTTCGACCCTGCAAATTCAGTATTAGATAGACACTCTAATATGGCTTGCTGCACGGAATCCATAAGACAATTGATACATACCACTCCAGCATAAAGTGAAGCCAAGGACCTTACTTCACCTTCAGAAAAACAAAGGAACTCCTTCAAAGCCTGGAAGGGAAAACAACGGTTATATGTAGAAGGAAATTTCAAATAGCAAAGACTTGCAATGCAATTCCTCACAGGAAAAATACATGAATTCTTTTCATCATCAAAGTCACTGCCCATTCCCCAAGTCTACCAATTAGTTATGCATCTCAACTATAAAAATATTTATGCAATCTCTATAATTTTCTTTAATCTAGTCATTGACCATGTTAGAAATATTAAAATTTTAACACCCCACATCTCAGAAATATGTTCATGCACATGCAGAGGTGTGTTAGAGAGATTAAAATATTTGATATCTCCTCTCTCTAACAGCTAAAAACTTTCAGATGAGGTAGTGCATCAATAGGCAACACTTCCACTGCCACTGCCAGTTTTCTGATCTGCCTAGCAGTTGGCATCACCAACAGCTAATTGATAATTCTTTAAATAACAAAGCTTAGAATACTAGGGCACAACTAATCTGCAACAAATGGTCATCTGAAGCCGCTAAACCCAAACAGTTTTGTAATCAGAAAGAAAGCCAGATACTGGCCAAACAACTGTAATTAAGGCACTGTATAATGAGATTAACAGGATGTCAGATGTTGAGCCAAGAAGAATTTGTG
>JACFYI010003566.1:102793-132265 GCA_014898755.1 Handroanthus guayacan | reverse complement strand
GAGTCTTGTCTTAAGGTTGGCTATCAAGCGTATAAAAAAAAAAAACCATACTGGACTCTATCGCTAAGTGTATATATGTTCTGATATTTTGCAACCCATATTGGATGAGTTTCTAGTTTTGTATGCTGAGCAAGAGATGGATTTATGTTTGTAACTGCATGTATGTCTGCCATGGCTTCCATAAAGTTTACCTCTTATTGATGCATAAAGGCTCATCTTTTGTTTGAAGTTATGGACACCAATTGTGTGATCCTACTCTATCTTCTAAATAACATGTCTCGGTGCCCTGTCTGAATTACATAAATTGCACCTGGAATTTCATTAACTCTCCCGGATTTCTGCTTTCTGTGAGCATTTTATAGTTGATATCAAGCTGGCATACTTGCATTAGTTTAGCTGGTGAACAATTTGATGCATGCAATTTAGCTAGACTTCATATGGAGGTTGCCTTCCTAATTTTTCCTGTTGAGTATGAAGGGTTAACTGATAAAGGTCACCTTTTGGATTGTATGCTTAGGATTCTGGTCTGTACTGTAAAAACTAATGACTTGTTGAACTATATACCGAGGTTCATCAAATATAAATTAGTAGTTGGTACGTTCATATTGCCAAGATCATGTGACCAAAACTCTACTGCAGCATGGGTTCTTGAAATTAATGTTTGATGATAGGAATGAAATTGGAGTTGCAATGTGTTCTCATGTAATGCACGGACATTCTAATATCGGTAAGTAGACTACGGTGTAAAAAAGAATTTATCCTACATGCTAAGAGATGATTTTAGGAAGAAAAAAGCCTAAATGTATGAGGTATTTTCCCAAGAGAGTGATTAGTTTGGATATATAGAGCATATGTGCATATGCGTATTTGTCTATGATCTCAATGGATTGACATTATTAGATCTACAAGAATTATAATACCCTAGGCTTTCCCAAAAAATAGGAATGATGCAGTGAAGCATATGAGAACTAGAGAAGTTCTACAACCGATTTGAGTGGATAGACGTACGGTATTTTTTGTCTTTTCTTTTTGTTGGGGTTATTTGAACAAACAATGTATAGATGGGAGCAGAAGACACAAATTTGCTCTTGTTGAGAGCCGAACTCAAGACCTCCCGCTTACTAAACGGGTGCTCTAACCAACTGAGCTACAGGAGCTGGGGATGCACGCCTTCATATACTTCCAATATTTATGAATTCGATTTAATCATTGGACCAAATAATCCAGTTGTTTGATTATATTTGTCGAGTGTATGATGGAACGTGGTGGGGGAAAAAAATCCCTTTCATTGATCAATTATTAATTTCATATTGATATACAAAGTCAATTAATAGGAAAGCACTTGTTGAGAGAGTGTGGGATTACTTAATGGAAAGAAGAATGCTTTCCAAACTCTTTTATGCTGTATTTGATAAGGATTCATTATTTGAAATTATACAGATATTAAAGACATATACAATCTCATATTTCTATATTTCAACATTTTAGTATGCCAGTCCCCATTTCAAAGCAACATTGAACATCATTTGGTGTGAAGTCCTACTAAGGACAAAATCTTCGTGAAAGAGCTAGCTTAGATTGATGGGAATTGGTCATATATTGTCAAACCCAGACTTTTGAAATGGATATGTCTGTCGAATCCCGAGATGTTTGTTATTAATTGCAATGGTTCTTATCGAGCTTTGAGTGGTGCAATTGGGTATAACTTTATTATTAGAGATGGTGTTGGTCGCCTCATTTTGGCAAGAGCAATATATTTTTGTAGTTGTGTTGATTGAAGCAATACTCGATGGTTTGCTATGTGCAAAAAAAATTGGAACTCACACAGGTTGAGTTGAGATCCAGTCAAATTCAAAAATAGTCATTTCAATTATTAATGGATGGATCGGACGTCCATTCCACTTGTTTAGCACTTCTTTTACAATCAGATTTGACTTACCTTTCTTTAAAGGACTTGAATTCAACTTCATCTATAGAGAATGTAATAGAGCAATTGATTTCTTATCCAAATTCCCGAAGGATAATGGAAGACTATATTTCAATTTATCAGGATTAGCTGATAAATTACAAAAATCCTCAAGGAGGATGCTTTAGGTTTTATCAACATACGATTTTAGGACTCATTAGTTATAAGAAAAAAGAATTTAGACTAGTATTAGTTTATGAATGGAGTCTTGGAATACTTTTTCATTGAAGATTTTGCTTTGTTGGTGTTGTACGATGAGCATAACATTTGTATTTCTGCCATCCAAAATATTAAACCTATTCAAGTATTTGAGGTAACAAACATAATTTTCCTGTTTCTTTCTCTTTCGATTGAATCTGCTATGACCCTTCTATATATAGGATCTTACATACAAATCCAAACATGAACCCAACTATGTTTATGTAAAAGATGTCAAAAGGAGAACAGCTGTGTAAAATCCAACAGAAATTCCATACGGGAAAAAGATCAAAACAAGTTCCTATACGTATAGTTTAATGAGTGCTGGATTAGGATTTCCAGATCAAACACAATAACATCTTCATATTTCACACAAAGTCCATGTAAATATGACCCAGAAAGTCAATAGGTTCATCATTACAGTTTCTCCACCATAATATGAAGAGGTGCAAGACACAGTCTTTCAAACCTTGGACTTAAAAGCCATATGGTTACAAGCCAGCAAAGATGTCGAAGAACTTGCAGTCTAACAGCAGCATTGTTCAGCCAGTGTAATGTTTTCCAGTTGGTGTAAGGTTTCAAAAGATGATTTTCATGATCAATAGTCAGTGTCAACCTAATCTTGCTTCTCGTTGTAGGACCTAAAAAGCAGCAAAAGCAAACAGTTCTTAGATTTTCAATGCAGAAAGTTATAAAAGCTAGGTTTCAAATTGTAACGAAGATGCTGCCTTGTTATACCGAAACAATATGTTAAATTGCAGAAACTCAACTTAAGAATGAAAGTCAGAAAACAACGTAATCACATATTATGACCACATATATCTTATCTAGGGCTTAAGCAGAAAATACCAATAGCGTGATTATGGCAGTTGATGCCCTTCAAGGACAGTGCAAGCACGTCTGCACTATGTACCCACGTTACATTCACAGCATGGTAAGCACCCACCATGATACAACTCCATTTTGGACCTCAGAGATTCACATACTCAATTTTTTAATTGGAATCAGAGATCGTATATCAAACTTCTAAGGTTCATGACCAGTCTAGCTTGCAGCTGTAGCTCCACTGTTCAGTAATGAAGTACTTGAGCGCAAAAAAATAATGCAAGAGACATTTCCCTCTATCAAAATACAGCCTCTATTTCTCTTAATCAGTAAGTCCACAAAGAAAAGAGGAGGATAACAGTCCTTAATCAGCCAATCGGTGTCATAAACAAATATAATGCTGTTTCTGCCAAACCAAGTCTAGAAAATAAAATGCCAAAGATTACGCACCAAAAACGGAGATGCGGCTAATTTTTCTGGGTAATTTTTAAGGAAGCTGCCTATGCTCAAAAACTTAACAAGTAAACCTTATACTATAAAATATCATAAGCTAGTCTCGTTAACGCACTGGATCCCTTTTTAGTTGGTCTTCCACATTTATGTTCTATCTAGTATAAAGTTCATTATAAGAAGGATGCAACAAGGAATTATAACCTACATGCCTGAAGGATAGATGATCAACCACTATATCCTTGATAGGCAAGATGTGCGTATTCGGAACAGCTAGCCCTTGGACTTACTTCTTTGCTACCATGCAGAAGACTTTCAGCTAATGTAGCATTCATACCATAACTCATTGATGTTGAGACTATCATTACATCCAAACAAATTTAGGAAATACCTCTTCAGCAAATTTAATCAAAATGGTTGTCCTTGGCCTCTGTTGCCCATCCACAGGTACAAAATGAGCTGTTACAACAGCTGGAAAACCAGCATTATCCAAGACTCCCTTCAAAATGGGGGAAAACAATTATTAGATCTTCCACCAAGAGAACCATAACTTATAAAACTCTGGTAAATTCAGTCGTACCCTCACAATTCCAGCAACAAATGCTCCGCAGTTGAAGGCACCCATGTCTTTGGGTATTGAAATAAATCTACCAGGTGGATTCCAAATCAGCAGGTTATTGCAAGGAAGAAAAAGAAAACCTAGCATGCCACAACATGGAAGGGAACATAAATGTGTTACCGGTTAACAAGAAGTTCTTTCTCACTGATCATGTACTCATCTTCATGCTCAGTGCCTTTTTCAAGGGAGTCAGCAACCTGATGTCAATATAATGTAAACACCAAAAGCATGAACTTGTTCTCTAATCTTTACACATTTCTTTGCAAGACAAAAATCATGAGTAAGAATAATAATGTAAGGGACAAGCTTCTTAAACAACAGAGAGACAAAGATATTCACTTCTACCACCATCTTCAGAATTATCTATTGCCCTAAGGATTCTGAAAACCCTGGGTTTAACGTGCAACTTCAATCAGTTGAACTGTTGAAGACATTTTCATGAGCAGTAAGGCCAAGGATTTCACAAGAAATGAACAACAATTGAATCTGAGATTGGCACTCCTTAAGGATCCAGTACTACATCTTTCTTTTGAAATACAAACCAGAAAACGTTTAGGAAGGTAAAAAGTTTGTGTGTGGAAGTAGTCAAAGAAGCCATATACTTTTCTTACGAGTATTGTGGAAGCTTACAAAAGATAACAGAAACAACTAAGAAAATAATTGTTAATGACGCTAAATTGCTGCTAAACAAGAAATTTTCTCCACTCATTGTGTGTGCCAGTAGAAACAAAAAGCATGTCAATAAAAGAAAAGAAACCAAAAAATAAGGGGAAAAATTGCAATAAGAATGAAGTGTATCCCAACCTTTCCAAACAAGACCTTCCACACTGTGCTATGTATGAAGGATAAAATACCCAATAGGCGTGTCTCCCTTCTGTTACCCTAGAGGATCAAAGATCAGAAAGTACATGTATTAGTATAATCCATGGTTCTGATGCACTATTGGAAACATCAAACGGAAAAGTGTATCATTTCATTCGACCTATCAGAACATTGTAGTATATGAGATAAGAAAGTCCGAAAATACTTCTCAGCATTTTGATTTGAAGATTTACATGGAAGCTAAACCTCATCATTTGAACAAGTTAAATTACAAGAGCAACTCTACACAAAGGGTAATATAGTTTTCATATACAAGACTCAAAATGGAAAAATCTTCCTCTTTCTGGATGGAAAGCAACATTTTACATGTCCATTCATTAGACACGTAATAACATCAAATATCCTAAAACACTTTCACACCAGAAACTTAGATGACTTCTAGCACAAATCCTCAAAACTGCTCTCACTTAGATTAAAAAAGAAGAAGAAGAAGAAAGAAAGAAAGAAAGTGAAAAGTAATTGCAAAAATTTTCTAGATCAAATCTTTCAAACATAGACAATAACAACTGGTGCGATCATTTTACGATGAATCCACAGGTTGCACAAACTGACTTTCTTGACAAACCAAAATGCACTCAGAACAATATTTTCAATTGCATTTACATGACTTTCGCAATTGCTAGTCACAGATACTCTCAACAAGAAGAAAAACTATTCAACATATATGAAAAAAATTGAGATATAAAGTTTGATCAATAACTATTGCCCACAATGCCATGACACTGCAACAAATATACAAAAGCTGCCCTACATTCTTGAAAGGAAGGTGTGACAATTTCATGTGTGTGCGCTATCATGAGGTTCCCACCTTCTCCCTATGACAAAGAAGTTCTAGAACTCTCGCTCCAACAGCATAGCCAGCATCCTCTAACCTGGTCCATGATTCAAGAAACTCATCAAGTATTCCATGAAGTGAAAACTTCAAAATAACTCATAGATATGCTTTTTCTGTAGAAATTTTTCATAAGGAAAAGACTGATCTAAACTCTTAGGCGCGAGGAAAAAAAGAAGAGAGAGGGAGAGAGAGGGAGAGAGAGAATCAGCACAGATTGCGTTTAGTGAAAACAGCTCCCACTGCATTCATGTAACTAGTCTAAGCTATCGACCATCATTAACCGCAAATGTCAATCATAGTCCACGAACATCTATTCCAATACACCTAGATGATTCTAGCTAAAAGGTTCTTTATCCCCATTTCAGGTAATGCAAAAGTTCTTCTCACAAATATCCATGTTAACCTATTTCTGTCAGATTCAAACAGTATACTAATAACACAATCCAAAACATCTGAAACTGATTGATTAGTCACCTTCTTTCCAGCTCTGCTATGTTATCCACTTGAGTCTGATTGTATTGAACAAGCTCTGAAAATAAGAATGCAAACGCACTCAAACTGACCTGAAACAAATCCTCAGTCAATTTAATCATCATCACCACAAAATCTATAAACTTCTCAAGGCAAAACAAATATCCCCAAATCAAGTTGCCAGAATCCAATTAAATAATACCACACAAAACCCCACTCCGTTTTCATTTCAATTTTCAATACAATAAATTGACTGACTCTAGAAAATATTCAGTCGAAACCCATAATTCAGCTCTGCCAACAAAAATGAATTGAAGATATGAAACGGGTCCATGAATTTTACTCGTATAAACTTTGATCAAACAGTTTATTTCAATTCAAAAAATAAATCAAGTTAATGTCTTGACTGAAAGCTAAACAAAATGAAATAAACGGAATTGAAGATCTGAACAATATGCAAATACCTCCTGTTTTCCTTTGCTGAGGGGCCTGTCGAGCACATTTGTGTACTGCTTGATTTTCCCAACTCCTATCATCTCTCCCTCACACTGTCTACTGTAATTTCGCAGTCTCGACTAAGTTTGAGCTGCAGTTGTCTCTCAATGAATCTGAAGAAGGATTCAGCAAACTTTCTTGAGTTCTTTTCCTTTTTCTTTTTAATCTTTCTCTAGCTTAATATCTTTCACCCCCTCCAGTTTGTTGTGTATGACAAATATTACCCCAGACGTCCAATATAAAATTGTTTAGTCTAATTTCTTTCACCCCCTCCAGTTTGTCACATAGAACAAGTATGACCCCAAAAGTATTACGATGGAGGTTTTTCTTGCCACATAGAACTATTTAAATAGGTTTTGTTTCACCAATAAAGTTAGGCCTTGTTCAAATTGCTTGATTGAGTCTTATAAATTATTTTATATGGCCTAATCTTATGTTTACATTCCTTGATATGCTGAAATATTAGATCAAAAATAGGACTTTAGGTCAATAATATTTTACTTTTCTAGATAAATTATCTATTCAAGGAAGGAATGATAAAGTTATCCAACAGACACAATTCTTTTGTAAGAAATTATAATGACCAAATCACCCCTCAATTGATACTTCTTTTATGTTCTTGCTTTCTTCATCCACATAACTAAAGTACACTCGATTGCATTGTGTTCCAAAGAATATCTGCTCATCTCTTTTTTTGAAAAAAAAATTATATATATATAGATATGAGATGAGTTGTATTGTGTTCTTAATGATATTTGTTCATCTTTTTTTGTTATTATCTGGTGTATTTATGTTTTGAGTGATGCTTTGAGATTTTCTTCAATGCCAAGAGGGATGAAAATTCTTCGAAAGAGTTTTTTTGCATGAACCCTAAAGATTGATGAAAAACAATGAGGACAGATGGATGGAGTGGAGGGCGGAGCTCATGGTCATCACGGGAGAGGAGATGAAAAACAATGAGGACAGATGGATGGAGTGGAGGGCGGAGCTCATGGTCATCACGGGAGAGGAATAGAATTTTTTTTTTTTTTTGTCCTTTCTTTATGGAGAAACACAATTATATAACACAGTATGTTTTCTCAAATTTGATTCCTCTACTTTGCTGTTTTTATTTTTATATTTTTTCTATAAATTGATATTATCGGTATTATGGGAAGTTATTCTCAATCAACTATAATTTATAAAATAATGTAATTATGTTATTATTTTTATCACTTATATAATTTCTCAAAGTAAAGTAGTAAATACATAATTGTTATTACTAGACAATCTCATCCAGTATTTAATCTTTTATTTTATCTATTACTCACTTATTCCATCCACCAAAGTAAACAAGCTCTTGACTATTAATTTGTTTGGAATGAGATTAATCTTGAATAAAGGTGTATTTGTTTTAATTTTAATCTTTCTTATTTATTGAAACAAACCACCATGTATAAGAATACGAATTCATACATGGCATTAACTAAAAACAAAGTAATTCGAACCCCAAAAAGATAGGAATTTTGGAATATCTAGGAGCCCATTTGAATTGTTCATCACCTTCCATCACCTTCATGGCCACAAAGTTAAGTGAATTATTATCACCTTCATTCTTCCTCCTATTTTCCTCTAGTTTGTTTACTTACATCAAGAAAAGAAAACTACATGTTGTATAAAAATTATTTCTCAATTTTGATTCGATCAAACCCTATCCGGATTGCTAGTTTTCATTCTATTAACTACTTACAACGAGTAACAACATCTTGCCAGCAACGAACAAAACCAAGAAAGCCTGCTGAAAATGAAATAGCTTTAACAAATGCTCACAAAATGAGCTGTGAATAGCAATCAACGTAACAAGGCTGTTATTCTAATTGCTATAATCAAAGGTAACTTTGTGTGAACTGTAGCATCTCAATGGAGGAAAACGAAACCTGAATGTTTAAATTAGTCATCATCAGTTTAATTAAACAAACCTAATGACACTTCTCCCCATCAAGCCACTTAAGTGCTGGCATTAACTTAGCTAGAAACGCTTTAAACTGATCATCAACCACTGCATTTCCCACAATCTCTAATTGTAACAAATTCAGGTCCTTGAAAAGCAGATAAGCTTCCCAGTGATTCTTGCACTCAACATCATCTCCCTCGGTAAATTTCTCAAAGCCAACAGCATGAGCCAGAGGAGAAGAGCACAAATATCTTCTCGTGTCGATGGTGTGAGCACCAATCTCATTATACGATATGTCCAAGACTTGCAAGGACTTCAGCATTTTTAGGGGCTCCAAAGCTGTTAAACTGCAAATTCTGTTGTTGCTAAGCTTCAAGCACGAAAGCAGTTGCAGAGGCTCCAAACCTGTTCCCGAATTTGAGCAAATTGTATCAACACATAATTTTGTCAAGATCACAAAAGGCAAAGGTGGGAGAAGTAAGAACCCATATATATGTAGATGCTGTATGTTGGTATTTAAACTACCTTCAACTGATCGGAGTTTATTGTGGCTAAGATCTAACATTTGAACCCACAATAAGTGCTCCATGCTCCCGATTCGCGATAGTGAGAGACCATTTAATCGTAGACATGAATAAGGTTTCGTATTTGGTGAAGAAGACTCTCGGTATTGATAGCAGTGTTTCAATAAAGACCCCATATTTGAAGTCACCTGCACAATAACAACTCAAATAATTCAATACTTGAAAGAGAAAGTCGATTTGCAGCAGACATGAGAATCGCATTGATGAAAGAGACTCCACAATTGGACTTGAACCCACCCACAAAAAATAAAAAGAAAAAAGAAAACCTCCAAAAAGAAAAACTAAAAGAAGCAATAAACAAAAAGCAAACCAAGATATCTTAAACAAAGAAGTGACTCTAAGAAGAAACAAATATGAAACTAAAAATCAAAAAATTCAAACAAGTTTGACAGGTTATCACCCTATGAAGTTCAAACAAAAAGAATAAGTGCAGAGCATACTGGTGAAAATCTTTCAAGGATCATTTACTTTCACCAAGCAGGGTATTCCGCGGTTTCTAGCCTTCTCACATCTTCATCTTTGTTTCCCAAAAGGACCATTATATCCTTTCTCACGCTAGGATGGTGAAATAATTATGTCGAAATCGGAAATCCTTGTTCACTAGCAGTCTCCCAGTTCCAGTGTCCCTAGTTGAAACATCCAAGTGTCTGCAAGACTCCATTAACCTTCTTGAATAATCGCAAGGCTTTCAGAGAGATTGTAGGGCTTTCTTATCCTGCCTATATTTCAAAATTGTTTTATTTTCAGCATTTATTATTCTTCTGTCTACAATCATTTCAGCCCTTGAAGTCTTGCAGACAGGCCTCTACATCTCTCATCAAAGCAACTTAGTCCCTTTTACATATGGTTTTTCATGCTTCCCCAACAAAACTCATCCACTCACCAAACAACCTCAATTTCAAAATAAAGGTGTTTTGAGCCTTTGGATTCCTGGCAACAAACTGGACTTTGAATGTGCTAAAGGTCAAAACCAAGTTAAACCAAGAGACACATTTTAAGGTACGACTAAGGTAAAAGGTTTCGAGACAGAATGACATATTGTGAGCTAAACCCACCCACTACTTCAACACCTCTACCAAAACCCTTTTTTTTTCTTTTTTTTTTTTTCTTCTAAAGTTGCGTCATGTTCTCACTCAAAGGTTTTGAGAAGGATCCTGGATGTACCACTCAATAAGTACCTAATAAACATGGAATGCAACACACATATCCATATTGATGAGACCAAGCAAAAGAAGATTCACCTGCTTCAGTAAGACTAAGCTGTACTCATCCTCATAGTAACAAAAGTGTTTAGGGTCCATTTTCATTAGGTCACGATAAAGTGCAAGAATGTCTTCATAATGGACCCCAGTTTCATCATCTGGGCTGCCATATGAGATCAATGTGATACGTGCCATCAAGAGTCTTGCAAGGGTAAGCTTTCCGATTTTACTAAGGAGGAAAAAAAATAGAGGAATGAAAAAAATTAGAAAAATACTTGCCAAAACAATAAAATTCTTTAAAATAACCATAACCCTGCATGAATCTAGCTTTACCAGTCTGTTGATGACAGCAGTTCCTGGCAGTGAGCTATTTCATTCGATATAGCCTCGATACTCCACTTAGGAGTGTTTGGTTTGTTCTCCTTTCTGATTTCTAGTTTATAGAGTGATTTCAGCAAGTTTTCCTCTTGAGATTCTGTAGCACAAGCTTTGAAGTTTTCCTCGTTCCAGGATATTTGCACAGTTTGCACCTCAGAATGTTCTTGATCACCAGAAGTTGAAGACACGGTGAAATGTACATGACAAGTCCGACTACAGGGAATACGACTCGAGGAAGTAATACCCGGAAAGTGTGCAACACTCACCCTTACAGGGCAAGCCTCTAAAGAATGCACTTCATCAGGAAACGTGAGGTAAGTTAACCAGGCTTGGGAAAAACCACATTTATTTGCTGAAAGTGGTGTCCAAATAAGATCACCACCAGCATGATGTTCACATTCAACAGTTACTGTAGATGAGCTTACACCTTCAACTGCTTCACTGAAATATAAAATGAGAGGAAACTTTTTTACTTTAGACTGGAAATGTAGTACAGGCAATGCTTGTTGGCCATTCAAGTAACCATCATGTGATATATATAGGTTAGAGCCATGGGGAGGCCAAGAAGAAAGAATTAGAGGCTCGCGCTTCAATGTTTGATCTAGAAGCCATAGATGATAAAACCAACCACTTTGATCATCAGGGTCCGTGAAAAGAGCATTACGTACAAACTCATACTCCTCTCCCAAGACATTTTCTTTATCTTGATAGCCTTTTTCTTGTTTATCCAGTAGTTTAGACAAAAGCACGCTGCAAGTACATTGGAGAAAAAGTAAAGCATTTGAATCAACTTACAAATAACTAACATGAAAAATAAAAAAATTGTCAGTTGTTGACAATGTCTCCAGGATGCAAACCAATCTACCTTTATTGACAACATTTTCACATTAGCATATTTATGACATCTACTTTAAAATATCACATGTTTCCACTGATGTTGACTTTTTATACAAACATCAGAATTACATGGCTGAATAAGCTGATTAAACCCTTCTAAACTGGTTTAATTGAATATCTTACAGTTGCGCTAATACATTTATTTTCAGAACTAGTTATCAAGTAGAAAGAAATGCAGGTCCAAAAAGTAGACAATATTATGCTCTAAATTACAAGGGAAGAAAGATTACCATAAAGGTTGAATATACATAATTGAAAATTGGAATACACCATGGAGAAAGCTAGTAAAGAGGGATATTTGATGACTATAAGCATGGAACACATAAAAACTTTCCTAGACATGAAAACTAAAGTACACATTACCCGCCACTGACATATATATATCTAATCAATTGCAAATTGAAAGTGACAAACTAGTATACCTTCGGTTATGCCAGGCAGAATAATTACTAAAATTATCATATATCATGTTGGTGGTGTATTGGAGTTCTTCTTCATCAGGAATCTTCTTCAATGCTGTTATGAACCTGGAAGAAGTCCCCCCAAAAAAACAACATTAACAGATGCAACAGATTATTTACCCACTTGGCATGAAAATTTCAGCACTTCACCTCCGGTAGTTCCATGCATGGAAATTCCGAGAGTCCAACTTCTGGAACTTGCCCAGAAGCTTTAATTCCTTGTCTGTGGATGAATGACCCTTGCTTAGAACCCATTTGCGATGATGCCACGCCCCATAAGACTTAAAGTTCTTCTTCAACGCATTCTCTACCTAAATGAAAATTCACACTCTAACCAGTCCATCAGTAATATAACCATTTTCTACTACAAAACATAGATAACTCAAACTTTAACACAGAACACCTATTTGATACTCGAATCAATTTTCATCAATCAAGAACAGCAAAAGTATAGAGAGTAAGTAAAACTTACAACTCTCAGTTCTTCATCAAGAATTGATTGGATTGTCTCGCAATCAACTCCATTCTCCGATTGCTGATCGAGAAGGTATTGTATAGCAAGCTTGCGGTAATTCCAACCGGTATAATGCTCCGGATTTGATTCTAATAGCTTTGCACTGATTTCTATAGCTTCTTTTGTGTATCTGCAACAAAAAGCCCCAGAAATTAATCTCCCCAAAAGAAATCAGAAAGCAATTACTCTACATAAATAAGAATGAAACAAAAATGGATAACATACATTTTGTTGTGGTGAAAATGAAGTACTTGAGATTGGAGTTCTCGAAGTTTGGCAGCTTTAAGGGATGAAGCTTCTTGCTCTTCCTGAGTAGGAGCTTTCCGCGGTCTGCCGTGCATCTTCTCTCTTATTTCTCCAAATCTGGAACTGCTTAACTGGTTTGAGGGTTTGGATCTCAGTTATTCTTCCCGTTAACTTTAGACCATATTATCATAATTACCATCTTATATAGTTACAATCTTCCCGCAACATTAAAATTAGACGTTCATTATCACATTAGATCTTTAAATTATGGTCACCATTAAATTAATATTGAACCCCATACTCCTATACACCTTGGTGATTCTAGGTGAAGGGGCTTTTCCCCATTTCACGTAATGCAAAAGTTCTTCTCACAACATTAAAATTAGGTGTTTAATCATTTTCATATTAACTTATTCAAACAGATTTAAACAGTATATTAATAAAACAAAGGGGAATAACTGAAACTCATTGATTAGTTACCTTCTTTCCAACTCGGCTATGTTGTCCACTGGCGTCTAACTGTATTCAACAAGCTCAAAACAAGAATGCAAACACCCTCAAAATAATCTGCAACAAATTCGTAGTCAATTCAATTAAACTTTTCAGGAAAAACTAATATCCCAAACGCAACCTCAAATTAGCGCAATTCAATTAAATAATACTAATTAAAACCCATTTCAAATTTCAACACAATAAATTGACTGACTCTAGAAAATATCAGTCAAGACCCTTAATTCAGCTCTCCCAACAAAAATGTATAGAGAATGTGGAACGGATCCATGAATTTTATTCGTGTAAGCTTTGATCAAAAACCGTTTATCTCAATTCGTAAACTAAAGTGAGTTGGTGATGTTTTGACGGAGAGCTGGACAAACTGAAATATAAGGAATTGAAGATCTTACCATTAGCATACCGTTTGATTTTCAATTCCAATCATCTCTGGCTCCTTCAATCTGTGTGATGCAATTTCGTAGTCTCGACCGAGTTGAGCTGCAGTGGTCCGTCAATGAATCCGAAGAGGGATTCAGCTAATTTTCTTCAGTTCCTTCTCCTCTTCTTTTTAACTACTGCCCAACTGCTAAATGTCCTCCTGCTCCCTGGACCAGCCTGGACTGAAATGGAAGAGACCTCCTAGTCACCGGCTGACACTGGGCCCTGGACATAAACGATGAGCCTTTCACTTAGAAAGTTAGTGCCTTTTGGCACTGTTGGCCCACATGAAGATCTGGATTACCGATTTCCCATAGAAATTGTAATGCCGTGGCCCATAATTTATCAAATTGGGCCAATTTTTGTGGGACGGCCGCCCAATTTTCTCCCTCCTTCTAATTTGCCCTCGATACATATTAAATTTTCTTTTAAAAGATTATAGAGATGAAATGTCATACACTTGTCAAGCATATAAAAGATATAAAATAAAATATGAATTAAAATAAAAGATCAAAATTGCACAAAAAGAACTTGAGTTACAATTAGAAGGAGAGATTAATTAACTTTTTAATATTTTTTAGCTTTTAATTAAAAATATTCTCAATTTTTACTACTCACTTTTTCAATTAACTTTTCAACTTTTGTACATAAAAATTATTTATTTTTAAAGTAGAAGCAACGCCAAAGACCCTCTAACAGGGCTGTGTGTGAATATTGCCCATGGTGAACCTTCTCAATTAATTTTCATTGTAATTAAAATTAAAATTGAACAACTCAGTACGTGTCTTATTATTTGATCATTCGTATGATTTTTCTTATAGGATCTTAATTAAATGAGCATAAGAGCGTGGTAACTGATTCTTTTCAACGGAATGGAATGATCTTGCTTTAGTAGTGATTTTTTTTTTTTTTTTTTTTTTGCTTGAAGATAAACCCTAACATAAACCCTTCAAAAATTATGCAAGAGAGTCATAATATAATTTTTTTCAGAGAAAAGCAATTACATTCATACATTAATATTATTATATGAATATATTTTAAAATCAAATACATTAATTGAATACAAATCATATTATCGAAACTGCTATTTGATAGACAAACACCTACGTGCTATCGGTGGGATCCGAATCTGCACCTCCCCTATGAAAAATATGAGGCAATGCCACTTCACTCAAATAATGGTGAAAATTGTAGTATAATTAATATTTACCATAAATCATTATATAAAACTTGATTATGAAACAAAATATGTGTGTGTGTATATAGTTGGCCAAAACTTCTTCGTTTTTAAATTCTTAGACAGTACATTAATTAATTATTGGATTTGAACAAATTAAAATAAGTGTTACAAGAAATCATTCCACTAAAAATATTCTCAAACTTGATTAGAAGGAACAAAAAATTAACGACAAATTGTGAAAATTATGTATAGAAGAGACTCTTCATTCAAAAGAAAGACAAAATAACACTGACTTGAAAATTCACTTCATGTAAGATGGTACTACCTATTCTAGTAAATTTGTAACAGCCCGACAACCCGCCTGCCGATATTGTTCGCTTTGGGGTGTCCGGACGGAACCGGGCAGCCTATCCCCCTCACGGTTTTAAAAGGCCTCAACAGAGGATAGGTATCCACCCATTTATAAAACAGGCTTCGTTCTCCTCCCCAATCGATGTGGGATCTTACAAAATTAGTTCAACTTTCTTGGTATAATGTGTTACTTCTTATTTTCATGGCCTAGTTTTTATAAGAGATCAATTGCAATCCTCGAAAATTTTTTAAGACTTGCAACATCTGTTATAAAAAAATTGTGGGTTCAAGGTTTGATTACTTATGAGGTGGAAGTTGAACTAGAAGTACCGAATGAGTGAGTAAAAAGGATACTTCGAATGTCAAAAAATAAATAACTATGGAAAGGAGATAGATTGACATTGCTTAAAGTAAAATTTTTTACACTAATGTTGCAAATATTTCTTGACAAATGCTTTGATCTATTAAAGGAAGGCTAAAATTGAAGAAATGGTAGATGTAAAGATAGTAGGCTTTATATAAGGGCTCTTTCAGATTTTCAAGCCTATACAATGATTGAGATTGAAGCAACTTTTCCAATTCAACGAATATGATATGAAGAAATGAATCAATACATGATTATTATTAATTATTTCATTTATGATTTTGAAGGATCTTGCCTTACACAGCAAATGAATATATAAGTAAATAAGTAAAAGGATAATATTTAGTAATTATTCATGTTTTCTTATACATAATTTCAGAATACATATTTTTCACATAAGTCAAATTCAATTTGCTTGTGATTAGAATGGTGACCAAGCTATCTAGATCATCTATGATATGCACATGGTACTATATCTAACCGTCATAGAAGTTGGATTGGACTTTTTGCATCAGCTTTTATTTTTATTAACATTTTTAATCACAGATGACACTTTTATTTTTATTAATTTTCTTAATCACAAATGACAAACATATACACATTCTATTATCCAAAATTATGTGAGATCAATCTTGTTCTATGACAATTATTAACTTAATTTTCGAAATTCAAAGGATTTATGCTGAGATTCCTCATCAACCTTAACCTAAAGGCTGGTTCTAAGTTAGAGATTTGTCTTCCTATCAAATCAAGTAAAATCCTTGAAAACTAGTAGCCATATTTACCTTATCATGGGGAAGACTTGGGCGGACTCTAAATAAGCCAAAAATTACTATGGTGAAGTGCAATTAGAGTTACACATCTAATTCTATGTTATGTATAGTATAAATTATTAATTTATTGTTTAACCTGACACTAGTCGAATTAATTAATTTATCGAGAATTTATATGTAAATATAATACAGAATAATTTTAATAGTCAAAATTAAAATTTTAAAATTATAAGAGACATCATTTAAATAATCTATGAAAATTTTAGATATATATATTTAAAATGCTCAGTAGCCAATTAATATATTTTTTTACATAGTTGAATAATTCAAAATCATCAAAAATCATTATTTGATGAAGATCAAGGAATTCTGACTAAACAATGCCCCTTTATAATATGTAGATGAAAAATTTTATTTTAGCAAATAGAACTTGGTTGAGGCTAATTTAATGATTTAATCCCAAGCAAATGTAATTCCATTTTATTTTGGTTCATTGGGGAATTTAAAATCATATTTCGTTGACTCACAACAAAGGATGTAGCTCACAGTAAATAAATTTGAAGATAACCATCTAAATTGTCTGTCATTTTTCATCTTATTACCTAAATAAAAAAAAGTTTAACTTTATCCTATAAACTAGATAAGATTTCACACGATCCGATCTAAGTATATTTTTGGGTAAAATATTCTACCGAGATATCTCTATAAGCAACACATACGATGCACACATACGTCTTTTGATTTGTGTAGGTAGTAAAGTGCAAATTTTTGAACGATTTGAATGGCAAAATATAATTAGGATGATAATTCTACCCTCATGTTGCACACGTATATCGTATGTAAGGGAATTTCGATCGAATACTCTATAAAAAAATACACATAGATGACAGCATGCAAACTTTTGCAAAAATTAGATAATAAAGTGAATTTTTTTTTTATTCAGGTAATAAAAATTAAAATGTTACATTGTCATTTTTTTAAGTCTAAAATATTAATTTTTTGATACACTGAGATAAGGCATGAAAGAAAGAAATGAGGTGGGAAAAATAAGATTAACTGTCGTACTGTCACGCTCTTTCTGATTTAACGAACGTCAAAGCGTAGCGTGAGCTCTAGGTTAGTTTATATAGTGAGAAAAATCTAAGTACATTTACCCTCTGTCATTCTCCACATGCGCACTTTCACCTTCCTTTTCTCTATATATAAACATTTTCACTGTCTCCGTTAACGTTTCCCCTTTGCTCAAAACCCTTTCTCTTTCTCTGTGTAACTCGAGCGCCCACACACATGGAAGACGACGATGAGTTTGGAGATCTTTACACAGACGTTCTGCGTCCCCTCACAACGCAGCCTCAACCGCAGCGTGAGGAACGTGGCACCGCTGCAGCTGCCGGCAACGCATCATCGTCACGGAGCCGCCCGATCGATCTCAACGTCAACAGAGACGATGAGGAGATTCTGTATGGAGCTCCGGACTTGAAGAATTCGAATTTGAATTCAGTCCCGAATCCCAGTTCTGCCCTTGGTCGGAACTTGAATGTCCCGATTCAGGAAAAGACCTTACCTCAATCGAGAGGGTTTGATTTGAATTTGGATTCGACTTTGGGGGCTGCGAGGGTTGATGGATTAGCTGGAGAGGGAGGCGATGGTTTGGGGTTTGATGGTAGGGTTTTGGAGAAGGATGACGGTGTGAAATTACCACAAAAGGCATCTGGGGGATCGAATTTCATGGAGGATGATGATGATATTAATATTTTGGTAGAAGAAAGGGAAAATAAAGATGACGACTTGGTTGTGAAAGACGATAATTTCATAAACAAAGAGGACAATATGTATATTTCAGCGAACCAAAAGGAAAATACTGTCGGTTTCATGAATGGAAGTGTGGTTGATGAGATGGGTTCGACGCAGATGATTCCAGGTCTCTTGGGGAAATCGGAGAATCCAAGGGGTTCAAATTTTGAGGATGAGTGGGAGAGTGAGGAGAGTGAAGATGATCTACAGATAGTGTTGAATGATAACAACCATGTATCCATGAGGATGGGGATGGAAAGGATGCCGGGAGAGATTGATGAGGATGATGACGATGGAGACCAATTGCTTATTGTTGCAGATAATGGTGATATGGTCCACCATCACCACCAACCACAGATGATGACGGAGGACCAAGAGTGGGGTGGCGAGGAGGGGGGACCTGGAGCAAATGGGGAGAAGGATTTGGGTGATGCTGCAAAGGCAAGTGGAGGAGGAAGTACTGCTCCAGCAGTTCAGCCAAAGATTGCTTACAACAATCAGGTGTACCATCATCCATTCCATTCACAGTTCAAGGTCAGCATCTTGTTCGATGAGAACTTCGAATGTCAATTGGATTCTAGCTGTATTTGTAGTTTTAATATAGTGAAATTATGGATACTAGTGACACTAAAGGTGGTCACAAATGTTGTGGGTGACCTTTTATGTCATGGTGGTGGCATCCTAAATTGTACTGATTTTAATCCCTCGTTTGTTAATGAAGTTATGCATTTTTTTCATGGTCTTTTAATCTTTTATTTTAAGCCTTTGTGGTTGGCGATACTTGTTTGTAATGAGATTGAGTTCTGAATGCTCTTTTCGTATAACAAACTTACAATTGTGTAACAGTAATTCATAATGTCTGGGAAAGTTGTTCACTCAGAGGACTATGGAGCTATCGGTCTTATCCAAATACAATCCCGTGATTTGCTTTATCAAGTTTATTGATATGTTCAAGGATGAAATAACATTTGGATCCTCCGCTTGGTAGCATTTTTCAGTGGATAATCTATCCAAATAAACTTAGATGAGTTGAATAAAGTCACATGAGAATATGCAGAATGCCTTACACATGGGGCTCCAATTATTGGATGCTGTCTTTGATTCTGCTCTTTTTGTGTCATGTGATGCAAAATAGGTCTCTTCATAGTCTGGTAAGCCGGATTCTTTTAGGTTTTAGGCATTTCTGGTACAATGATACTTGGTCATTGCTGGCCCTCTGCCATCAAGAGTGGGTTTCTGAAGCAGACCGTAGTTCATTAAGAAGCTCATTCATGAGTTCATACAGAACCTGCCTTCTTATACAACATGATGGATGTTGCGAATGCCTAACACTACTCAAGTATAAGCAACTTTACTAAAACTAATGGCATATTGCTTGACTTCAAGAGACGTGGAATTTTAGTAAATATTTGCAAATTATATGCGCTACTTTTCAAGTTTTAAGCTGTATAACTGATATGGGCGAGTTGCCATTGTACAGTTATATGGTTACCTATCTATTAAAGCATGAAATTGATACATCAAAGTTGACTTCTGGAGTGAGGAGTCATATACTGCACTTGATTTTTACCAAGCTGTCACAGTATCTTTTTTGTCCCCATATCTTTGCCTCCACTGATTGAACTCTTATCTTGATTACTGTTCTGCACATGTATCTTATTAACATTTTGTAACTGCGAGCTTCATAAGAAGAATTATTTTCGCTATTACTGCCTGGTCACCCTGATGTTTTTTCAATAATGAAAGACCTATTCTTTTATTTATGTCCAATCTATTACCTTCTTGATTGTCTTCTGAAGCACTGCACATTCTGCTTTACATACTGAAATATGAGTCTGATTTAGGAATTGGATTTAATGCATGTTCTAAGTTGCTGTTTACATGTTAATCTTTTATTTTTATTAAATATGTCTGGGAACTTCTAGCTGTGGTTATCTGCTTGGAGGCTTTTCCTTATAATTCCTTTTGATATTTCTTTTATTATTAACCTTGATTTTTTTTTCTTTATTTGTTTTTCTCTTTTCTGTCACTGGGGAACTGCTTAGTATGTCAGACCTGGTGCAGCGCCTTTGCCTGGAGCTGCTCCAGCAGCTACTGGAGGAATCCCAGGTCAAGTTCGTCCACCTGTTAACACGGCCCCTCTAGCTGGACGTGGAAGAGGTGATTGGCGACCAGCAGGAGTCAAAGGTGCTTTGCCAATGCAGAAAGGTTTTCATCCTGGTTATGGAATGCCTGCTTGGGGAGTTAATGCAGCAGGTCGTGGTTATGGAAGTGGATTGGATTTCACTCTTCCGTCACACAAGTAAGTTATTCCATTCTTATGAATGCTTGTTACTCGCATAATTTGCCTTTTAATGAGAAGCTTTGGGTTCTCGTTGTTGGTTCTTATAATCTTTTTGTATTCTCAGGACCATATTTGAAGTTGATATTGATAGCTTTGAAGAAAAACCATGGAAACTTCCTGGCATAGACGTATCGGACTTCTTCAACTTTGGCTTGAATGAGGATAGTTGGAAAGATTACTGCAAACAGCTGGTAGATCGAGTCTCAAATCATAGATTGCTCATTGTTGTAGTCTGTATACAGTCACTTTGAATGTTCGTGTGTTTGTTAATCTATGGAAGTGGAAACTAAATGAAGTGAATTTGTTTATTTCTAGGAACAACTACGGCTGGAGACAACAATGCAAAGCAAAATTCGTGTTTATGAGAGTGGCAGAGCAGAACAGGTAATGTCGTGGTTCTTCCATTTGGAAGTGAGCTTAATGTCTGATGTAGGCATATGTTGTCTTACCCCTTCTGGCTATGGCATTAGATTCTGGATGTTTGGCGTGCTTTTTGTTCTTGAAGATAATTGTTCACTCAAGTCTTCTCCCTTCTGTTCGATGTCAAATGCAGGACTATGATCCAGATCTTCCACCAGAGCTTGCAGCAGCAGTTGGTATCCAAGATATTCCATCTGGAAATGCGAATCCTGGAAAAGCAGATGCAGGTCCAACTGATTTATCAAGAGCAAGTGCACGTGGACGACCCCCTGTTGTACGTGTATTTTGCTTCTGTATGATTTGTGTCTGCTGTAGATTGTCACGTATAGCCTTTTGTGTTACCATTGCTTGATTACATGATTTTTAGAGAACCTTCCCTATTCACTGTCTGCTTCACTTAATCTTCTCTGAAGTAGTTTAGACTTTGCCCTCAAATGTTATTGTAATGTTCAAACATACTAATGTTCTTTCAACTTTCAGTGTAAGACAGAATCCCTTCAACTTTGTTCAAGAAACAAATTGCTTCTTTGTTTGCCCAATTAGATTCCTTTGTCCCATATGTTATACATGCTTGGAAAACCTTAGCTTTTCTTCTCTATTAACCCCACTCAAGGCTACTCTTTATCTCTAGCCCCATGGCAGGAGATTTCTTCCTTACAACCTTAACTAGTGCTTACCCACCTTTTACAGCAATGGCATTTAACCAAATTGCAGCCGCAGGTAGATAAATGCTATTGTAGAGGCATTTATGGAGGTTTCAAGTTTCCTAATTCCATAGCTTGTATGTGACTTTACACACTCACGGCAGTTTGTTGTATATTCATAATGATATCACAGTGCCTTAAAGTGTACTTGATATGTTTTCAGAAACCACTATACAATTAGAACCCGTTTATGGTTAATGGATACAAGACACCCATGCTTTTAACACTTCTTGCAACTACAAGCACCGTTTTAGCATTTGGGTGGACTGTGGGGGTCGGTGTGTCTGGGGATGGTTGATTAGTGGTTGGCGGTGAAATTCATGAACTATGTGATTATGGAGAAACTAACACAATCCAGTGCTTGAGCACTGATTAAAATTTTGGGGCATTCAACTGATGAAAAGGAAGTGTGTGGAAGCTGTGTGTCAACTGGTTATTGGTTAACCCATGTTCTTTAGGGGCATATTTCCTCTATACGAGTTGTCATCTCACCATCTTTTTTTATTTTATTTATACCAGCCTGTCGGCAGGCCAATACCAGTTGAAACTGGTTCTGGTGATCGTACTCCATCTATTGATACCAGGCGTCCACGAATGCATGACACAGATGCCATTATCGAGGTAACCAGTGTCCGTCTATTCTACTTGATCATCAGTCTGGCTATTTATCTTCCATTTATTACAAAATATTTGCCATTGAAGTGATGTTCTCTCTGGCAAACAGATTGTCTGCCACAGTTCCACGGACGATGATGACATGGCGGAGCAACAAGACAAAGATTCAGCAAGGATTGACCTGGGAGAGGGTGATGGAAATGGTCTTCAACAGGATGATACAGAGCATATGGAAAGCTTTTCATCTGCGTATAATGGTCAGAAGAGGGATTTTGATCCAAGAAGATCACAGTTAAAGAACAATCTCAGTAGTGATGAGATTGTGAGAGAGGATGTTTTGGATACTCCTCCAGAAGTGCCTGTGAACCATCACAATAGAGAGATTGGTGTCCCTCATGAAGAGAGGTGCTTGAATATTTCTATATTATTTCCAAATACATTTATTTTTTTTTTCTATCTCATTAAATTTGACTTCGACTTGTGACGGTTCTTGCGGTAACCTCCAAACATTGGTAAGGTTAAAGGACAGACGATGTTTTCTGTATACCAACTATACAATATGTTGCATTTGCTGTCTTAAAACAGGGGGTACTAAAAGTTGTTTTTCATGAAAATATGGCAAACTTGATTTTCACTTGAAAAATTAGGCTGTGAGAAAGGTTCAAGTAAGATAACAATGTGGTTTCTATATCAAATGGCAGGCCTTACTTTGCTTATTTGGATAGATTGCCTTTGAAGGATGATTCCCTGTTGTTTGAATGGTGGTGTAAATGCTTGTAATGGTGTGTTAGTTTGTGACTAGCAAAAAGACAGGTCATTCTGACCTAAACATTTGGATGAACATTCTTGAATGATGTGGTTTTAACTTTCTTTTCCATATGTTCATTTAGCATCATAGTTTGATTTTTTGTGCATCATCTGCCAATTTTTTCGGTCTCATGCTGTGTGCAACAAGAAGTCCATGACTTTCCATGTTCTATATTTGAGCTTCATTACCTTGCATGTGGTAGATACTTATAAAAGGTTTCTCATGGCAATAGGTCTGCAAGGGGAAGAGGGCATATTAGATCCCCTATGATGGCTGCTAGTGACAATAAAAGAGGAAAACATGTTATGGATGATCAGAATGAAAAATCGTTTGATAGTGGCGATGATAAGCAAAGTCCTACATTGTCATCTCCCCCTGCAATTGGATCTGACGGGGAGCAGGCTGTAGTAGTTGAGGAGGACATGAATGATGGACCTGTAATGGACGACAGAAACTTTGATATGGAAAGAGGGGAAAAGGATGTGGATACAACTGGGGATACCGGTGAAGATGGGCACTCAATGTATTCAGCAAAGAAACAAAAACTGAGTTCACGTGTAAAACAATTGTCTCAAGAAGATGATGATGGGGAAGACTCAAAGGCTGCTAGGAGTAGTGACAACAGCAAAGCAAGGTCAGGAAGTAGTAAAGATCACCGGAGGTTTCCTGATGACGTCGAGGATGAAGTTCTTCAGGGCAGGCGCCCCCCTAGAGCAGGTCACATCAAGCGACAAGTAGAAGATGCGGATTATGCTCGTAGGAAAGGTCACTATAAGACAGATGACACTGGAAGACACAGCATAGTGGTGAGAGGGAGAGAAGATACTGTTTCACGTAGAGGTGAGGATGCAAACTCATCACTTCGACGGCATGTGAAGAGTGACAGTGCAGACGGGAGGAAGGAGAGTGATATATCTGAGGCAAGCTGGCATCATCGGAGAGATGAGGGTCATCATGGGAGAAGGACAAGAGTTGAAGACCCACGAAAGAGGGAGCATGGTGGAGAAATTGGCTCTAAAAATCGGGGCAAGGCTAGAGAAAGTGAAAAGAGTGAGAATGATGAGCATTACCAATCAAGAAATCAGCCGGATAATAATTGGAGGGGGGCTAATCATGATCATGATATTATGGGATCTAGACAAAGAGATAGGGCGGGTAATCTTAAAAGTCGGAATGAAAAAGTGGATGATCTTTACAGCAAAAGAAGGAAAGAAGATGTGCATATAAGTCGAGAGCATGCTGAAAAGGAAGATGTCTCCCATAATCACAGAGAAAGTAGCAGCCGAAGGAAGAGAGAGAGAGATGATGGCTCTGACCAGCTCAAAAGAGATGACGTGGTGAGATTAAAGGATGATGATGTGCATTATGCCAGGCAGAAAGAAGGGGGACCATTTCAAAGGGAGAGGAGTGAGAGGCAGAGAGAGCGTGATGAATGGTATAGGATTAAACAAGATGAAGTTTCATTGAGGAGGGACAGAGAAGAAACAAGGGCAGTGATGAGGGGTGCTCGAACTGCTGACGATAAAGCATGGATAAGTCATTCAAAAGGGAAAGATGACTATAAAGGATCTAACAGAGAATATCATCCAAAGGATGTAGGCCGGCATGGTGATCAGCTTAAGCGAAGGGATCGAGTTGAAAATGAAAGTTTTTCACAGCATAGGGCCCATGAAGATGTTTATGCTCGTGGGAATCAACTCAGCAATGATGAAAAGAAAGCAAGGTATGAAAGGCCTAGCAGTCGTGATGGACGTGTTACCTATGGTTCTGATACTTCTAGGGTGCATGAACACAAAAGGAAGGAAAGTAGTAGAAAGAGTAAAGAATCAGAAAGTGGAGATCATAGTTCATTGATTCCTTCTAAAAGGAATCAGGACGAGCATGGTGGTGAGATAAGCGAGACGGTATGTGTTTCCTTGTACCGAATGCCATAAAATTTTTGAAGTATACTTAGTAAGAAACTGAATGCTCATGATATGAATGGCTCCTAGGATGGTGTACAAATAGTATTTATTTGATCATCAAGATGGCTGGACAGTAGAAACATTTGGGTTCAGATTTGCTGATTTGGTCAATATAGCTTATATATGCATTTTCGCAACTGTATGTTTTCTTTGGTTTGTCTTTTCTTTGTAACCTTTCTGATAGATTCTGGAAGGAGATGTATTGGAAGAAAGCGAACCCATCTTATATGAAGCTAGTATGCCATTTTTTGACAAAACATATCATAATAGCTGTCTCTGCCAATGATGCTTAAACAGTATTTACTTAGCGCTGCAAAAACCACAAGAAAGGAAGAAACTAGTTAAGTACTTAGGATTTAGCTTCTGAATAATGATTCTGTAGAAACTAGAAAGTTATTTTTGTTTCGCACCGATTAGAGCATTAGCTGAATTGCTGTTTGATCACTTTTACAAGTTCTATATAGGCAGTATTCCGAGTTGTTCTCTAAACTTTCACTCTAATTCACTCCACTTAGACAAGGCAAAAAATATTTTCACGGTCTTAAAAAGACTATTGTGGAGTTGATTTTATAAATAATTTATTGTTTAGAATCTCAATTATATTTAGCAGTTGTTGACCCTTCGCCAAATGCAGCTGTTAATGGTATTTCCCATAAACCTGCTGAATAAGTAGACTTAACCATTTCTAGATATGAGTCATCATTACGTTAGACACTGGATGTTGTGATCACGGTGGAGATTCACTTGTTTGCATGGTGTAGCTGCGAACCTTATCATATGCACTTGATTAAAAGTTTATATATGATGATAATTGATTTATTTCTTGCATTTTCCTTTCCTTAAAGGATGATGCTGGAGTTGAGGTTAGACTTTCTCATTCACTTCCCTACTTTGGTTTGATCTTCTCTTGTTTTTTTAAATTGCATCTTGAATTTGACATTTGAAAATAACTGACTGCTAATCAACTAATTACTCTCTCTCCCATAAAAAGCATGCATAGAATAAATTTCGCAATATCATTTGAGTCAGGTTCTGAAATGTCCATTTTGTGTACTTCTCTGTTTCTGATCCCAGATCCGTTGGCTACTGAAATCTGAAGTAGTGGAGTTTCTATATATAGAAAATTCAGAAAAATGAGGACAATCTACTGACCATATTATAGAGAATATGGTCTACTTAGATGAGATTTGTAGCCTGAAAAACCTGTTTAATACATGCATTCCTAATGAAATCATTTTTGTTGTTAGAAGCAAATAGCATTGATTTACAGTACATGGAAATTCACATATTTTACCAGTCCATTGTCATACCCTTCAGACTAGTCACTAAATATGGCATGCTATCTTACTCCTGAAAATAGACTACAACCGAAGATAGAAGGAAAGGGAAAGACCTGGTCTGGGTTGAAAGTGGAATTTCTAGAACTTCTTCACTCACTTCCCCTGACAAAGGGAACGCCTCAGTGTTTCATTAATATTCTTGGCTGCAAATTAAACTATGGACGTTTTCTGCTCATGTTTTCTATAAGTCTTTGATCTTTCCTATTTACAATGATTCAATTGCTTGTAGCAGTTTCTTTTAATCATTTGCACTGTGGAATAATGTTCTTATGCATCAGATTAAAAATAAAATATCTTTAACAGGATGCCACTAGTGGTTGCGCTTTTGTTTACCTAAGCACAAAGTGATCTGACGTGCATATTCTTTGCTAGCAATATCTGCTAAGCTGCGAAGAGATCTAGTTTCATTTGCTTACCTGGAATATGTAATTTATGTAATATCTGATTTATCTTGTACTGTCTTGTATTAAGATATCATTTTGAACATGTCAAAACATCCATGGTGAACAAGCTAAGTGTCAATGTTGAAAATTCCATGATTTTGAAATTAAAGATAATAAAATTTCGGCTTCATGGAGACAAATTTTGCGTTAGTCCTGTGTCTGCTGAACAAATTCTTGCTTTCAGTTATCTGTACTTCGCCTTTAGCTGTCGGAAATCTCAGTAACTTACTGGAAAACAAGCTGTTGGTTTCTTGCTTTTTTGCTGTGTAATGATTACAACTTTCTTTCAACTCAGAATTATGATTCATGTGATGCCATGCATTTCTTGGTGCTCTAGTCTGTCATTCCTCACTAAAATTCCAGTCAATTCAGAACTACTTGTACTCATTTTTAATAACCATCTTCGATGAAAATTCATGTATCTGGAGCCCTTGGCAGTGCTACTGGGATCCTTTATGTGCAAGTTAAACTCTTCATCAGGTAATTTATTGAGATAATCTCTGTGTGTTGTCTGATTGGCTAGTACTGACCTTAGCTGCTCTTCCAAAGTGAAGCATTGAATGACCCTGTCTGATATCCAAGCTTATGGTAGTTACAATTGCTCCATATTCCCCCAGCTTATTTACTGGCCATCATAGATTTTGATGAATCTCGTGCCGGCAGTTTTGGCTGAAAGCATTTGATGTTAATTTGGAAAAGATATTAAATGTTTTCCCCTCTTGCTTTGTTGCTGTCAGGTGAACTTGAAAGGCAGATCTGAGCACCAAAGTGGAGAGGTTCCCATGAACCGCCAGTCTTCCAGAAAACACAGGGAAGAGGCTTCATCAGACGACGAACAATCTGGCTCGAAGAGGGGACGTTCTAAATTGGAACGGTGGACAAGCCATAAGGAGAGGGATTTTGGCGTCACCACCATGCCATCATCTTCTTCAAAGAATAAAGATATAGATGCATATAATAGTAGCGGGGCATCCTTGGTTAGCAGACCACCTGAAGAAACTTCGAAAAAGGCAGAAGATAAGCCACAGCCTTTGGTTGATGACAAAGACACTGGTGCAGAAACGAATAATGTCAATTCAAAAGTAATGGAGGATAAACACTTGGACACTGTTGCAAAATTGAAGAAACGTAGTGAGCGTTTTAAGCTTCCTCTCCCAAGTGAAAAGGATGCCGTGGCAATCAAGAAAATGGAGAGTGAACCTCTGCCTTCGGGCACTGAAATCCTCCCTGATTCAGAGATCAAGTCAGAGCGTCCAGCACGAAAGAGAAGGTGGACTAGCAGTTAAATGCCAAGTAGAAGATGCTTTAATGTTATTCATGAAATGCAGCATCAATTACATGTGCCTTTTATGTTGTCAACTCTACATCGATTACATATTTGCAAACCTGGAAGTTTTTCTTAGTTTCTGTATCTTGGGAATACTTGTATATACCTTAAAAATATGTAGCATTCCACTGGCCGCGGATGGGCACAGAAAACGTCCGAGTTTCTTTAATACAGGACCCCACATATATAGTGTGTTTTACCCCTATCAGCAGGAACTAGTGGAGCTCCAGAGGATTGGAGATCTTTCAACTGGAGTTGTAGAAGAGCTAAAGTTCTTGCAGAATGTGAGTAGGTGACTTCTTTCTAATTCAACATCGTGTTGTATCTGGATAGAGAAGCTGAAAGTAGAAAGCCAATCTTGTTTGGATGAATGAGATAGGAGTAATGAAGGTAAAAGAATTGTTGTTGCTTATTTATTTGGGTCTTTGAGAAATTTGCTGAGTTTATCCTGGCAGACCCTTAATATAGTGTGTTGTAGCAAAGAATGAATGAATGGAGGCTGAGTTGGCAATTCATGGTTTTCTTTGATGAGTCCTTGGAAGAAATAATACTACTTAGGAAAAAATTTCGTGTTGGTTAACGAGGCTTTGTCCTCGTGACATAGTAAAGGTTCTGTAATTCTAGAAGTCAATAATTTCATAGGTTGCCCAGGCAGTCATCTAGATGGGCCCCCTGCAGTATCTAGCCAACCAGCTTTGGGATATAAACCCATCGGAGCTGACTTTCAAGGAGAAGATGGCCGTGGACTTGTAGCCGTAGCACTACCAAGGACGGCTCTTGCACGAAAAGGTTTTCTTTCAGGGTCTCATTTGCACATTTATGGGCTTGAATTTTTAGACCTAGAACCAATTCTTATTGTGTATAAGGTATCCTAGCTATATGTATATGATTGAATCTTGTCTCAAGGGGTTTGAAACGATAGAGGATCAATCGGAGGATGAATAGGAAGGAAGTATAGTGGAAAGCAGGATGTTTGAGGACATATTAGGGATGAGGGAATCAGAAAGGGACTCATAAACCGTGCTAAAGGTAAGGTAGTCTATTTATTTTATTATCAAAAAAGTTTGCTTGCGAAATCTTTACTCGCTTTTCAGTAGTGGCTTCAATTCCTCAAATTGTGGGGCTTTTTTCTATGTTGTGGTAGATTTTTTTTTTTTTT
>JACFYI010003566.1:90862-102783 GCA_014898755.1 Handroanthus guayacan | reverse complement strand
TTTTTTTGATCGGGAATTATGGTAGATTCATTCAATAGTAATGGCAAAGTAGTAGTTGAGATGGTGGGATGTTAAAAGTTTTATTATAGTTGTCGATATTTTATGATTCTTGATATATAATGATATATTAATGATGTATTGATGACTTCTCTCGAGGAAAAAGGGTTTGTATTGACAAAATATTGTAGAAATTGATGAAAATGATGTAGCAATTGACGATTGTTGGTTTATTAGACTATGTTAAACGTGTGAATGAAGTATGAATGAATACATACAAGCACGATGGTATATTAGTAATTTTCTTAAATGTAGATTACATTTTGTTGTTAAGGACGATCAAATCTTTCCTTATCAAACTTCTAATAATAATCAAACATAACATAATTACATAATGGATGATAATTGAGATATTTCTACCTAACGAATGAACGGACTGTTAAAGGAATAATGGTTGGTTTAGGTAATTTACTGTAGAGATCAACGTGCTAACACATTTAAAGAATGGGATAAGTGAGGTCAGGCATAATTATTAAAATATTTCCGTTAATTATTATTATATGTTCTATCACTAATTCAGTATAATACGTAACTATTATTATACTCCTTGAACTTATACATAATTCCAATTAGAGTTTTTCATTCACGGAGCTGATTTGTAATATTTAAGAATTTTCAAAGAGTACAGGAAGTGTTTTGACAATTGTGCTAGGGGATGTTTGGATGATTTCCCTTATAAAAAAATCATTGTGTTGGGGATAAATTATTACTTTCACATTGCATTAAGATACTCATATTTAATTCAAATCATCAATAAGCAATAACATGATAGCGCTTATATATAGAATTAAACAAAATATACATATTTTATAAGAATAGAAATCAAAATCTCGAATTTATAAAGTTTTCAAGCTCAATCTTGACCACTTTTCTACAGCATTTTTTTTTCTTTTTCACTTTTTTTTTGTGAACTCCAAATGTTCATTAATTCATCAAAAAACTCCATATGTTCATTAAAATTGCATATTCAAATTCAGGTCCGCGAAAAATATATGTACGTAGCTCATATAAGGGGTAAGAAATCTTATAAAATATTCTTTCTTAACGAAGTAGAGGAGCAAAACCGGAAGTACCGGGGAACTGTAAAATTTTACAGGTGAAGAAATTCTACACGACATTGACACAGTATAAAAATTTCATGTCCACAACTGCGATGGAACTTGTCCCATAATTTGCATTTGAAAAAGAAAGCTCAGGATGCTATCTTGGCGCATATTGATGGGCTCATCGGAATCCGGATCTATCATCAGCTAACAAGCAGCAAATGCATAGGGAGCTGAGAAATTTAGCTTAAAAATGAAGGAAAAATCATGGGTTTGCACTCTTATTACGCAGCTTTCTCTCTGCGTTGCCGTTTATGTAGCTCTGAATATAGGCCAGCCCCAGAAGTATACTCATGGGAAAATCTCAAATGGAGGCAGACCAATTGATATGTACTTTATAAGTGTTGCTGGAGGGTTTAGGCCACTTGAAGAACAGGCCTTTTTGCTTCAACAGGTCAGATTGTTATCCTCTTCGATGGATTCTTGATTTCTGTAAAAAATATTGGATTTTTCTTTGTTCTTGATGTGTGTTTTTGGAGTTCCGGAGTCAGTCTGAATATTGTTCCTTTCCTTTCCTTTTGCGTATTTAGTGTTTTATATTGCTTATTTAAGGAGTGAATTTCATGAGAGTGTACAAGTGCGGTGATTCTTGCTAGTGGTTGTTGATTTTACTGCTGATATCTGCCTTTTCAAGCAATTTCAGTTTGTAATTTTTGTTATCTGTTTATGCAAATTTGTTGCTATAACTGTAATCTTCATGTTAATGAAGATGGCGAAGGTGGCGAAGATCTATAAGGCGCCTTTTGTAGTGGACATTACTGAACTTGGGGAATCGGATCCGCTCCTGCAGAATGTGAGATCCATATGAATTTACGTGATTTTTCTTTCCTTTAACTCTTAAATGGCAGCTTCAACTTTATATTATACACAGTTTATATTTGGTTAGCTCCATAGATGTAGTTGGACATGTCAACTTCTCAGTAGGTTGTTATGTTGCCTTTTCTTGATCTTGATTAGTGTTATTTAATTCAACTTTTAACTAGTAAACATAAAAAGGGTAGTGGCTCTGCACTTATTTATTCCACATGCCTACAATGAAAAGAAGTGGTTTTTTCTTTTCCTTTTCCAGATATTAAAAGGTCCACTTTTGCAGATTCAGAACTAACTTTATGTCCATTCGAGGAGTTCTTTTTTTGAGAATCATTATATTTCTTTCATTATTTTCTTTGACTTGTATTTTGTATTTTACTCAATGGATTGGCGTAATATAGTTTTTTCTTTTAATTTTTCTGTTCTTATATTCCGGCTGTAAGAAGTAGAACGCACTCAAGATTTGTAGCTCATGATTACTTGTATTTCACTTAATCATGCTACAGACTGTTGTTACGGAACCACTCTTTAGAAAACTAGATTAGAAATTAATATAAACTGTAAAGTCTTGCTAGTTTCTGTTAATTCAAATCAGCAATGAAATGACAAGTTCTTGCTAACAGGCAATGAAGTTTCCTGAGCTGCAAAATGTGCCCTGGTATGCTGTTCTCTTTACAAAGTTCGATATGTTTTAAGTGTATTACATTCATTTCACGTTGTTAATTGTCCGGCTGTTAGTTCATGTTATGATACTCCGAGACTCTACTTTTTTCTTGTTTCTCATCTCCATCATCTTCCATCTCCTCTCTGTAGGTACACTACTGGGGCTTCCGGACGACAAGGAGTCACGTACTTCTTAAAGAAAATCAAAATTCCTTACCGACGAACATTAGACGTTATTGTATTGGATACCATGTTATTCCAGGTGTGGGATGTGTTTCGTAAGTGCCCTCATTCATGTACTTCATTAATTTCGTCATCCACTAATTGGATAGTGAAAATTTAGACACTGATATGACAGTTACATTACATAGTTCCTTGTTGCTTATACCTGCATCCTTTCATGTATTTCCTTTCTCATCCACAAGCCTTGATGGTACTTTTAGCACATATATGAAACTAACTCTTCTCTCTGTTCAAAGTTTATTACATTATTTTACATTCTTTCTTCTAGTAACCTGGTTTTCTGGAATATTATCAATCTTATGGTTTAGGATGTGTCGAGCGTGCATGGAAATGATCAGATTCTGTGGTTGACGAGGACCCTAAATGAGACCAATACTGACTGGTAATCTACTAGTTCCCACACTTCAACTGTCATGTTTAGGAAGCCAGAATCCTCTTCTAGATGAAGTACAAAAGTCTCACATGCCATCGAAACATAGTATTCATGTCTCACATGCTCATTCAAGTCATTCATTCCTCTTCTTCTCTGAATTAATGCAGGAGAATTGTTATTGGATTCCACCAATTGTTCTCTTGTGACTATAATAGCTGGAAAATGGAAGAAGAAAACCCTTTCAAGCGTTTACACAACATATTGCTTCACTATGGAGTGGTATGCCCCAACCTCCCAGAGTATTGTTTTATCCCAACGGAGAAAATCAGTTTTTATTTACTGCAATGTGTTGATCCTCTTGTTCTGTGTTATAACGAAACAAAGTAAATTCCCATCACTAATGCTTTTGTTCCCCTTTTATATGCTTAACTCTAAAAAGTGAATGCAACCATTTCTTTCTTTGTCGTCCAGGATGCGTACATAAGCACGAAAACCTGTGCAGGCGTTGCAATGGGGTTGTCTGATACAGCTCCAATGAATAAACGTCTTTATCTTACTGCAATTAATCAGAATTTCGCCTCTAAAAAGTGAGTGCTTTTTCATATATACATGGTGTTCAGCAATACTGTTTATATGAGGCCTTTGTGGTTATTTGCTTTTCTATGTGGGTTGTCCAGGGGAACGATCAACGGGTTCCTTCTTCATCGGATCAGCTCGTTGGAAATGGTGAGTGTTGGCTTTCAAAATTTTGTACCATACATTTTTGTTTATTTCCATACATGTATGAAAGTGTGATGATCGTGGAGTCTTGCTTCACTCCTTTGTCCATTTAACAAATTGAAGATTTATTCAAGGGATGATAACCCTACTCCCTCAAGTTCAGCCTAATTACAGAACACCTTATGCTGTTTGGAATATTACAATAACACCCCTTGTCTTTAGTTCAGATGGCGAAAAACTTAAAAAAAGTCCATATAATATTATAACTAGACCCATGAAAACTTAAAACATGTTAATATTAAAATAGCAAATGGTTTAATCATAATGTTTGCATGCCATTATTTTTCGTTAGCTCTCTCTCTCAGATGAAACTATATTTCGTGACTATCCCAATATATAATGCTTTGCCCCAAGAATTGCCTAAAAATATATTGTCTATTCTCATCGGCATGTAAATTAAAGGGTTGAGGTTATAAAACAATACTTGCTTGTTCGTTACAGGTCACGTTCATTGTTAAGCCGACTGGAGAAGTTGACGATGAGATATCGTTTCAACAAAGGGGTAGGGCGGTGATGTAACATACAAAGTGACCTCAATTTGTATTCACAGTCATGTTCTTCAGGTTTTTTTTTGTATATTCTGAGCTGTTCTTTTTGGCTGTTTTCGGGTTACAACATTCAGTTATAGAGGTGGTGTGTCGAAGATTGAACGGGTAAATAAGTAGGATTCAGCTCCATCCATTTTCTGAAATTTGTACTGTCGCATTCCGAGCTGATTCTACAAGTGTAAATATCTGTTGGACCATTGCTATTGATCAGCATTTTGATTCTTGAGGCATTTACACGATGTTCACAATCTCTGTTGTTGGAGGTATCTTCCCTCAAGATAAGCTATACATGACATGATCACTTTTATTCGGCTTGACTTTTGTTAGGGAAGGCAATTCAAACCCTTCCCCAAGGTTATCCAACCTGCTCCACAATAAGGCGGAGCCGGACGGGTTCAGGTTTTTTACCTCTTGTTGCAGGGCGGGGTGGGTTTGGGTTTAGGATAAAGCTCCCTGCCCCTATATATATATATATGTATATATATATATTATAAAATATATTAGATAAATATATTATATTTGATCGATTTTCATGTATATTTTATTTAGAAAGAATGCATTTTAAATAAAAATAATTTTATACTAGTTTTAATTATATTATAATACAATAATATTTCATTAATTATATGTCATATCGTATTTAATAAAAAGAAAATAGATGCAGGTAGCGGTATCTATGATGAGGGTTTTGGTATTATATTGTAAGGTACAGGTTCTCAATTCTAGAACACACGAAGGAGGGTTTTTAAACTTGAAAAACACTGCAAAATGGGTTCAAGTAGTGGTAAAACCCTCACTCACTCGCCCTACTGCCAACCTTATCTTTTTTTGGCTCCAATTATGGATTTATGGAACCAAAAGCTAACTGAATGCATATGTTAAGAAATAATTATCTCAACACCCATTAGATTTGACAAAATTATAATAAATTTTTTAGGGTTTAAATAATTATTATTGCATTACACTCTTTTTGTTAGTTCACTTGACAAAATATTCCATAATATCCCACTAGTAATTGGTCTATGAGACAACATACAAATATTTTGAAAGTTAGTATGATTGTTTGATGTGAAAAATAGTTTGGTGGGTGAAGTATAAAAAAATTTATAGCTTAAGAGAAAAGTGTAACTATCTATTTCTATTTGAAAATTGTAGGAAAAAAAATGAGATTTACCCCATTCCAAGAAGACCATCCCATGTGAACCTATTTAAGTGACTATCATTTTACCAGAATGCCCTTTGACATCTCTTGTTATCATCACCATTCATAAAGGCTAAACCAATGAATAATTGGGTCCTCCTTTGCCAAAATCACTACCCAAGAATGAGGTAAGCAGAGAGCTGGGACTTTTCCGAAAGGGTGGTTGCCCCTCTTCGTTTGCCAATGATTTCTTAAAAAAAAATAAATAGAAATTATCAACCAACAACCCTTTTCTATGCATTGCCACCAGTCACGCTGGATTTATCCCAGTGTGTAAGGCTGTGTGTGTATATTTATTTATTTATTTATTTTTATTTACCAGGAGCAGCATCGTGATTTTCAGGCATCCATTTCTATGGGAATCCAACATTTCTCTCAGTGTCCAGATTATTCCTTGTCCTTTTCTTTCAGATTTGTCATTTTCGGCGTGAATGGCTGTGATGAAAAATTGTTCGAGTTGGGTCGGGTATGGAGAAAACCTTGGCCGTAGCTTGGCGGGGCAAACCCGGATGGCATGGCATACTTGCATATGCAACCGGATTTTGCAGCCATGGCGGTTCTTCATTTTCTCCGCCTGCTATAGTTCCGAATCTGAGCCTCTCACATTTTATTTCTTCAAATGTTTTCATATTTTCTGTTAATATTATTCTCGTGGTTTCTTGTTATTTTTTATTTCGTTAATTAGAACTCGTTTGCGTCGTATAATATATGGGTGTTTAATAATTAAAAAGGTCTTTCTATTTTTCATTACACCATTAATTCAACGAATAATACTTGCACTTTTTGCTTTTGACATGAAATTTTTGATATATTGATGACTAATACTTCGTAAAATATTGGGAAAATTTTATTTTTGATCCTCTGAGTAAGGTATTAAATTACCTTTTGCCTCAAATTTTCAACCTTTTCAATTTTCACCCTTATGTTTTTAAATTGAATCACTTTAAGTCCCGCCATCGAGTCAACCATCAACACATTGGAAACCACGAAAACATTGAGGTAAAAATTGATGAGGTTGAAATTTTGAGGTGAAAAGTGATCAAAGCAAATTATTTCTACCTTAGATCTGTTGGTTACATGAACGACACGTGACTTGGATCACTAAATGTTAACAATTGGCTTGACGGGAGTACTTGAAATGTGGAGGTGAAAAGTGATTTATTGTATTATTTGGGACCACTTTCTTACATATTAATTACATATTAATCATGCCGTTAACAAAGATGTCCTTTTAATGCCCACTCATTGATATAATATAAAGGATAATTACCTTAACATCCTAATTTTAAAAATATATCCTATAGTTTGAACAATGATGCTTTGTCGTTGAATCAACAAGGTCTATTTCTTTATAATGTTTTGTTACACTTATAGAGAATTTAATTATAATGTAGAGGTGTATAATATATTATTGCAATTTTTCAATGTGTTCCTAAAATTAAGACAAATTTTTGTAGTATTTCAAGGTGTTTTTGTAAATAAGCAAATGTTTAAGGGTACTTAGGTAATTATGCGTTTCTTAAAAGCAGTCCCTGAACAAAAGCACAGTCCCAGATGTGCCCTTTCTCTGTCAAAAATCCCAACTCAAGAATGAGGCAAGCAAGGGCTGGGACTTTTCCGAAGGGTTGTTGCCCCTCTCTGCTTGCCGATGATTTCACCCAAACAAATTGCTACCATCGGATCAACAACCCTTCTTATGCCACAGTCATATCCTGCAGGATTCTTCTCAGTGTGTGTGTGTGACTGTGTGTATATATCAACTGTACAACAACAACAATTTCTTTCAGAAACCATATATAGTACTATGCAATTTCCAAACTGGTGAAAAAAGTATGCTTTCTTCAGCTATATGCATTCATGTTTCCACCAATTTGCCCCCCTTCAACTGCGTGAAGGCTGTGATGATGAATTTCTTTGAGTTGGGTCGGGCATGGAGGCAATCTGACCCGTATCTTGGCGGGGCAAACCCAGATTTGGCACTATGTGCAGAACTGGGTTTTGCAGCCATGGCGGGTCCGTTTCTCTTTGCCTGCTTTTTTCCAGATCTGAGCCTCACCTTTTTATTTTTCTAAACCCTTTTAGATTTATGATTTTATGAACAATTTCTTTTTATTCCTGGAATTCCAGGAAAATATAACTGAATGGGCTGTAATTTATTATTTAGCCAAGCAAAGAAAATTTTACTGAAAATGTGGATGAAATTTGTGGTCTTGGGTCATTTTCTTACTTTTAACTATTTACCCACTTTTTCTATGTTGCATTTAGAAGGAAATTTTTCTAATCAATCTCATCATCGAACTAAGTATAGAATTAATCGAAACAAAAAATTGACGTATTAAAAATTGAGCTCTGGATTGCTATATTATATCCCTATTTTTCTTTTTAAAAAAAACATTAAGTACAATTAATTTATCCAGATCTCTACATCAAATACTCAACAATACAAGGTAAACTCACCAAACTTTATGCAATAGTAAAAAGCTTACATGCTAGTAGTGATATGGGCAGTTGCGACTTCAGGATTTTCATTTAGTGGGCTCTCCTCAAAATACTATTAGATAGTAAAAGTTATTTAAGGAAATTATCTCTATCAAAAAAATAAGGTGAATTGGCACATAAAGATATATATTGTGCTAAAATAATGGAAAATATTTACATATTTAATAATACAAAAAACTATAAAAATATTAACAAAAGAATTCATTAAAATACTATTAAATTGATAAAAACAAAAATTTTAATTCATTACATTGGTTAAGTTTAACAAATTGGTTGAAATCTAATAAATATGAGTTGAGGTTAGAGTCATTTGGTTTGATATTCAGATGTCGATCAATGAAAAAAAAATAATTGAATTGAATGTCTCTTTAAGCTTCAAATTCTAGTGTTAATTGACCACTTACATTCCGAATTTTTCATATGCTACAATCTAAAATTTTTATTTAATAATTTACTGCTAATTTTACAGTAAGGCCCCACACATATATATTTTATAGCATAGTATTTGAATATATATATATTACATATATTATAGTAAAAAAAAGAAAAAGAAAAAAAGTCAGTGGGGTCCTGGGACCCCATTAAGGCCAATGTGTTGTCACCATTGGATGTGGGACTCATAACTGAGAATTTATGAGGGTTTCATTTTGCTACTTGAACAAGAACAGTTAAATTATAAATGGATATAATGAATTTAGTTGTGAAATTATTAAATTATCTTATTTTTTCTTTCATATATGTTTATATTACATACATATAAAGTATGACACCCTTAGTTCTTATGTAGTTGTTTTGGTGATGTGTTTCATTTATACCTAAAAACTCAATAAAAATCATAACATATTAATTCATTTATCTTTTCACATTAAGTTAAATTTATCTCCTTATCGTAAATCTTGTCTATATTTTTATGGAATATATTAAACATATTTTAATTACTTAATACACATAAATTATGTTTGTATTATTTTAATATATATGAAATGTATATTGATTATTCTATGTACATGTATCAAATGTGCATTGAACGTTAGTATATAACAAAATAAATATTTTAGTCTAATAAATTTTCATTTAATGATACAATTCATTTAAATGTATGTTGAATTATAATTAATTCAAACATATTTTTAATTTAACTGATTGACGTGAATCTTGCCAATGTGATGTCATATTTTAGGTTATTAAATTTGACAATTATCACATTGTGTGAGAAAAAAAATGTTCATATAAATTATAGAGTCAAGATTACACTTATGCTCCTTAGAAATGGTGATATTACCAAGTTTACCCTCTCTCTGTTTTTTTTCTTTTAGTCACGAATACACTCCGTTCAGAAATGCTCTATCAGAAAGTTAAAACAGAAATAGTTAATTGATCATTTTGCCCTAGATTTGATTTTGCAAAAATAATTAATTTTCTAGTTTATTAAGCGACTATTTTGCCTCAAGCATCTTAGCAATATTTATAGTTACTGTGTGTATCTGTAATATTTTTATAGTTGAATTTGTATTTTGTAAACAAATGGGATATATGTTATACTTAAAAAGTTATAAAAGGACTATAAATGTTATATAATAGAAGTTACAATGGAGATAATTATCATGTAATAATAATTATCTCCGGTGTAATGTTCATTATGTATAAAATTTATTTGAAATATGTTTCTTTTATAGAATATTTCATCAAACGAAAAATAATATTACATTACTAGTAACACTAGATTAAATGAAAAAATAATATAGTGTGTCGAGTAGCTTAACTTGAAGGGCAACAGTAGGACAATTTTTCAGAATCTGTTCATGGTTTGTTTTTGTATCATAAAAAGCGTATTTTATTTCTGGCAACTATACAACAATAACAGAGTTTGATTCCGTTTTTACCCATTAATATTACATATATATTCCTTCCAAGTCACAAAATTTTCAAAGAAATTAGGGATAAAATATGAAGTTTATTTAATTATTTAGCTGATGTTAGCATTTTCTTTCAAAATTATAACAACGGGACAATTTAACGAACGCTACATTTTCAACATTCTTATTTCTTACTCACAAATTACTGCAAATTATCTCAAGAATAATTACCAAAAATGGCTTTTTACGACCACTTATAGACATAAAAAAAAAAAATGAAGGAATGATCTATTATCTAAAAGACTTCATTTAGCATGAAAAATTATGATAACATTCTTTATTATTAAATTAATAAAATACCTATTTATAATATTTCAAAATTAATTTCTTATTCAGCAGCTCTAATTATGATATGTAGGATATGTGACAGCAATTTTTTCGATCACAAAAAATGTTCTTTTAATTAAGCCAAAATCAGGGATGCTAAGATAATTGTCCCTATTATAAAAGCAGTCCTGAAAAGCTCAAACAAAAAACAATCACAGGAGTTCCTTCCTGTTACAAAAAATCCCAGCTCAAGAATGAGGCAAGCAGAGAGCTGGGACTTTTTTGAAGGGCTGTTGCCCCTCTCTGTTTGCCGATGATTTCACCCAAACAAATCGCTACCTTCGAATCAACAACCCTTCTTATGCCAGTCATATGCTGCAGAATTCTTCTCAGTGTGTGTGTGACTGTGTGTATATTCATCAACAGCATAAGAACTACAGCTTCTTGCAGAAACCATTGACAGTACTTTCTGTGGAACTTGAAGCTTTCTTCACAAATCCATGTTCCAATGTTTTCCAGTTGGTGAGAACCAAAGTTTGCTTCCTTCGTGCATGTTCTCACTATTTTGCACGCCTGTGAAACATCAAATTTAAGGCTGTGATGATGGAGTTCCTTGAGTTGGGTCGGGCTTGGAGACGATCTGACCCGTATCTTGGCGGGGCAAACCCGGATTTGGCAGTTTATGCAGCAACCGGGTTTTGCAGCTATGGCGGGTCTGTTTCTCTTTGCCTGCTCTGTTGACTTTTCCAGATCTGAGCCTCAACGTCTTAATTTTCTAGTCTTTTTTAGGATTTGTGAACTTAAGAACAATTTCTTTTTGTTTCTGAAAAAGAAAAAATAGCTGATTAGTATTATTATACTAGAATCTTAACTTAAATTTTAGTAAAAAATTTCAAATAATGATTTATAATTCTTTAAAAATTATGTTTAATTATGTTCATTTGAATTGACATAAATCTTTCGCAAGAAACATACATAAACGTTGGAACTCACTTGTTTTAAAATATTTGAATTCTAATAAAACAAAACATCAAACAAGTGTAGCATCATCCTCATTTACCAATTTGATGTAATATTTTTAGGTTATTTAAATTTCACAATTTCACATTATGTGAGAAAAAAATGTTCATATAAATTTTACCATTTGTGGTTTTGAAATGTTAAAATAAAATCTAGTAAATTGTGATGGAGGGCATGCTGGCAAGATGTTGGGTTTGTAAATGGAGACAGTTCTCGAAATTGTAGACGTGCTGTCATGTTGGCAAGATAAATCCCTGTCACTTACAGAAGAAATAGATGCAAGAGTGGGACTCATTTTCCAACTTCTTGTTATTTTGCTTTTTTTTTTTATTAGTTCGCAATTTGGCTGCATATATAAAATTAAGGGTTAAATTCACTTTGCCCCCTCTATTATAGTGGCACAGTCAAAAATTCCTCTATATTATGTAAAACTTCAAACAC
>JACFYI010003566.1:52847-64558 GCA_014898755.1 Handroanthus guayacan | reverse complement strand
TTTGACGAGAGAGGGGGAATGGGGTGAGAGAAGGTAGCAAACTGCAAAGGTTGGAGACTTAAGGAGAGGTTGGTGTATAGATTTGAAAAGTTCATTTTTTCATCTTTATATAACAAAATATCAAAGTTCATACGTAGTGTATGGACCAGCTGCAATGTAACACCGCCGAGGATAGCATGGTTCAGCAGCGCTCGCCGTTCGTACGAGTAGGACCACACCAATTGGTGGAACAATGACACGTATACAAAATACCAAGGCATGAACCGGTTACAATTCTCTAGTTCAAAATAATGTTTCATTTTCTATTCCATACATTAAATGCTAAGGTGTGCCCCGTGCTATGCACGGTCAATCGAAATCAACTTTTTTGTTATAAAAAATATATCAAATATACAAAAATAATATATATCTGAAGGCTTTCATATGAGATATTTAGTATATGGTGCAATTTTTTTATATACCAAAATTAAATTTGAAATACTGAATATTGATGAAGGTAAATGGTTATATTGAAAAATACTTATTTGAATTAATGAAAATTTTGATAATATAAAAAATATGAAACATGGATAGTCTTACACACAATATAATAATGAAAATATTCATTCAGTTACACCAATTAAAATATTTTACATGCAAGTTAGCAATAAAGATAGAAATTAATACAATCATATTTTTATTTATTATTTCATGAGAAAATGAATAAAAAAATATAATGCTTAACGACATGAAAATTTAGAATAACATTTTGGCATACAAAACAATATATCGTCATTCTCATATCAAGAGTTATTGTCTAATGTTTCACGTTTAAAGTCATTAGTAAAATATACGTCTAACATTTAATAAGTATATAACTAAAGTATCAAGCTAATAAATAATTATGTTTTGTACATTGTGCAATTATTTATGGGACTTTAAGTGATTTTTAATAAGGTAGAAAGAAAGTGAGGTAAAATTTTAGGATTATATATTCATTAAAAAGATAACGGTCATACATTAATATAAGTACTTAAAAAAATAGATCTAGTGCCTCAAAAACTACATGTTTTGTCAATTTCATGGGAAAAAATAAGAAGAAAATTCTTTAAGCAAATCCTAATACTTAAGAGATGATATTATATAATTTTTTTTTTTTTTGCTTGTGGATTTGAATATGTAGTATTTTGAAAATTAAATATATTTATTCTTAATATACCATAAAATATTTAGAAAATATGTACTATAGAATCATATATGATTTTTCTTAAGAAAGAAATCGAGTTATATGTAACTACGTATACTTTATTGTATATAATAATCAACAATTAAAACAAATTCTGGAAATATAAAAAGTTATTAAAGTCTCCCATTATAAAATCATTACACGAACAAAAAGAGTATTCAAAATAAAAATAACATAAATAAATGATTATATGACTTGGATGAAACAATGGTTAGACATATATAAATATAAAAGATGTAAAAAGTTAAAAACAAAATAAAATCAATAGATATATAATTACTTAGGAGACAAAAATTAGAAATTAATATCTAAATAAAAGATGTAAAAAGTTAAAATAAAATAAAATCAATAGATATATAATAACTTAGGAGACAAAATTAGAAATTAATATTTAAAAACATGCTCCATCAAATAAATTATCAAAATTAATAAATGAACAAAAATAAAATCTAAGACATGAACAAGCATATAGTTATTTATTTAAATTTCTTATAATAATTCAAAATTACAAAAAGAGGAAAAAGTGTCCGGTAGCTGGTAGGTGGGGATTGTGGCAAGACAAAAAAATTTCAAAAAAGAAAAAAAGAAAAAAAGAAAAGAAAAAAAAAAGAAAAAAAAAAGAAAAGGAAGAAGAAAGCAGTGCACAAACATGTGTGTTTGTGTGTGTGTGAGTGCGTGCGCGTGGCAAGAGAAAAAATAAATAAATAATGGAGTGGGACGGGGGTGATGGAGTAGTGAGTTGGGGTAGTTTTTAATTTTTTTTTGTCAATTTTCACTTCTTAAAAATAATTCAAAATTCTGAAAAATTAGGATTAGATCAAAATTGTCTCAATTTAAGTCAACAACCGATCTTCTATATATAAAAATAAATATGTCAAGTATGTTAAATTTTTCCTTATAAAAGCATAAAAGTCTGCATTCCATATACTTGACAATTATTCATACAATAAAATTAGAAATGAAATATGAAATAGAATAGAATATCACTTTTCAAAATGATAATAAATCTACTGTACGTAATTGTGCTCGTTTCTCCTTTTATTGATGCAATTTGAATCGATCAAAAAGCCCTCACATTCCACTGTTGGCGGCTGATTAATTGGTGGGTGGTGGATTGTGGGAAAAGAACGTATTTTGTGCTGGCGACTGTGATGGCAACGGCGGATCTGTGCTTTTCTCCTTTTTTTTTTTTTTTTTTTTTGTTGTCCTTTTTGTTTTTGGGAATAGTACAATAATGTAAATATCTTTATTTCTTTTAATGTTTCGGCGACTTTGGCTACTTTCTTCTTAATGATATTGACATCGTGGTATCAGATTTATTAAGGGATACATATTTCCTTGTTTGATTCTAATTGTAATGAGGCTGGTGGTTTAAAAGAAAAAAAAATAAAAAACCCTCATTATAAGTAATTAATAGTAGCTTTTGATTTTATATTTAACTAACGCTAAATTATTTATAAAAATAATCTAAAATTATTTAATTTCATTTTAGTCAGGAGTTCAAATTTCCACTTTAAAATTTTTAAAAATTATATATATTCATTGATTTTCAGAAATATTAATTAAACCGGTATGGAAGTATCATCTCTAATGAGTTTTTAAATTAATCCTAATATTAATTCTTTTGATTCAAGAGTCCGAATACTAAATATAATATTTTTCAAAATAATTAAATAGCTAGCTTTTAAGTATTGTCCAATAACAAACAGACACCTGTGTTTTATATGAGTGCAAAAATAGTTGATATTCGTAATTATTAAATACATTTTTTTTATCAATCATATCATTGTTCGTGAAATTCTTAATACTATTTATGATTAATTGGTTCAAACATGTTTAAATTTATATGAATTTTGATGATATAATAATTATTACATTTTGTATTCATGTCTTATCAAAATTTCTGTGTAGTAATATCTTCATTCTAGTTAACTTATTTTGATAATTTCATTTAAATAGATGAAAATAGTATATTATAAAATGTTTCTAAAATGACAACACACGCACTAACTGTAATTGTCTTTTTGGTATGTTTTTATGTGATGTTTGATGTAAAGTACCCTTGTTTAGTGGCGGATTTACATTACCCCAAGTGGGGTCAATTGACCCCCACTTGGGCCCACAAAAATTTCACTCTTTATATATAAAGATTTTTATGATAAAGTAGCTTAAGTAGCTGGAGTCTTGAAATTCCGGTTTATGGTCCCAGGTTCGAATCCTATGCCTTTATATAGTTTTTTACATTTTATTTTCTTTTTCTTTAATCTCTTTCTTTTATACATTGAATTCTCTTATGTTTTTCTTTTTTCTTTTTTTTTTTTTCTCTCTAGTACATTCTTCTAAGCCCAAATAGAAACATTATTTTTTTTTATTTTTCAAGTTTTTTTTTCTTAATTTTATATTTATTGTTAGGATTTCTAATCAATTAAAAACTATGGGCTTTTTCTTATATGCGTGTTTTGATTGTTAACTAGGCAATAATTTTTATGTAATGGATGATTGTCGTATTTAAAAAAGTTAGGCCTTATATATGATTCAAAATTATGAGTAATTATGAATTATGAAGTAAATACCAAATAAATTATGTTAAAATTTACTTTTTCAGTAGTAATCATATGTCTATAGATAAAAATTTTACTAGAGTTCCCAAGTTTAAAAGTTTTAGACTAATTGGCAGAATCAAATAAATGATTGATTTCCTGAATTATAGTTGATAATTATAAAATAGAGATATATTTATAAGTATTTCAAATGATGATATTATGAGAGTGTTTCAAAATATAAAATTTCATTGGATACAATCGGATTAATGTAATTAAATTTTATTTTTATTATATATTAATATATTTATAATTTAATTTTTTATTATTATTTTGACACCACTTAATAAAAATTCTGGATACGCCATTGCCCTTGTTTTATATCTAAAGTAACAACCATCCACACTAACTACAAATGATAATTTAAAAATGAGCCAACAATTACTAAAATATAAAAATATTGGTTCAATTTTTAAATAATAAAATTATTTTCACTAAATATATAAAGGAAGAATTAAAACCAAAACATAACATGGAACCCTCCTCTCTCTCAAACTCACACCGACACTCTTGAGTCTTGCATTCATTTTTCTCTTTGGAATACAATGATTAATATCTTTCTGCTCGTTTTGTGTTGGTTGAAATTTGTCATGGCTAGGGTTATGGAAGGGCAATTTAGACAAGTCAATGCTAAAATATGAATTAAGTGAAGATTGGGACAAGTAAGTACATTTCTCAGAAAACATGAAGATGTTTTATGAAGAGTTATCCGTTATTTCGACCTTTCAAAGGAGCATTACACGCAATTTACCTTGTGACTTGAGAGTACGATGGAGACCCTTGTCCGCCCCTCAATGCCTACCTAGTTCTAAAGCACGTGGGTGGGGGGACGTGGACAACCTCTACATATATTACCACTCCAAGTCACTTTTCTCCAGTAAATGCTGCTTGCCGAAAAAAAGTAATTGATATTTATTATTAATAAATGTACACCTTTTTTTAAATATGAATATAATAAATAGGCACTTGCATCCAACCTGCCAAATCGATGATTTATTAAAAAAGAAAAAAAAAATCAAAAAATGGAAAAAACACCTACCTAACCAATGAGAGGAGCCATAAATTAAGGTGAAAGATAGGGGACATGAGCCTCTTATCAAAATAGAGTTTTATCTCCTATTTTATATCTTTAAATATATGTCATGTGCATTAAATATTTATTAATAAATATAATACACATGTCATGTATTTAAAAACACATAATTAGAGATGAAATGCCATTTAGAATAGAGAATTCCATTTCGAAAGAGAGGACGATGGTACATAGTATTTTTGTTTCTGAAATTTAATGTAGCTGTCTCAGGTCTAATGTGCAGGTCTCCGTCCCCCCCATTATATTTACGATGTTGCTATCCTCCTAGAAATTTAACTTAATTATAACATTATTATTGATTAAAAGATTATAATAGTACATCTATGTCATCAATACAGTCTGAAGTTTTATAATTAGTCCTCTCGAAAACCATTTTTTGAGAGAGACAATTACATTTATTACATGAATATATCTTAAAGATTAAATATAAAAACTAAACACAAGATAAATTCTATAAACTATCATGCGCTAAATAAATACTATTATATAGTAGACATAGACCCACATGCTAGCGGTAGGATTCGAACCTCCATCTTTTATATAAAAAGGAGGAGGAAACAGTGTTATTTCATCTCAGTGGCAGTCTTCATGAAAGCTTACAAGCGTTAAATTAACAAAAAGTTTGCTTGTAGCACCTTAATAAATATGTTAATATTTTAGATAATCTAATTGTAATGTTACATAAATTTTATAAGGTTTTTCTTGGTTGAAGCAACACAACGTGGTGTTTTGTAACTTTTCAAACTCTATAAGATGTTTATGTAAATAAACCAAATTTGAAGGAGTGTTAAGGCAATTATCACTAAATTTAACCCAGAACAACTACATATTAACATTAGGCTATGTTTGTAATTGATTGTGAAGAACACTTATAAGAGTTAGTTAAAATTATTTTTGAGTTTGTAAAAACTTTGTTCCTATTATATTTCTCTAAGATTAATTAACAATAATCTATAATAATATATTGTAAGCTATTATTATTAAAAGGTTTATATGACAAAATGGAGAAGGAAAAGCAAAGTTAAAATTCAACTTACAGTGAATTATTTATTGGCTATTCCTAACGCCAAGTATTTTTCATTTATAATTTAATTTTTTCAACTTTCAGCAAAAATAAATAATTATATGTTTGTATAACGCATTGCAAACACTGACATACTAAAAATTACAATTTTGTTCGGTTCACCAAATTTGGTGGGAAAAGAAAAGGAAAATAACAGAGCTACAAAAACTGAAGTACAAATTTCACAAATTCAAAATATACAAACTATACTAGTAAACCTCAATTGGACTAGCCAAAATCTAATTAGATTTAACATCTACACAATAGCAATGCAAATACAAGCTGATCAAAGCTCTAAAAAAACATGCTGAAATTATAATGCGATACAAAAGCACTGCAAATATGCCAACATGATTCTTTCTTTTATCTCACCGTGGACGAAAGATACAAGAGTGCCGAAGAATTAAGCTTTGTAACCTTATATAAAAGATGTACGCAGATCTGTGAAACTCCACATATAACAACTAAGTAAGCATCATAAGATGAGATGATGCCCTCTCGTTTCAAGAATTTACAAGATCGTACAACACTGATTGGTTTTCTTCGCCTGCTTGTAAAACATCTGTTTTCAAAAATGTCAAGAAAGATCAGAAATATAGTTTTGAACTCATAATATATGTATATTTGTATTTGATCCAGTCTTGTTAATAAAATGGGTCATTTAGAGCAAAGGTAAAACCAAATGTATGTGCATTTTCAGTGAATATTCGGAAAATATAACTCTTTACACATACTCTATGAATAGGCTTGAAATATTTTTCACCCGAAATCTAAGTTGAAATACAAACCTGAGAAGCTGCACTTAGATCTGAACTCTTCTCAACCAAACTGTCTAGCTTCTCACCTCGTTCTAGGACACTGTCGATAGTCTTGTGCTGAGATGAACAGAAGATATGTTATATCATGCTTGATAAGGATAAAAATAAATGGAGAAATAATGCAGTGAGAGATTAATACATCAATTGGACAGCACTAGTTTATCCAAGAGTTGAAGGTTTTGACAAGTTTAAGCTTATGCTTATTAGCTTATAAGCAAGAATATATATTTGGGTAACTACTGGCAACTGTTGATGCAAGTTTCATCAACCTGTAAATATCTATCGGTAAGAAACTCCTAAATATCATATGGGCTGTAGTATTGTCTCCTAGAATGAGTATGCATTACAGTTGCATAATTGATAATGGGCATGAATGTTTATCTGCAGAATATACATAGTAAACAGCACAAATAAACCCAGAGACAAACAATTTATGTTGCGGTATTACTATTTCAAACATATAGCTAAAACTTTTTAGGGATTAAATAATCTTCCGTAAGCAAAAATCTTCAGAAAATAGCAGATTAACTATTCATAATAGAAGAATATGATCTTAAATGCCACTCAATATATTCAGCTATCTAGCACAATCAGGACAATCAATAACATGGGAACAGCTCAATGGATGAAGAAGGCTTTGGAAAAAGTTGGAGTAGGATACTCACAAGAATAATTTTTGTCTCATCCAACTCCTGCTGAATTCGCAACAGCTTGTCAGCCTCAGCAGGATCCTAAACAGTTAGAATGTAAGCAGTTAACTCATCGAATACACGAATAGCAAGATGAAGCAAAGGGAAAAGCGATGCCAATTTTCATTGATTATTATATACAGCGGAAATTTCTGAATATGGTAGAAAGGACTAATACCTGAAATTTGGTCAGTGCCTCATTTAGGTAGGGCCATTGTTGAGTATTATCAGCTTGCAAAGTTTTCCATGAATCACCAAAGTTGTTTTGGTATTCATCTAAGACCTGAAATTATTGCAGCTTAATAATTGATCGAAGGCAACTCTCCCCTATAAAAATGAAAGAAATTCACCACAGTATGTGCAAGTACAGTTATCTACCTGGTTGAGCAATGAAAATGCGCTTCGGACGGGGTAGTGATCATCCATAAAACCCAATGCACACAAGCCATTTCGATTGTACGAATGAACCTTGTATTCTGTTTCATAGATATACCAAGAAGTCAATTCAGGGAACCTTACGGAGTTACACACACTTCTAACACGGAAAGGACATCAACCACGCTCACATCATTCGTTCCACATCTAACTCAAGTAAGTTTCTTGAGAAACGCAAAAGCAGTGTAATTGCTTTCTACAAGAATTCAATGCACAAAAGTTGAACAAAGATAGGCGATGAAGTAAAAAATTCAATACTGACAAACATCTAAAAACAAAGATAAAAATACACATCAAGCACACATACAATATCAGCAGAGAGGGAGAAGCATGGGCTAATGCATAGGGGAGCTAGAGGTGGCCTAATCCCCAAACCTTGATAGATATTACTCAACCCTACAGGGTTCTACATTTAATCATCAATAGGTGAGCTTAAACAGGGAAACCTTTCAAAATACCAAGTCACAACCGGATGATAATCTGTCTCTTGTTCAGCTATATTAAGGTCACTCATCCCTATCCTCATCCGTAATATGTAGATCATTTCCATCAATTATGCTATTTAAATGATTCATTTAAAGAAGAATGCCATGCTAGGGACAAGCTCACCTAACAATCAGACATTTCAGAGGTTATTCTCACTAACGACAGTTAAATGATTTCTGGAAAGTGAGGTCACTTCCTAAAAGAACTTTATATCTAAAACTAAAGCTACAATTTACTAACTATATTTTGTCCAGTAATATATTGTGGCTTAAACAAGTGGAATCCCATTTTACATGTGTAGTACTTAATAACAATGTGGAATGCATGTCACACAATGAAAACGGTTATAAAGAACTTTTAATAGTCACCAAAATCCAATCATACCATACAGGGTTAACCCCATGCAGCTGCATCACAAAATATGACTAGACGGGAGGAGAATTTGGCAGAAGAGTGAAAAAACCAATACATTGTTTCTTCATGTCTTGCCATGTGATGTATTGAATGCAATTCCATGCCTTTCACATTTAACTCTTTTATTCCCTGATCCCCCTCAACTCTCGCACATCATGGAGAATATCTGTCGGCGCAAGACGTTATATACACCATGGTTGATCACTTGATCAATAACCGTCAAATGGATCAAGTGTATCAACAGTCAATGTACTAATTCAAGCAAGAACACTTAATTAGCAATAATATCCACTAAATTGATCCATTCGGACACATATAAACCGAATAATCAAATCAAGAACAGCTCCATGGTTCCAGGCTTCCAGCGCTTGAACCTCCCAAAAGAATGAAAAAAATAGTGATTAAAAGAGACAAAGAAACAGAATTCAGATATCACATACAAAATTCCCAAGCCATTTTCTCCCATAGAAACTTAAAAGAACGTACATTACCAACTATATTTCCGACAAAATAATCCCAACCAAACAATTGATCATAAAAATTAGCAGAAGCCAATCAATCGAATGAAAATAAAGAAAGAAAGAAAGCCAAACCACATAATTCCTCCAAACCTATAACCAAGATTAATCAAAAGCATAATCGCCAATTTAAAGAAATGAAAAAAGAAAAGGAGGAAATAAAGAATTGATCGAACCTTCATGCTGGACGGACTGCCGCTGCCCCGGTGGAGTCCGTTTAGCCACGGTCCGACCCACGAAGACAATAAATTCCTTAACGCTGGGCCGTTGAAAAAACCCGAAACTGCTTAGATCCCAGGCGTTGGCCAAAATAACGGGATCAGAAGCTTCCGGACTGCATTTCAGTACCATCAACGCCGTGATCTTAACCATCCTGAACACCTTCACGTTACTTTTTTTCTTTTACTTCCTTCTTCTTTCTTCGTCTTCTCAAGCACAAGACTATGAACTACAGAATAAGAGAAAATTCTCTGCTTTACTTGATATGAAAAGTAAAACCCAGAATCGTAAGGACTAAGGAGTACTGCAATTAGCAAGATAATTTCTCCTTTTACTATTGTGTATACTGCTATTACGATAGAACATATAAATATTTAAATCGAATTATTATTAGTTTTTTCTAAAGCCAATTGAATAATTTCTACTTTTTTTGAATATGAATATTTGGGGAGTCAAAAAGGTTGAGAATCTGATGCAATTCTAAATATATTTTTTCCATATGGAATTTATGCTCCTCTGAAACATATAAATGGCTAAAAGTTAAAATAATATTCTAATTTCTAAGCAATTAAAGTAAATAAAAAAAGAATTGATATTTGCATTCTAAAATTTGATATTTGCACTCAATTTTTAAGTTAATGCTCAACATTCAACCACTTTGTCCCTTTTATTATTCAATATCAATTGTGGACAAGTATGTTTCTCAATGCGTTGCCGTCCTTTGGATAAAGTGTCGCTTTCTCCTTTTCATGGGAGGGTGCTGGTTTGATTGCTACCGGTAGCATATAAACTTTTATTTATTTTATAGTAAGTTTTATCTATCACATAATAATTTATTCTTTTATTAATTTATTATTTGATCTTGAAAAATATATACATACATATATATATATTTACATATATATGCTTCCTCATGTAGGAGAATCAAGAGATTTTCCCCCATTTCTAGGGACTCTATTTTATCTTTGTCATAATAAATTTACTCTCCAATCAATGGCGTAGCCACGAATTTTTACCTGTGGGGCAGAAATATAATTAAAATTTAAATATAAAATAATATATAAAATCTTGTACATGTCCAAGTGAAATATATCTTTATAATTATCATTGTCCACGCCATATTGACATATTTTGAATAGCATCAAATACATCTCTTTCTAAATACGTAATCAAACAATCATTCAACCACTCATCCCCCATACGATTCCGCAATTTATTTTTTTATAATGTTCATCGAGGATAATGTTCTCTCCACAATTGTTGTGGCCATTGGCAAGATCAATGCTAACTTCACAAGAAGATATACTAAAGGACACACAATATGTTTTGTTGTTTTGACCAACTTCTTCAATAACTCACCAATACTTGTCAATTCATCAAAATCGGAATCTGAGTACATATCTAATATATAATTTTCAAGTTGGGTATCGAGGGCTAAAAGTTCTATGAAAGAAAAATCACGTGGATAAAGCTTGGTAAGTTGAACCAATTTTTTCTTGTTGAATGAAGAAAATGAATCTCTTGGACTTAGACATGCCACACAAAGAAGTAGTTCCATGTTAATCTCTGAAAAACAGTCATTGAGCTCCTTAAGTTGCCAATCAATCACTTGATAAAATATTTCAACTTGAAAATGATGCAAATTTGAAACATGGGGCAATTTTCTCCTTGAATGCCCTGGTGCAATAAAATTTTCATCATATAAGGGATTGCAACTTCATGCTTCTCACAAAACCCAATAACTTCCTCAAACAAAGTATCCCATTCATTATCCCTCAATAGTTGTAGTCTTGCTTTGCATACTTTGACCAATGACATTGCATTAACAATGTCTTGGTCATCTCTTTGAAGTGCTTGAGATAGCTCATGAGTAATTCCCAATAATTTTCTCATCAAGTGCAAATTAAAAATAAACTCAAAAGACTGCATTGAGCATAGCAAGGGATGTGTCTCAGCCCTTTGTTCACTGTTCATGCCGTCTTCTTCAATAATTTCTAGGACCTCAATTACGAAAGAAAACATAGAGACCTGTAACGCCCTGGATCCTAGTGCACTTCCGCCCTAGTCCCCGGGACATTACTCCCATACATAGGTAATTAAACTAAATACTAAAATCAACATGAACACAATGATATAGTACATTCAAGGCTT
>JACFYI010003566.1:37637-52747 GCA_014898755.1 Handroanthus guayacan | reverse complement strand
GGTTTTAAGTTTTAATTTAAGGGAATTATAGGGTCCTCACAAGACCAATCTAAGCAATTTGAGGAAAATTGTGCTTACGACGTTGACAAGGACCTTTTTGTAAGTAAGCTCTCCAAATTTCATCACGAATATTAGGATGATATTTTGAAATCTTTGGTCGACTGCCAGGATCAGGAGGAAGATTTTTCAGATCAACATCTAAGAATCTTTTCTTTGTTTCTAGTTGAACAGTATCTTGATTATTTGATATTCGTTGGCTTGATTATGATTCTTCAACCATTGTCTTTCTTTTCAGAAATTTATCCATTTTTGCAAAAACTAATAAAATAGAAAAAAAAATAAAAAAAATAAAACTAATGAAACAATTAAATAATATGAGTGAAAAAATAGAAGACATGATATGAGTCAAGAAAAATTTATCCATTGTCTCGGTTACCAAAGAATAAAAATATTTACTTGTTAGTTTTTCACAAAATTCCTTTCTATTCAAAAATTTCCTTAGAATTCTTTCCTAAGGAATAAAGATCCTACACTAAACCTTAGATAAGTAAAAATAAGATAAATAAACAATAAAAGAAAGCCTCAATTTTGCGTTGGCTATGCCAAAATTTTAGAGTTCAATTTTGATACAATACAGAGTTATTGAAACAAATCAAAATTCTATTATCAATATCATACTTGAAAGACAGGAATTATAGACTTACATATTTTAGTTCTTGGAGGAGAAAGAAAAATCTTGGGCTACTCTTAAATCTCCTTAGAAATTAAACGAAACACAAATCATTGTATTGATATTTGAGAATAGGAAAAAGGAAGAGAGTAAATAGAAAAAAAAGTAGGAGTATTATATAAAATATTTGGAATTTGGAAATAAAAAGGTAGAGATAGGTTGGGCTTGGAAAGGGCTTTGACTTCTCAATTTTTAGGGCACTTAATTTTTTCTTACCCCCTAATGATAGATTGTATCAGGGCAAATTTTTAATTTAGTGAGGGCTATATGTAAATATTGCATACTTGTGGGTCTTTTTAAAAAATTCAGTGGGGGTCGCTATCCCCGCTGCCCCCACCTTGGCTTCGCCACTGTCTCCAATGTCATTGGACGATCGAGCATAACTTTTTTTTTTTTTTTTTTTTGGTAAGAATGATCGAGCATAACTTTTTTTAAAAGATAAAAGTAGAAGAAAAATATATAACTTTTTGTAGCAGATATGCACTTTTTAAATGTAGCTAGAAGGCTGGTAAGATCATATGGTTATTCAAAAGGGTGTGTAGGTGTGACTTTTCATCGATTTTCAATAAATTCATGATTCACGATTTTAATTTCTATCCACGTTTGTGGGTCTTTTTCTTTGAATAGTAAATTTATTTGGTCTTTTATTATATGGTAACTTTTCTAGTGAAAAAGAAAGGACTTGTAATATTCTTTTTAGGGAAACATTGTCTTCGTCATTCTATGGACTATTGAGATATTAATTTCTAGTTTAATTAAAATATTAACAATCAATTATTTCCATCAAATAATAAATTAATAATTTCGTGTCTAATAGCGTGATAAGTATGCACAAATATCAACCAACATCCACATTTACGAGTTTTGAATCCAAATCTCATATTCCTAGAGTTTTAGGACATCAAGTGTATATAAATTTATATTAAACAAGTAAAAATTTCAAATGACTCCAAAACAAAATTCAAAATAGCTTTAAAAATTTTATTATCCATTTTACTTCAAATAATAATTGGAGTATTAAACGGCTAGCTTCCAGATTTATTTCACTACAAGAATACCCATATAATTATAATATGTTATTAACATGATTTTGTGATCCATTCTATTATATTACACATATTAGAATGTGTATTATCACTAATTAGTTTTATGATTGCGTTGAACTATTAACATTTGCAATGGAATTTTCAATGCAAGTCAGAAAATTATTATGTGAGTTGAATGGCAAATTTGTCACAGATATTGTCATTAATATACATTTTGCTCCTTCTTAAAATCCATTTGTATTTCGTCCTAAATTCATTTCAAATATATGCTATCTGAAATTCCATTTGTCACAAAACTTACATTCTCGAAAGGAACAAGCACTTTGCAATCTGAACTATTGTCGCCTTCACATGTTATATTCTTTTCAACTCAATTGACTATAAAAACTTTTAAAAAGTTACATTTTATTATCTAACCTCATTTCCTTGGAGTATTTGTGAGAACACTGATTGCACTGGAAATCAAATTATATGGAAAAGTGTAATTTAAGTTGCAATCGACATCTAAATTTTGAGGAAATAGTCACAAATATTTCATCGGATGTCAGTCTAATATGATAGCATGCAACCTTTTTGAAAATTTGTATAGCAAATTAAGTAAACCCCCCCCCTCCCCCAAAAAAAAAAATATAATAATAATAATAATAATAATAATAATAATAATAATAATAATAATAATAATAAAGGGTTTAATAGTTGAAGTGTGAGAACGGCTTAGCGCAATAGTTACTCGGAATTGTCGTTCTTAGGATTGATGATAATTATCACCATAAAAGTCTTGGATTAATCAAATAAAGGGCATAGAAAGCCACGTGGAATTTTAAAAAACACTATCTAAAACTGAAAATCAACACATTACCCTCTCCTTGCAAGAAAAAATAAAGAATCTATCATTATTGTATGGCCAAATGAGCTGGCAGCTGTTACAGCAATTTTTTGGCTCAACATATCAAAATAGCATAAACTTCAAGATTCACCACTCTGCCAAAATCCTGGTCACTTCTTAACAAACTCTGGAAACAGCCAAAAATGAAGCTGTCCGATTACTCTCATATACAGAGATTGATCCCTTTTCTACACAGCGCGCACAATAACAATCAAAACAATATGGCTTCTTTCTCTTCTTTAGTGCTGCTGCTGCTTTTTCTCTTGGCTATAACTACAGCAGAATCATTTCCTACCTATTTCCCAGGATTTTTCCAGTCTTCTTTGAAGACAATTGGTGAAAATCTGAAGCCGAGTATACCATATGAAACCCATTATTTTCCTCAGAATTTAGACCACTTTACGTTTCAGCCCAAGAGTTACAAAATTTTTTATCAGAAGTATCTTATCAACAAAGAGTATTGGCACAAGGGAGCCCCTATTTTTGTTTACACAGGAAATGAAGGAGACATTGATTGGTTTGCTGCAAATACTGGTTTCTTGCTTGATATTGCTCCAAAGTTTCATGCTCTTCTTGTCTTTATTGAGGTATCACAAATTATAGCTCTAAATTCCGTTGTGAATCTTGTTCGTTTTGTACCTAAAATATATACTTCTCTTGCATGGAGTTACTTGTAATTTTTCAAAGGACTGTGATACGGTTTGGATTTCGATTGGGGTTTCAACTTGAAAATCTTCTTTTCAAGCATATGCAAAATCGGGTCTCCGATATGAAAACACGAATTCACCATAGAGAAACCTTTAAATGAATTAGGTACTTAAAATTATGTGATTAGGATGTGTGTGCAGGTCCACCTTGCTACCATGATTTTTACTGCTTAAATTTAATATTTTATTCTTGGAACATATCATGGAATAGATCAGTTGATATAATGTTTAGTGCTGTACTTGAAGTTTGATGTTAAAATATATGGGCTTCTTTCATATTTTTTTTTTATTTTTATTTTTTAAAAATTTCAGCATAGGTTCTATGGAGAATCAAAGCCATTTGGGAAGCATTCCTACAGGTCTGCAAAGACACTGGGGTACTTAAATTCACAGCAAGCACTGGCTGATTTTGCTGTTCTGATAAGGAGTTTGAAGCACAACTTATCTTCTGAGGCATCACCTGTGGTGGTCTTTGGAGGATCCTATGGAGGAAGTTAAGTCCAAAAATCTCTTTCATAATCTTATCTTGTGGCATCATTATTGAAACTGACATGACATGAAAAGTATGTATTTCTTTTTGTGGGACTGCTTTGTGTGGATATTTGGTGTCTTTCTCATGTTTATTGTCTGTTCTGAAATCAGTAAGGGCTTGTTTGGACTGCGGCTGAGGGAATTGACCTTGGATCAATTTTGCGATTTCGTTTCGGGTTGGGATTTTCTAAGTTATGAAAAATATAGAACAATGTTTTGATGGTGATGTTTTTGAACTATAGAACACTACAAAAGATCTTTTAGGCCGGACTAGGTTTTTAGAATTTTGGAGCATTGACTGTCTATATTTTCGGTACAATTTCAAAACATGGGGTCATCGAATTGATTGTAAGTCTCAAAATTGGCAACAGTCAGCGGCCAACGAAACAAGTGCTATGATACTATTAATGTACAATTGGTCCGTTGCTTTATACTCTAAGCATATTTTGCCAAATCAGTAATTTCCGATGTATAATATGTGCTTAATGTATTTTCTTTGAGTGATGAAACTGTTCATTGTTCCAGTGCTTGCTGCTTGGTTTAGACTGAAATACCCCCATGTAGCCATTGGAGCATTGGCATCTTCAGCTCCAATCTTGCAATTTGATAACATTACTCCATGGTCTAGTTTCTATGATGCAGTTTCTCAGGATTTCAAGGTCTAAACGAGTTTATTCAAAATTTATCGATCCGTCTCTTTAATTTCTCACATGAAACAAAAACACAGTAAACGTGTCTGAATTATTGTGTTTCGGACAGGATGTAAGCTTAAATTGTTACGAAGTAATAAAAGCTAGTTGGGCAGAACTGAAAGCGTTTTCGACACAGAAAGAAGGATTAGCAGACCTCAGCCAGAATTTCAGGGCTTGCAAGTAAGTTTTCAAGGAGAGAAAAACCTAAAAGATTATTGCATATTTTAAGAAGTAAAGTAGTTTGCATAGTTAAATGAATCTTTATAATAAATGTGAGTCTTATATTCCAGAGAAGTTCGCTCCGTAGATTCAGCCCAAAACTGGCTGTGGGAAGCGTTTGTTTACACAGCAATGGTGAATTATCCAACAGAAGCTAACTTTATGAAACCGTTACCCGCTTATCCAGTGAAAGAGGTGAAACATGCATCCGCTTCTACCTGTGATTACAGACAAATTAATGAAGATTTTCTATTTTCTCAATAGTAACATATTTTCTTTTGAATGAAGATGTGTAAGATTATTGATAAATCCTCACCGGGAGCTACTAAGCTTAGCACAGTATTTGCAGCTGCAAGCTTATACTACAATTACTCGAAAGCAGAGAAGTGCTTCAAGTTAGAAAATGAAACCGATGATCATGGCCTCAATGGTTGGAATTGGCAGGTAAAAAATGGGATAGATGTTAAAAATAAGTTAAGAATTCTTTATTTTATTTATTTGTATATTTTTTTTATTCCTTGGGCGATGAAGGTTGAACCCCTGACCTCCTCTTGGGGAATTTGGGAACTTTCTCTAAAAGAGCTTATATCTTAAGCCCTTTCCCAGTATAATAATAATAATAATAATGAAATAAAAAAAATGTTATAAGCTCTCAAATATCTAATAACATATTCTTGAGAGCTTATAATAATAATAATAATAATAATAATAATAATAATAATAATAAATGTTATAAGCTCTCAAATATCTAATAACATATTCTTGAGAGCTTATAAGCTTACAGGGACACCCTCTAAATAATCCTTTATCAATGCAAAGTTCACTTTTCCTCTCCATTTCACAGGGATGTAGAGGATAACGAAACAAGAAAAGAGCAAAAATATTCAATAGTTTCAGTAGCCTTTGACTAATCTAACAACAATGTTTAGGCATGTACAGAGATGGTCATGCCGATGATAGTTTCAAATGAGAGCATGTTTCCTCCATCTTCATTCAGTTACAAAGGGTATGCAGATGACTGCTTCAAAAAGTACGGAGTAAGACCTCGTCGGCACTGGATCACTACTGAATTTGGTGGCAACGTAAGTATTCAAGAACTTTTGGTGCAGTTCATTTCAACGCATTGATTCTAAACTTCAGAAAAAAAATCATTCTTTTCTATATTTTAGTATAAGAAGTTCAATTACTTTTTTATTTAAATCATGTTTAACTGTCTTAATAGAATATTGAACAAGTGCTGAAGAGGTTTGGCAGCAATATTATATTCTCCAATGGACTGCAAGATCCGTGGAGCAGAGGCAGGTCAGTTCAGAAAACATAGTATTTTTAAGTTCATATTCAATAGTTTTTGCTGAATATTCTTAAATTTTATAAGTTTTCAATATTTTTATATGATATTGCAAGGAACTTATATAAACTCATTGTAATGAGTTATCGTTTCAGGCACAGATATTCTACGAAATTTACTTAAAACATACCCTTGAAATGGATGTAGTGGTAAGAAAGTGAACGAGAAAGATCATTACAACTAGCCATTTACATCTTAGTAAAAGAGTTTTAAAAAGTCGAGATATTTCGAATTGTTTGTTGGCAGGGACAAAGTTAGGGAAAACATCTGAAATTATTTTAATATTGAACCTTGGACATATGAAAAGTTATGATGTTGTGGAAAAGAGTATGTCAAGTATACATAGGCTTTATAGCTTTTTCTTGTCTTCAATCATGAGAATCTTCTTTGTTTCATAACAATATTTTTAGCTCTTGATATATAGCTGTGTTATCTTGTTTTAACATTCTCAAATTTATGCATTCAGTGTGCTGAAAAACATATCTTCTAGCATTGTTGCTTTAGTGGCGAAGGAAGGTACGTTTCTATATACAATGGCTCTTTGGTAGTGTAATATATAGAATAAGGGAAAAAGTACTTTATTAGCTGAACTATGAGCATTTCTACACATTACCTATTGAACTCTTTTTGTTTGCCTTGCCATCTAATTTACATGTATACTTTACTTCGGATATTTCTAGCGGAGGGTTCTTGAGATTTTTCCATGTGCTAGAGACGCGACAAATCTAAGTGTACTTTCATCCACTCACAGATAATTTTGGGTATTTTCATCATTTCAAGAGGGAAAAGAAGCGGGAAAGTGAGACCGAAAAAAAAAAAATTGATGTGTCGATAATTTGTTTGATTTTTAACATGAGGGAAATTGTTGAGTGAAGAAAATACCTAAAGTTATCTTAAGGGGATTAAAACCACAGTTAAATATTCTATCGAAAATGTTCATAGATGGCAATGAGTAAAACCGTGTAGTTTAGATGACGAAATGTGACAACATACAATTTAGTGAAGAATGTGTAAAAACATCCATAATTTGAATGATCAGCGTTTCCTTTCCTGTATATAGATCCATTCCATAATTGTCATTGCTTGAATTCTATTGCGATAAACAGGAGCACACCACACTGATTTGCGTTCTGCAACGAAAAGAGATCCCGGCTGGCTAATCCAGCAGAGAGAGCAAGAAGTTGATATCATTAAGAAGTGGATATCTGATTACTACATAGACATGAAGCAAGGTTAGTCAATGATATATATGGACATATGAATGATGTTGAGGGTGCTAATGCAAAAACACGAGTTTGGAGCATCTGGATCAAGCTAAAATATAGGGAAATATGGATTACACTATGGATTATACATTACTACAATTGAAGCTTATGATCTATCGCTTTTGTTGGTTGTTCCTCTATTACTGTTTTCTACATACTGTTCTTCGTGTATTAGCACTTGCCATGTATGGAGTAACTCACATGTGGAATTCGATTTGAAAAGGGATCAAATCATGTTGTACTTGATCAATCAATAAAAAGATGTTTGAGCTTGCTTGAATAAATTTTCCGGTTTATTAAGATTTGAAAATCAGCTCCAACTTTATCAAGTTACTATTTAGTGAGTTTTTTTCTTTTTTTGTCTTGAACGAAAAATTGAGTTGAATTCGGCTTACTGAATAATCAAATCAAATTCAAACACAATTTTAAACTCAATAAGAATATGCAAATAAAGCTTACTTTACTTATTCGCTGACTCGATTGGTTGAAAAGTTATTCTTAATTTGAAACATATTATTTTATAATTTAATATAGTTTTCATAAAGACGTCAATCGACTCGTAACTCATTTTAGATTCATTTATTTTGTTTTAATGGGATCTAGTATGACATATATTTAGAAAAATATTTATGTCTTGTGCTTTGGCAAGAGTCTAGTATTCATTATATATGACTCAAACGAAATATGTTACAGAATTTTGTATAAAATAGAAAAGAATTTATGCCAATCAATTTTATAGGTCTTTTGATGAGAAACAATTACTTTCAATCAACATATCAATAGATCAATTACATTCTAAGATCAGGTATATCGATGGAAATTGAATCATATTAGATCTAGTTTTTTTCTTTTTTATTTTATAAAAGAAACGGTTACATTCAATCATACGTCGATATTCTTGTATGAATATATTTTAAAAATCAAATATATGAACTGAGTACAATTTAAATATCTTAAATTACCATTCTATAGACAAATACTATTATACAATCGATAAATACCCACACGTTATCGGTGAGACTCGAAACTTATACCTCTATTGTGAAAATATGGAGACAGTACCATTTCATCCAAAGAACAACGGCATATTAGATCTAGTCTAACATTAAATCAAATATAATGAAACTAACCTAACGAAATAATCTAACCCATTTCAAAACATTTTAAAACTTATTTTTGCAAATTCCAATACTTCAGACCACCCATGGTGCATAAAACACCCACCGACTCCTCCCCAAAGCAAAATTATAAACAATTCTACCGCGTTCTTAAAAGATTGTAGATTAGATAGATCCCGGATTTTTTCCCATTTAATTTAATGAACCACTGTTAGATCTCGTATTCTTCCACGCACACACAGACGCACAAAGTGAGAGTGAGGAGGAGAGAGATGAGCAGGAGATCTGGCACTTGCTTGCGATGTTGCTTGGTGATTTTTGCAGTGGTTTCTGCACTCTGCGTATCTGGGCCGGCTTTGTATTTTAAATTCAAGAAGGGGTTGAAACTCAAAGGGGTTTCGGCTTCTTGTGCTCCATGCAATTGCAATTGTGCTCCTCCTCAATCCCTTTTTCAGATTGTTCCTGGTATGACCTCCTCTGCTCCTTGATCCATATTTCCATCTTTTTTTGTGCTTACTGTGATTTTGAAGTTCTGGGATCCTGGAGATTTGTGTAATTTCTTGATATTTATTGTTTTATTGTTTAATTTGAGTCCATCGATGATATATATTGGGATTTGATGGTAGCAATGCTGTTTTCCTTCATGAGCTTGCTTTCTTTGAATAGATTCAATTTTTCGCTTTCTATTCTGGGTCGAAAAGTTGCATCTGTTGCCACACTTTTTTTATGGGAACTATACTTGCATGGTGCTGATGGTTTAGGGCTCATAATAAACCTTAGATCTCACTGTAAATGTATAATGCTAACTATATCTCTATTTTTGGCATCATTTATGTTGTCATTGTCTGGAATTTAGCACCACGATCCATCTTGGGGTACTGCAAGAGCTATGCAAATGATGTAGGTCTACATTTCACTTTAATCTGATAAAATATTAAACCAGTAAATTGGCTACAGGAATAGTGACCATTTGATATGCTTGTATAACAGTGCTGATTCATTGAGCTACCTAGGTTACGTAGACTTTTGTGGTTCTTATATCGACCTTTGTCTTGAAGACTATATGTCTAAGTGCTCCACTTCTGGATTTGCATCCCATGGGTGTTTCATGTTGAGCTGCGTATATTGACGATAACACAGGGTGATTGTCCCAACTGAAGGCCTGCTCCATTTTGCCACCTAGATGCTTCCTAGGTTCATAATTATGATTCTGTTGTAGCATTCGAAAAACTTTAGCTTTTGTCGTAAACAATGAGAATTGGTAATTTTTTGATACAAAACGATATATGGTAACAGACTTGCTGTAACTGTGTTACCTGGTCCTGGATAAAGTTGTTGATATCAGAATTAAAAGATACACAACACAAGGTTTAACGATTTCTCTGCTGCTCGAATAGGTTCTGTTTAATATGTTCTGTATATCCTCATATATCCTGTAGCTTTGATGTTCGTTAACCATTGCACTTTTCATGATCAAAGGTTACTAGAACACAACTTATATCAAATTATGGGGGTTAACTTTAGCTGTATGAGCTCAAATTTGGCAGAGCAAGTGAAGTACTTCGGTGATGATATATAATGAATGAGGAACAGGGGTTCCGACTTTTTAAATCTCATGTGAGGGGAGTATAGTTCTTTTGGTTTTCACCCTCAGCAAACTGCTAGGAAAGAGAGCTTGAGAGAAGAATGGCGGAGTGGGGACTGGGGAGAAAGAGAAAGGGATGTAAGACAATGTTTTTCTTCATAAAATGGTGCACAAAATTGTTACATTAATGTGCAATTTTGGAAAGTAAATATGGCTATCAAAGTGATCTAATATGATTATTTTTCGTTTGCAAATAGCAATTGCACATCTAAAACTAATCTTGAAATAATGTAGTGCACATTGCACAAGGTTTTGTCCATTTCAAATGAAATTATGAACTCACCTTGACTGTTGCTATAAAGGTCTTCTTTCTTCTTAATCAATCTCTAGTTGAGATAATCTACACTAGCTTGTTGCATAGATTTCTGTAACTTGTGCTTTAGATTATGTGGAAATCTCATGCCCAGCACACACTTCTGCAATCTTCAATTGTTTGTTAGAACTCAATATGACAAGTCCATATTCCACTATATTTCCTTACTATTTTGTTCAAAGGTATTAAGTACCAATAGTGAGAGTGTTATAAACAGTAAACTTCATTCCTGGTGATGCAAATTCAGAAGTTAGATTATTGAGGACGTTAATACTTCGTCACACTTTCAGAGTTTCACTAGCTTAGAAAATATTGTTTCTTCCACGCTCCCTATCTTTTGATATTGATGACCTTTAACAGATCTTAAACGGAATTTCAAGGAGAAAAAGACAACATAATGTGAACTTATGGATAACCAGCCATAGTTTTGAAATTCTACAGGCTTCGAGGCAGATCCTTGCATGGTTTTACCATATTCTTAATTTATCTGTACATATATAGAATGAATTATATATGGTAATGGGGCATTCTGGCATCAACTGTTGGCTCTCTCCCTCAAGCAAATGTCCTTTTAGACAATCTTGAGCACAGAATTGGCTCCTGACTGATTAACCGTGTAGCCAAGGCATTGTAAACTTATGTGAAAAGTGCTATTTACTTGTTAAATATAGCACTTGTCAGTCAGCGACTTAGTGCTATTTGGAAACACTCTCGGTCTCTTGAAAGAGGGAAAATAAGAATACCCAAATTTAGTTCTTTGCCGTCAAGAACTCTAGTCATGCTGTGTTATCCTTCCCCTGTTCCTTCTTCCACTTAAAAGTCAACTTAAAGTAAGAATACTTCTAAAAGTCAATTTTAAATAGTTTGGCTGTGTGATTTGCCTTTTCTGTCATTTTTTTTCCCTGCTATATTTAGATTGCTTATCTAAAAAGTACAAGTATCGTTTGATACCTTGATTGGAACATGTTGTGAAATTAGAAGACTCACTTCCCTGACACTTTCCGTTTTGTTTTTCTTGCAGGCTTGGCCAATCTGTCTGTTACAGGTAAAGGATAGCGTGTAGGATTATTTCCTTTCCCATCATGGGAGCTACCTTTTGTTGATCCACATGAGAAAATTGGATTTTGTTGTTCATTATTACATACTCAGTTCAGTTTAGGGATAATTACCTCAACATCTCTGAGGATGGGTCTAGAAACATCCCAATTAGACCCCTTAAAAATTTAAGCATGCTAAATTAACAAAGTGTCTCCTTGTAATAGTTCAATCAATATATTATATTTTCAGGGGATTAACTTGTGACATTACACAGACTCTGTTACGTTTTTCATCAGTGAACCAATGATATTGTGCGTAATTTCCCAAAACACAGAAGAGTTTCTGTAGTCATAATTAAGCCAAACCTAATGGGTGTTGAGGTAATTATCCCTTCCAGCTTATTCTAAAGATTCGAAAAACATGGTGCCAAAGGCTTTGCCCCTATGTCCTCTGTTTTCACTTTGAAATTTTCTTCTTCTGATTGTCATGCAACTTTGCTAGCCAAAGTCCAAAGTTGAAATAATAACACAGCACTATAATCTTGACTCATGATCAAAATATTTCATTGAAATAGATTGTGGGAAAGATGATCCCGATCTCAAGGAAGAGATGGGGAAGCAATTTGTGGACTTATTATCTGAAGAGCTAAAGTTGCAAGAAACCATTGGTGAAGAGCACTCCCACCATATGAACATTACCTTAGGGGAAGCCAAAAGATTAGCTTCCCAATACCAAAGAGAAGCTGAGAAATGTAATGCTGCTACAGAAACTTGCGAGGGAGCAAGAGAACGAGCCGAGGTCCTTCTCACTAAGGAGAAGAAGTTAACTCTATTGTGGGAAAAACGAGCTCGCCAACTTGGTTGGGAAGGTGAATAGTTACTTTAATTATATACTGAAAATCCAATATTCTTCTCTTATGCTCTAAATGTGAATCCAGGGATGATGAATACTTAGATATTATCCGGCAAAATTTTGCGGTACCTCTTATAATTTGATTTGACATTCTCTTGTTTATGCTACTTGTATTCAATATTCATGGAAGTAATAGAAAAGAATTTCATCAAATTATAAAAATGTCTGAACGAATATCATTTTGTTGTTCTCGTGTAATTTATAGATTTGAATCTTCTACATTACTAGAAATGGCGAGATCGCTTTATAGATATCTAATTTTGCCTTTTATGTTTGCAATGTTTCTATATTCATTTCTATATTTAACATTTCATTCTATATTTTGACGGATAAGTATCTTAACACCCTCAAGATTTGGTCTACTTACAGAAATATTCCATGTGGTGTTACAATCTTGTTGTTAGTTCAGCTGAAAAATTTTAGTGGGGAACGTGTAATATTATGAATAGACCTTTTAAGAATTTAATATATTAATCTTAGACAGTACTTTAAAACCCTTTAAGAATTTAATATATTAATCTTAGTTGGTACTTTTTTTATTAAGAATTTTAATACAAAAGTACAAGTTAAAGGGGCTGCTGGTCTTCTAGATTTGTTGCTTTAAGCAACCTCTCCGACGTTTACCAGGCTGGCTGTTTTAGATTTAAAACAATTCAATTTCCATCAATTTACGAATTATAATTACGTACGTACTGCTTGTCAACTTATTGAGTGATAATTGTCCATACGAAACAATAAAATATATCTATTATATTCGAAAGATTGGTCATAGATTAAATCCCTTATTATCTCACTAAGAAAGAGTTAAGAAGACTTTATACAATAATAATATTGATCATAAATCATCTAAGCAGACAGGTCAGATAATGTTTAAAGGCAGACAAGGAGATTAAAACCAAAGTCATGGACAACCTAACCCTAGGGGGCTAGTGCATGGGCCAAAGCATCGCCTTTGTGCCTAGTAGAAAGAAACCACCAAAGCATTGCCTTTGCGCCTAGTAGACATAAGCAGCTGGTAGACGCAGATACAGCTTGCTTGGCTTCTTCCACAATTGCACCAATGGATGAGCAATCCTTCTACGATGAAGAGCATTATGACTGTCAAATCATCACACCTTTAAACTGAACCAATGACGACCCATGACCAAGTGAACAGCGAAAAGGGCTGCCTTCCCTTTCACTTGCACCGGTTGTAGAGAGCCAATACCTGTCTTTGCCACCCACCACAGACACTCCCCATTAGTGTTTCTAGCAACCATGGCTACATGAAATGTTTCAGGATGCTAAGGAGAGACACCATCAAAATTAACATTAATAATGTCCATGCCACTGTATCTTCACCACCGACTACCCTATCCCTTCGTGCAGCTCGACAATCATGCATGACAGAAACTACAGTACTATCTTAATGCAACTGCCAACTAAACAAATGAACAGAAATAAGTTCGAAGATTCCTACAAAGATTTCTTAAATAAAGTGAAACTACATATGAACAGACTCCTGATTGAAGAGTTCCCATGTTTTGCTAACGTGGCATACTGGCCTCATATACCGGGTCCAAATGAGTAATCATCAAACCCAAAGTCACAGTTTGGTATCGTTTCATCTTGTTCCTACACATCAACAAAACACAGTATTAATATTCATAGAAAACCCGAAAACTAAAACAGAATTATAGATGAATAAAACTTAACTTTGCGAGACAATCATACCCGTTTGATCATAGCATTCATCATATCATCCAATGAATCATAAGTACGAGGAACGAATCTGCCTGTCACCTTTGGTTGCTCCAAGAGGAAGTTCTCATTTGACCTTGCTCTCGATTCTGTTGCCTCGTTCTCATTCTGCTGCATAAGAGTCGAAGCACCTCCGCCCAATCTGCCATTTACAAAATTGCCCATCTTCTCGTTGAGTATCCCACTATCCTGGTCTAGACTCTGGCTCGAGGGAGCATGGGCATTTAAGGAACTGAAAGTAAGTTCTGAATTTTGACCGTAACTCTGCCCTTGTTCTCCCCAACTTTGGCTTTGTGTTTGAATAATGTTCTGTCTATCACCAACCAAACTTTCTTGACACTGCATATCTCGTGAATCGTCAAGAGGTAAAGCCATAGAGGTGGAAGAAATAAAGATAGGGTTGTTCTGTAAATAAGAACCACTTGAAAAATTATTCTCTTGCGTGCTATTCGTAGCCGGCTGACTGTGAAAAGGCTCAGTTGAAAGCAAAGAATTTGGCTGCTGCATTTGAGATGATTGAACTATACCACCATTCAGCAAATTGAACGAATCTGAGTTGAAAGATGCCGTATTATGAGACGGCTGATTTGGGAATCCTCCACCACTCAGTGATTGCTGATAGTTCCCATGTAACATCATGGGATTATTACCTGGGGTGCCAGTTAACATACTATCCGAACTAGAAATTGTCCGAGCTGTGTGCATTCTCGAGTTATCTACAACATTGAAGTTGACAATGCCTGTGGCACATTTATTCTGTTGTAACTGATCCAGTTCCAAAGATGACGGAATTCCCTGAAATAGACTTGGGTTTTGATTGGCTGATGGAGGGACCGGATGCATTTTTCCAAGAGGATTGATGGAGTCGCTCAAGTTTTGAGGTTGGGTTAGTGTGGATGGAGTAAGATTCTGAAGGTTTA
>JACFYI010003565.1:136048-158897 GCA_014898755.1 Handroanthus guayacan | reverse complement strand
TTTTTTTTTCTCTTTTTCTATTTTTTTAATTATTAAATTGAAATTCACATGTTCACATTTTTTAATTCATATATTGGAATTCACATATTCATTTCTTTTAAATTTGGTATTGGAATTCACATATTATTATTTTTTAATTAGGTTACAGTAATTTTTAAAATTGGAATTCAAATATTTATATCTTTTGATTATAGGAATTATTTAGGATAATACATACAATTTTGAAAATCAAATTCATATCTTTTAATTAGGACATGTAGTAGTTTGTAAAATTGGAGTTCACATATTCATATCTTTTAGTTATACCAATTATTAAAAATTATATGTACAATTTTAAAAATCAAACTCCTATAATATTTGAATTGTCTATTTTTGGAAACTCATACTTCATGTAATTTGATTTTTGAAATTGTACATATATTGATTATTTAATATACAATATATATATTATTCACATCTTTATGTTATATTGTCTCATATATTTTATATTATAAATACTCATGAGGATACATTCGTCAAAAGCACGTATAATTTCATTCCTTCCCAATTTTTAGTTTCACTTAAACAAATACAAGAATGAAAAAGATCATTCCTTTATAACTTTGTAAGTGATAATAGCCAAACAAAAAATTTAGATAAACTATTCTAGGTGAAAAGACATTTCCTAGGAAAAGTTTTGCCTCGTAATGGTCTTTCTTTATACCAAACATACGATTAATGATAGAATTAACCTTGCCAAAAAATAGAGTATAGGATGGCAAAATAAGGGAAAGAGATGAGAAAAAAGGAAATATATTTTACTAATGTTTGCTTAATTGAAAATGCAATGTTTATACATCATATAAAACGAGTGAAAACATAACCATTATTTAATCATAATATAATGAAAGATTCTTCGAAAAGTGGTGACTAATAATTGGTCATTAGTTGAATTCGTTATGCTAGTTGTGAAATATTCCTTGCTTTTGTACTTTCATTTGAGCTGTTGATTACTGAGGATTGAACGGTTACGATCTTTTCTTGTTTTCTTCGACTGGTGCCAAAATAGTGCCATCCAACTTGATTTTGTACCTCATCTAATGGTCCAGATGCTCTAGGGCTGATGTTAATTCTGTGTATAATAGTCAACTTCATTATGTTTCCCCTGGATAAGATGTTCTTTGACCCCAAGGATTAAAGGACAAAGATCTCTTTTCAATATTGGTGACATCTTCCCAGGTTGCCTGTGCCATTGTTGTCAGCAACCAACCTTTTCCCAAGAATGGTGACAAGATACACTTTAAAATTTTCTTCATTATCCAACTCAAGTAGCATGGTAGTGGAAAGATACTTGCATTTGATCTTTTTTTTTGTTTTTTTGTTTTTTTTTTTTTTCAGCAAAGACACATGAAAAACTAGATGTATCTGACTTACTTGTGGTAGATTTAGTTTATATGCCACCAAAGCTATCTTCTGCATGATCAAATAGGGTCTATAATACTTTGGCGTGAGCTTCTTATTCTTTCTTAACTATATAGTGTTCTAGCGATAGGGATGCAACTTCAAATAGACTAAATCGCCAATGTTGAAACTCCTTTCCATTCGATGCTTATTTGCTAGCCTACATTTGATTCCCTGCATTCTGCAAATTCCCTTTTAGAAGCTCTGTGAGCTTATTTCATCCTACAACTAAGACAGAAATTTTTCCATTTGAGATAGGTAAACCATTAGTAAAATCTATGGTTAAAGAGGCTTAAGCCTATTTTGGAACGGGGAGGTGTTGAAGCAACCTAAGGTAAGGGATTTTCATACTTGTTTCTTTGGCAAACATTGCATTGCTTTACCTAGTTCCCAATATTAGTTTGACGTCCCGACTATGAAAAGAGGACTTTAATCCTCTAGTGTGATAGCATGCCTTTCAGGGTGTCCCCTATGTAGTGTCATGCATTGCTTTGATTATTTTTTCCCTCACAATCGGAAATTTGCCAACACGTATCTACCCAAGCTTCTTAATAATCTTGAATTGAGTAAATACTCTGGAAATGTTGTGGTATCTAAGGTTTTAACTTGCAAGATGCTACACATAAAGGGATCCCCTCTACAACTTTTGATAACTTAAGGGAACTATGTGGACACTACTTCTATTAAGGCACAACACTCCATCTATTCGCTTTCCACTCTAGATAACGCATTGGCCACCTTGTTTTCCACTTCCTTTTTGTATTGCACTTTATAATCCAAACCTAAGAGTTTTGAAACTCATTTTTGTTGTAAAGTTGTGCCCATTCACTGATCTAACATATACTTCAGATCCCGTTGGTCCTTTTTCTATGATGAAGTGCCTGCCATGTAGATAATATTTTCATTTACTCGCTACCAGCAAAATTGCAAGAAATTCTTTTTCATAGACACTAAGCCTTTGATTCTTAACCCCTAAAGACTTATTGAGAAAAGCTATGGGGCGTTTTTCTTGCATCAAGACTATAATGATGCCCTTTCCACTTGTATCAATCTCAATGATAAATCGCTTACTGAATTTGGTAAAGCCAAAATCAAGGCTATTGTCATTGCACTTTTCAACTCCTAGAATGCCAACTTTGCCCGCAAGCCCCATTAAAGGAGTCTTTCTGCAACAATTCAATAAGTTGCTTGGTATGATATTGCCATAGTTTGTTACAAACTTATGATAATAACCTATTAACCTTAAGAAACTACAGAATCCCTTTACATCTTTAGGCACAGGACATCCCACCATGCACTTGATCTTTTCAAGATTGGTTGGCACCACATTAGCTGAAACTATATGTCCCAAATACTTAATGGAGGATTTAGCGAGACTGCACTTACTAATTTTGGCATATAACTAATGTTTTTGTAGTGTATCTAGAATAGTACCAAATGTTGCATATGTGGCTCAAAGCTTCCACTATAAATGAAGGTATTGTCAAAAAAATATTGACACAAGTTTTCTCAGATAAAGTCCAAAGACATAGTTCATAAGAGACTAAAAATTTGATGCTGCATTATATAAACCAATGGCATAACAATGAATTCATAGTCCATGATGCATGAAAAAATTGGTTTTATGTATATTGTTTGCATTTATCCTTACTTGAAAATATCCAAACCGTAAGTCAATCATAGAGAAATAATAAGCATTGTGCAATTCGTGAAGAAGTTCATCAATTACAATTATAGCTTTATTGTAAAGCTGTTGAGGTACCTATAGTCCACACAAAGACACCAACTCCTATTTTTCTTTATCATAATAGCACTAGGGACACAAATGAGCTCTAACTATGTTGAATAATGCTTGCCTCCGACATGCTTTGCAGAATGTAGTCAAATTTCTGATTTTTGGGTATATGAATATCTAGAGGGTGGCTATTTCTTAGGTATTGCATTAGGTAAAAACTTAATGCAATGTTTGATTTGTCAATTTGGGGTTAGAATGGTTGGTTTGGTAAATATATCTTTATATCGTATGAGGAGATTGGATAAGCTGGTGACATTTTTGGCTTCTTGGTTTGGAATAGATTAGACAAAGTAGATTTGACCACATATTTTTATATGTTCCCTTGTGAGAATGCTTGCCCATGGCTTTCCTGGATACGACTTTAACCTCTGTATTATTTGCCAGAGCTTGTAATCATATTTCTTTCCCTTTCCTTGATAATATAATCCGTATCTTCTTAACATCCAATGTTACTGGATTATACTTTTCTACCAATCACATTCAAGGACCATTTCACATCTTCCTAACTTGATGACACTCTCAAGAAAACTAAATGTGTTCTCCCGTACTTCTTTTGTCAAGTTTGGGAACTTTAACCTACTAATACTCTTATTACCATTTGCTACGCTAACCATGGTCGGCGTAGTATACTTTCTCTCACCCTCGATTGTTCTAGCAAGCTCTTTATCCACACAATTAGTACTATCACTATTCGATAAAATTCACATGTTCTTATCAATTATTTTAGCTAATTACTTTTCGCTCCAATGGATTTGGTCATGGCATTAATTGATAAAGAACTGTCATCAAGAATGATTTTTTCACCATAAACCTCCATCCCTAAGTCTTTGGGCACATGCATCTTCTTCTTCCTCTATCATCATCATGAAAATTTGACGCTATTTACAATGATGTTGCAGCATATACACTGCATCACAATTATAGCAAAGGTTCTTTCACTCCTTGCTTTCATTTTTGCAGCTGTAAGAATTTTGCAAACAGGCTTTTTGGTGGTTTATTGGCTTCAGGCTTAAAGTTGCAAGGTGGTTTTGGTGGGCTAGAGAAGTTCACGAGGGTGATCATATGGTTTGGGTTTGAGGTTTAATGGCTCAGGTTTGAGGTTTTGATATGGGTTTAGGGATAGAATGAGCTTTGTGCGGGTGGCTCACTTTGCTAATGATAGTATCAACTATTGTTTCTTGACACTTAGCTAGGAATATGGCTTGGGCTAATGTAGATGTTCTATGGTATAATAGAACCCCTGAGCTCCTCCTTTAGACAACTAATGGAACATGACGTAAAGATATCTTTCTTAAGTTCGCTATTAGGAGGTAGCACAAATGCTCTAAGTTCTTCAAAATTTTCAGCACATTGCACTATGGTTCTAATTTGTTGAAGCTTACTAAACTCCCCAATAATCAATAACATAGGAATGCTCTCATCAAATCATTCAATAATAACTTTAACCAGCACATCCCTCGCTTGTAGCTCTTTCCTTTCCAGAAACCCTTGGAACCAAACCTCAGCTTTGATTCTATATAAACTGCTGCTAACCTTACTTTATACTCATCAAAGAGGTTAGTGACTACCTAAAACACCAATAACACTTTCGAATCTAGGCCCTCTGGTTATCCCCATTGAAGTGATGAAACTCTACCCTTGGGAATGACGAGTGCTCACCATCACTCACCATAGATTTGGAATCCTTGATGGTTGGTGAGGAGTGCGATGCTCTATCTACTCCAACTAACAACCCTTTACCTAAAATAGATTTATCTTTGGTTATAGCTTTGCACTTACTCCACCAACCCTTCAATTGCTATTGAATTAAAGTTAGAGACAGCTAAAGCATGGCTTGGGAATTTGTAGTGTCATAAAATTAGGCTTGGACATGCCTATCTAAAGCCTCCTTTAAAGCACTTTTCTCCAACAGTAGAATTTCTTAAAGTTTGTTGTTCTTGAAGTTCCTTGTATATAGTGCCTTCTATAATAATATTAGATAAAGCTAAGCCAGGGGTCAGTCTAGCTCTAGATGTGAATTATCAATAACAGCCTTTGATAAAGATTAAAAGCTAATAGTCGGTAGCCCAAACTTAAGCGAGAATTGAATGATAAAATTAACCTTGCCAAAGAAATAGAGTGTGGGATAAGGAAAAAAAAAAGAAGGAGATGGGAAAAAGGAAATATCTTCTACTAATATCTTTTTATTGAAAATGCAATGTTCATACATCATATATAATGCATGAAAACATAATCATTATTTAATTATAATATAACGAAAAGATTCACTAACAAGTGTTGACTGTGGATTGGCCACTCATTGAATTAGTTACGCCAATTGTGAAATATTCCTTGCTTATGTACTTTTATCTGGGCCATCGATTACTAAGGATTGAACGGTTATGATCTTTTCTTACTTCTCTTCAATTGGTGCCAAAATGGTGTCGTCCGACTTGATTCTAAGCCTTATCTTATGGTCCAAAAGCTTTCTCATCTTACTTCTGGTGTTCATTCTATCTTCAATTGTTAATGTCAATAGGCAAATATGGTTTTGTGTGATGTAGGGGTGACAGCTATGGTTTGTGAAGGTAGGAGTTATGCATATTTTTTCTTTTTTAACCGTTCGATACCAAGTAAAAATGGAAAAAGGTTTATTCTTGTATATTTCATAGAATGGAACCCATATCACATTAATAACCATGGCAGCAGCGGTACAAATATGGAAAGATACGCAGGTATCATGAAGCAATTACAAATATTTTTCTATCATAAAAATGTATAGGATCTTTCTAAATATAAATCCCAAGGGACAAAACAAAAGAACTTTAATTGTACTTATGTTAGTTTAATAAACAAATATCTCTTAAGGTGGAAGAATTTTGTAGCTGTTGATGCTTTGTTGTCCTTGTTACCATTGTTATCTCCATTATTGAAATTTGAATTAACTTGTCTCTATTTTTAAAAGGTTGTTTGACTAAGCTTATTCAGAACATCTTATATATAAGCTCCTACATCTTATAAAGCTTATGAGATGTTAATCATTTTAAAAATAGGTTGGTAAAATATTTGAATAAAATAAGACTTTTTAGCTTTTAAGATGTTAGTCATATCAATTTTGTAATTAATATGATTAAAATTGAATGTACATGTTAAATATCTTAAAAATAAGTTAGGAGCCCCATATTTTTTTAAAGGGAGCTTATAACATTCTAAATTTCTAACATATTATTTTGGGAGCTAATAAGATCTCTTTGAAAAATTTTACTAAAAACTTCATGTCTTCTTATAAACTCTAAAATTTAAATTTTAAAATATCTTATGAATTGTTTCAAAAAGCTAATAAGCTCACCCTAACACCCTCTAAATCTTTTAAGCATTGTTAAACATAGGGCAAGAATATGATGTATTTAAAGTAGATTATCTTTTTAATTGGTCTATTTTGGGTTTAAAACACTCTAAAACTTGAAAGTCAGGATATTGAGAAAGAGAAGGCATTAATACATCAGACATCCTACTAGAAAACAAATTTGGTTCATTATTGTCATTGAGAAATGATGCACTATTACTTGGACTGTAGGTATCTTCAAAGTTGTTTTTTCGCAGCCTATTTAAGTGATCTATGTTTTATCTACTCCACTAATCTGGATGAATTCCAAGTGGTGGAAGAGTTGTGCTTTCTGTTTTTCCAATGGGAAAATTGTAGCAATAGTTTGCTTTATTTTCAAATATATAAAATTCTGCTGCAAAATTATAAACAATTTTGATAGATGGATTCCTTTCTATTTTTGTTATGTATGGTTCTTAGTAATGTAAAGAAGGTCTAATGAAATACAAGAAGAGCAAATGTAATCTTTTTAGTGCCTTACTACTGGATGAATTGTCTCTAAAGTACTAAATGAAATTTAACTTGTAATTATACTTAATGTTTTTGACATCTTTATGGGACTATGTGAGTAACTTTCATTTCTCAATTCATCTTGAATCATAGTTCTCAAAGGAGAACCCAAGCACCACAAATTTGCCCCAAGTAAAAGTAAAAGACGTAGAAGATATTACAGAAGATAAAGTAGCCAACACATTAAGAAAGGAGATCAATTTCTATTTAACTTTGTAGGCTCCTGATGGTCATTGGCCAAAAGACTGTGGAGGTCCAATGTTTCTAATGCCTAGCCTGTTAAGTCTTAACTCTTGACATTGATGCTCTGCTAAGCTCATTCGGATGCTAAATATCTAACATGGAAGAATGAAATTGGTGATGATATCGATTTTTCAAAGTTAACTCCTAAACTTAAATGCTTGGATACTATAAAAATAGCTTGAAGAGTTTAAGAGATTAACCTTGCAGCCATTAGATGTCTCCATCAATTATATATGTGCATGCCATTAGGATCCAAATACAAAAGAAGGTCTTTTCCCCTAAGAGTTCTCTTTGAGGAATTCCAAGACTCGAGTGAACCTGTAGTATTTGAGATAACATGGATGTTTGGCCTTATATGAGTGTTTTCTTGCACTACTATATTTCTGAATTGGTCCAGTTGTCACTTTGAAAGAAACCAATTCGAGAATTTTTTACATACTCTATTACAATAGTTGTTTCCAACCTTAGTTCTCTATTTATTCTTTTCATTTTTTTTAATTTTTTCAATTTTTTGCAGGTTATCACATTATCCATTACTAGGGAATTAAATGCAATATTGTCAAAAGAGCATAAGCATGAGATTTGTCGTTATCTTCACAATCATCAGGTAAAGACTGTTTTTAGCTTGTAAGCTTATTGTTCCATACTTTTATAATGTATCAAGCTATCTACTATTTTGGTTATCTTTATAAATTCAAGGACAACTATGTGTTAACTGCTAAATATGCAATGTAACATAATAGAGATGGTGGATGGGGACTGCACATTGAGGGGCCAAGCACAATGTTTGGTTCTGTTTTGACCTACGTTGCTTTGAGGCTTCTTGGGAAAGGAGTAAATGACAGAGATGGAGGAATGGAGAAAGGTCGAGACTTGATACTAGGTCATGGTGGGGCCATTGCAATAACGTCATGGGGAAAGATGTTGCTCTCAGTTCAGAACTCATTCCTTATGTTTCTACTTATGTGAATCTTTTCCAATTGCACCTTGTGTATGGAAACACTATTGATTCTCTTTCCTTGCAATATTTTAGGTACTTGGGGCATTTGAATGGTCTGGAAACAATCCTATGCCACCTGAGATGTGGCTTCTTCCCTATATTCTTCCATTCCATCTAGGTAATTTCTTAAAGTGCAAATATATGCCATTCTGTTCTTCCTTTCCTTTCCTTTTTTTTTTCTTTTGTTACTGCTGCAATTGTTGTTGTTGTTTGTTCAAAAAGTGATAGTAAACATTATCCATGTGTTTTCACTATTTATTTAATTATATAACTAATCTACCCAAATGACCTTTAATCTTTGTTTTGTGCATTATAACTGACATCCACTTTATTGACAGTGTAAAGAGTAAGAGGCTTCATTAATTTTTTCTATTTTTTTTCTTGTTTAATGTTGACATACTAATGATTTTTACTTTGGAGGACTATTCCTTTGCACCATACTTGGTGGGATGAAATCTGAATGTTATGCTAATACGATGCAAATTGACATTTCATTATACATTATTAAGTGGACTTCAAATTCTTTGGCTGAAAAAGTACTTTGGAGATATTTTAACCATTTTGTTATTACAAACCCAATTATATCTAGGCAAAGATTTTACATGGTATATGTTTTTGGAATATACTTATGAATTATTGGCTAGCAAGTCCAAACTCTGTATCTTAGCATGGCTCTATTAAGATCACATTGTCCTTCAATTGAAGCTCATTTTCTTCCCACTCGAACTATTCTACTTTATTATGCCATGTGTCTTTTAAGATTATCTAGGTTCAACAAGTAGTGATGTTGTGTTCTTTATGTGTTATATCTGAGGAAGAGAAGATTTTTCTTCGATGCATAATGCAGGAAAAATATGGAGTCAATGTCGAATGGTTTATCTCCCCATGTCTTATTTGTATGGGAAAATGTTTGTTGGTCCCATTGCACCTACTGTTCTTTCTCTGAGGAAGGAGCTTCTTATAGTTCCATGTGATAAAGTAGACTGGAACAGAGCTCGCAATGAATGTGAAAAGGTTGGCAAGAGCCACATATTTATTCCTACAGATAAATATGAATTTGTGATCAGAATAATAAGCAAAATTTAGAAAGATGTCTATTGGTCATAGGTTGTAACATGGCGTACAATCTCTTTGCTCTGATGGATAATTTGTGTATTTTGTGCTAAATATCCTTCCATTGTGTATCTTTCCTATAGGAAGACCTATACTACCCACACTCTCTTTTACAGGATGTACTTTGGGCATCGCTTCACAAGGTTGTGGAACCTATTTTGATGCAATGGCCTTGCAAGAAATTGAGAAATAAGGCTCTTCGCACTACTATAGAGCATATACATTATGAAGATGAGAACACTCACTACATATGCCTAGGTCCTGTAAACAAGGTATGCTTGAAACATTTATCATTAGTAGTTATGTAGGGAGTTAAAACATTTTTCTTTTTTCTTTTTTTAGTAGGGAAAGTTGTTAAATCTAAAACCATAAATCATTTGAAAAGAAGATATAGTAAGACATGTTGAGGCATACAACTATATTTTATGAATATGTGAGGATTTGTGAATCTTCCACATGTGAGTAGTACGTACTCTGATGGTTTTATACTTTTATGTAACTATTGCATTGACATGTCTTATAGCTTTTTTTGCCATTTTTATCGACATTATCTTGGTTGGTGGAAGACCTTCATGTCACATCTTGGTTGTTTCTTTCTTTTATTTTCCTTCATGAAGTGAAATAATTACTACAACATCTCATCAATTTCTTAGATGTCTTCTTTCAATGCAATTTTTAGGTGCTAAATATGCTTTGCTATTGGGTAGAAGATCCAAATTCAGAAGCTTTCAGGTTACATCTTCTAAGAATCTACGATTACTTGTGGCTTGCAGAAGATGGCATGAAAATGCAGGTTGAGTTATATTTGTGTGTGTGTGTATGTGTGTGTGTGTATATTAATCTATAAGCAATGCACTAATCTGCTTTGTTTTAATATTTCATATATAGAAATATCTTGTCTTCTGCCAAAGAACTAATCTAGGGCATTTGATGTAGATTACAGAGTCCAATTTCATCCTATTTTACCTTCTGTTGAAAGAAGCTCTTAAAATATAGCATCTATTTACATACATATATCAACTCTATTTGTTTCAAGTGACATGGGAGCTGAGTTTTAATATCTGCCAGGTGCCAACGGAATTGTGGGCCTAGATCATTTATCTATATATTGTGTTCACCAAGTTTCACATTCTTTCTTAGGTACCATTATTGTAGGGACACCATGAGAGGTTTGGACCTTTCAAGTTGCTCTGTTAATCTAATTTCATCATTATTCGTGCATAAAATGATTTCTTTTGAATCTGAAACAATTTCATTAGTGGTGTCCATAGTCTTTTCACTTCCGCTAGGATAGTAATTGGTTTAGGACCAAGCCTAGCCATAGCTATGGTCTTAGATTGTTCTTGATAAGTTGCAACTCAGCATCAAAGGGCTAACATGAGAGAAGAAAATAAAAGCTTTCTTTTTACCATTATACAACAAACATTTTTCTTAATGATACAAAATGATTTAAGTCTCCATTTTGAAATTCATGGCCTTTGCAATAGGTTCATTGATATTACCAATGAAATGCAAAGCCTTTTCAGAAAATTAGCTATCTTTTTGGATTATTGCAGTAGGTTTCCTTTCAATGACATACGGGAGACATAATGTTATTAGAAAAAGATATTACATTTCAGGTACACAATGGAACTCAGTTGTGGGACACTGCCTTTACCGTTCAAGCCATATTTTCAACAAACTTTTTTGAAGAACTTGGCACACCTTTGAGAAGAGCACATAAATTTATAAAGAATTCACAGGTCAATCTTCATTTTCTTTATGCTATTTACAATGCCCGTTTGCATAAATTGATACGTATGATATTCCACGTTAATCATATTATAATTTCCTTATCTTTAATTTTGAAGGTCTTAGATGATTGCCCTAGTGATCCAAATGCTTCGTATCGTCACATTTCCAAAGGTGCCTGGACATTTTCGATCGCAGATCATGGTTGGCCTATTTCAGATTGCACTGCCGAGGGACTGAAAGTCACAAGTTTGATATCAAGAGTAGTTTCTGCCCAATATTTGTATGATCTAGTACTGGTATCTTAGTAACATGTATCTGCTATTTCAAGCGGCCTTTTATTGTCAAAGTTACCAACAGAAGCTGTTGGTGAACCACTGGAAGCAAAGCGGTTGTATGATGCTGTGAATGTTATTCTTTCACTACAGGTGCTACACTTTTGTGATTGGATGTCATTAACTTATTAGTTTGAATGCGAATGATTATAAGTAAGTATCTTAATTAAAGAGAAGCTTTTTTTTTCCTTTGATTACATCACATGAAATGATTATATATCCAGGATATAAATGGAAAAAATGATGTCAGAAATTTGGAATTAAATTGCTTTAAGTGAAATTAAAATCTTTATAACCCTTGATGTGACCCATATAATTGGGAGTGTATTCCTTCATATTTTAATATGTGCGGTATTGTGGGATACTAACCTGAAACATGGGTATGAGTATGGATATAAATGTATTGTTTTGAAGCTAAGAATTTGTTATTGTCACAACATCATTGAAATAGCATAACCGTTGAACCTGTACTTCAATTAAAGGGAACTATTTTTTCATTTGATCACATCACATGAAATGATTAAATATCTAGGATATAAATGGAAAATATGAGGTTAGAAATTTGGAATTAAACTGCTTTTAGTGAAATTAAAATCTTTAGAAACCTCGATGTGACCTATATAATTGGGAACATTATCGTATATATTTTAACATGTGGGGTATTGTGGGATACTAACCTGCAACATGGGTGTGAGTATGGATGCAAATGTATTGTTTTGGAGCTTAGAATTTGTTATTGTCACATCGTCATTAAAATAGCATGACTGCTGAACCTGACAATACTTGACACGTATGACTTGAAGCACCTTTGAACTTCTCATGTACAAGCCATCCTGTGGATTACCCCATAAAATGCAGTAGAAGATTCAATATGGGGTGAGTAATGTATGATTTCAATTAGTCTGTGTTCTAGTTCTGTTTTTCTTTCATATTAGTTGTTGAAAGTATGGAATCACTTGCAATAATTCGAAGAAACAACAAGATATGATATAGGTATATCAAATTGGAAATGTGATAACAATAGTGAAACCAATTGAGAAAAATGACTTGAGCTTGAGCAAAAATTCAAGCTAATAATTCAAGATTTTTTCATTGGACTTGCTTAAATTAGATGATTATTATCCTGTGGAAATTTGCTCTTTGCATATGTCAACATACTAATTCAAGCAGTTCAGCTTTGATATAAGCTTAAGCGAGGAAGTCTACATTACTCGTAGATAAAGATCCAATGAGGAAAAGATTTTCCATGCTACTGGTTCGAGGCCTGTTCAAATTTTGATAGTTACTGTAGTTTTTCAAATTTGAGAACCAAATGTTATCTACAAAGTTTAATCACATAGAATTATCCTCAAAATAATGCAACAACGATTTAAGATTTAACATAGGTGTCTAGATGCTTTCTTTTGGATCTTTTAAGTTATATTTTTCTTATTTGTATTCTTTTGCAAATATAAAGAGAACATATTCGGGCATATTTTGCAGAATGCAAATGGAAGCCTTTCGACATATGAACCAACAAAATCCAATAGTTGGTTGGAGGTAAACTTTTTGCTTTGTATTCTTTTTCGACAAAATTGTAACAACTATTTCCTTTTGTTTTTATACTCTTGAAGCTGTCAAGAACTCTGAAAATGGCAAATGCACTTGTCTTACTTCCATATTTTGGGTGTTTGTCAAGTAACATTAGATGAAACCTAACTTGATTTAACTAAAATTTAGCTACTAGAGTGATGCAATAATTGGTCAATTGGAGCTTTGGGCTGATCTTGTTTATAGGTTTAGTGTCTTTTTTGCTTTCTGTTATTGGATTTTTTATATGCTCTTGTGCAACATTTAGAATTTATGAAACATTAGAAACATGCTTGTGGTAATTTCTACTACATGATTTGGTTATCCAGTCATAGCATTATATGGTTTTATTTACATTATCTGCAAACTTGACAAGTTTTTTACACTATTAGTATTTGTTGTGTTGACATTTGATGTGGTTTTTTATGTTTATAATGTTTTTTTCCCCACAGCTCATCAACCCTTCTCAAACCTTTGGTGACATTGTGATTGATTATCCATAAGATACCTTTACTTTTGCATTTCTATGTACAACCTTTCAATGTTTCTTTTTTATAAACAGTCTTAAGTCTTTAAAGCATTTAGAACTCTATTGATTTAACATTTTAGCTTTTTCTCACTAGCTCGAATATTTTCTTTCTTTGTAATACATAAAGTTGTGTGAAATCACGTAGGAGTTTCTTGCTGAGGAGTTTGGCTTGTATAGCTCCAAGGCTCTCCAAATACAAATTCCAAAAGAGCTTGTAATGACCATTACCTTCTAGCAACATTGTAATTAATATTTAAATTTTGTGACTTTGTAGCTATGTTGAATGCACAATGGCTGCACTTCAAGCATTAACAACGTTTAAGAAATTACATCCTGGGCATCGAAAAGAAGAAGTGGAACACTATATTGGAAAAGGGGCTAAGTTCATTGAAAAGATGCAAGAAGCAGATGGTTCTTGGTTGGTATTTCTTTTGTTGCTTGACTCTATCCAATACTTGTAGGAGGATGAGTTACACTTGATTAATACATGCATTGTTACCTTAATTTTTGTCTTATCAATAGGTAATTTTACTTGTTCAGCTTTTTATTTTGGGATTTGATGTTGGTTTCTACTTAATTTGGCCTATGATTCCTGACTGGAATACATTGGAGTGTTCTACTAATAATATCAGAGATTTTGTGCTAGGTATGGTTCTTGGGGAATTTGCTTTACATATGGAACATGGTTCGGGGTCAAAGGCCTGCTAGCTGCTGGGCGAAGCTTCAGTAATTGTTCTACCATCCGCACGGCTTATGACTTTCTATTGTCTAAACAACTTCCTTGTAGTGGTTGGGGAGAGAGTTATCTTTCATGTCAAAACAAGGTTAGAATTTCTAATTAATTATTTATTCTTTCTCTTACTAGGTGATGAGTGCATGTGTGGCCAACTTTTAGTACTTTGATTTTGTCTGTTGTATACCATTGTGATTACTTGAAGTTGATAGATAAAATGATTGGTTGATGTTTGTTGTTAGACGAATGAAAAAAATAAATTTAAGAAAGACTAATCTAAGATGAATCTTGGATATTTATAAAAACCAGAAATGAAGTTAAACTGATTGGCAGGCAAGAAAATTACGTTCATGCTTCACATGCATGCGTAGAATCATATATAGAGAACTTCACTAACCACGATAAAGAATTTGTTTTTGCTGATGCAAACCATAAAAACTGGTAATTTTGCTTATGACTACAGCTTATTGTGGGGAAGTTTTAAGAAAAATATGCCTTTTTAGTTCTCAAAATGTTTCAGAACAACATCTTTTCTAGTTTTGAGAACCTACCAACAAATAAGTAATTGAATTCTAATTGAATCTTATGTAGCATCTTGTATGCCATGCTACCATTTATAAAACATGATATTCTGACTTCATAGTGCTTTATTCTATTTTGTCTATTAGATGAAATAAAGAAGAAATATTTAGTTGACAGACTACGTGAAAGCTAAAGAAAAGCTGGATACTTTTATTTCTGGAATGTTAAACTGTAGTGAAATTTGCATGCCTAACTAAAATCAAAACTCTAATTAAATTATCTTATTCGTTGCGGTGCTTTTCTCTTTCTTTTTCTCTTTTTTCTTTTGTGTGTGTTTACGTCATGCTTCAAATGCACACATAGACTCACGTACACGAAGTCAAGGCTATATGTTAGAGAAACTACTCAGCGTGGTTAAATTATGATTGATGATGGACACCTGGAAATACTGAGAAATTTATTTGAAGTTATGGCTTCTTTGATACTCAAATGTTCATAATATTTTCCTTTCTGGTTCCTGGAGATTATTAACCTTCTATCTATCTCTCTTTCTCCCTTTTTTTCTTTTTACCAGCCTGTATAAAATACTACCATTTATAAAACATAATGTTTCAATTGCTTAATGCTCAACGCTTAATATTTTTCATCTATTGGACACAACAGAGAAGAACTAGTTTAATAATTTGCATGAAAACTAAAGGGAAGGTCAGAATTATTACTCTGTGATATATTTGGACAAGATCGCATAAGGAAAGAGTAGAGCAACTTGCTTTACTAAAGAAAAAAGAAAGACTAAAACCAAAACTCTATCCTAATACTCCAATTCCATAATTAATAAATTAGTATTTTCCTGCACGACAGAGAGTTCTATTCAAGTCCAATTGTAAATCTTATTAGCACTAGTGTGAGAAAAATAGAAGTAATATGCGAATTCTTTTCTGACAAAATACTTCTCAACTGTGGCATGATCCCACACATGAGGATTTATGTAGCCTAGTGATTGGATTATTGTGACTTCAAAATCTTGATTATTGTTCTTTTTAGCTTGTGTGCAAATATATATATATATATATATATTAAATTTTGGCTTAGTTTTTGAGAGTAGCTTTGATGCTATATATGTCATATAGTACCACACATTTTAAAATAAGCGAGCTGAAATACTAAAATACTACTTTTGCCATTCAGGTGTATTCAAATCTAGAAGGAAACAGGTCCCACGTGGTAAATACAGGATGGGCATTGCTGGCTCTCATTGATGTGGGGCAGGTAACAACTTTCAGCAATGACTATATGCTTTGCAAACTATCGATGCCATGAAAAATAATGCAGTTACTAGAACCTATGTATATGATAGCATCAAGATACCATTTGAACAAAGTCTTCCATTTAGATATGTATTTCAGTGAAAATCTGTGTTATTTTCCTTATTATATTGCCATCGTGTAGGTCGAGAGAGATCCCTTGCCATTGCACCATGCAGCAACAGTCCTCATAAATTCTCAATTTGAAAATGGAGATTTCCCACAACAGGTAATTCATTGGTGTTTTTCAAGCTACAAAGTTGAAGTGTTTCAAAATGTACTTTATCTACATGTTATGCCAATATTGTGATTATCGATAAAATTCTAGGTGCTCCAGATTGTATATTTAGGGAAACGATATCATATATGCATTCTGAAAATAGCCATTCTTTGCTTTAATTTTTTTATATCCCACTATTTATCCGTAAGTGTTTGCTGCTAATTTGTTAACTTATGAAAAGGATTGACAAGATAAATCCTCAAAAAACACTTATTTGGTGCTATATACACGGGACCCTATTTCCATGTTGAGTTTCGTATGTTCTCATAATAAAATTAAGGATAAATGCATGGCATGATGTTTTATTTCTCTATATCATTGCCTAACCACTTTCCCTTGCCACCTATATTTTTGGCTTTCAAGAGATCATAGGGGTCTTCAGTAGGACTTACATGATCACATATACTGCATACAGGAATATATTCCCAATCTGGGCTCTAGGAGAATATCATTCTCGTGTTCTACTCACTCAATGAATTAGCTACAGATGAACCCTTTTATCTTGTGATGAATAGCTCCTGATGAACCTCGAAGTTAGTTTCTAGCTTTACTTGTCACAAGGCATATTTGATTGGGATGCACATCATCTAGTAGCTCATGTGCAATGATTGCAATCCTAGTTGGTGCCGGTATTGAAGTCCTATTTGCAGCTTTGTCAGAAATGGTGGGATGGAATTTGTTCATGCTTTTTACAATGAGATTTGTTTTCTAGTTCTTAATAGATGCTTCATGGTAAAGACTGTCAAATAGAGGCCCAAATGGGGATTAGCTAATCTTAAATTAGTTCTAGAGGAAAAAAAAGGGGTTGTGTATGAAGATGGGGTAGCTATTGAGTTAAGGTAATGAGAATAAATAAAGGCATGATTGCCTCTACACTTTCTAAGATTTGGCACGATTATGAAAACTGATCGCCTACTGCATTAGTTGACACATAATTGCAATTATATCTCCTGAAAAATTCTATTACATCTCCTATAGAAAGTTATGTATTTATAATTTTGCATTAGCTTTGTGGTATGATACTAGTTATGCATCAGTCGAGTTAATGGTAAAAGGTGAAATCACAATTATTCAAACTTCCTCCTAAATAGTGGTAGGTATTTATAGTGACGTATTAGCTTTGGGATGTGATTGTAGTTATGTATCAGTTGAGTTAATGTTAAGGATACAATGATAATTATTTAAACTTTCGTTATGATTACTCTAAGCAGTCATGATAGTATCTTGTACTTGAACTGATGGCTTATTATTGATTGGAGCTCTCTCCAAACTCCAGAAAAAGCAAAGAGAGAAAAAAAAACTACTTGAATGGTGTGATTACTCCCATCACTCCAGAATGTAGGGTTAATCTCATAGTTCCTAGTTAAGGAAGATGCATTGTTAGGTGAGCCACCGTTGGCCTAGTAGAGTGCTTTTATTCTTGGTGCTTTTTTCGATTTCTACTCATTTCATCGCTTCACTAGAAATTATCTTTGCCCCTCCCTTCGGCTTAGTTTGTACTGCCTGTACAAGGTTGGCTAATTATCCAAAAAAAGGAAAAAAGGCAGGGGATATGAAATTTAAGTGAAAATAGTATTATTAGTCCCATAATATAGGGGTTTGTAGATCTAATACATTGTTCTAGAAGGAAGTCAAATTTAGTCTTATATGCCTGTACGCCATTTATCCTATAGGTAAATATATTATGCTTGGTAGCCCAGGTACAGCTTGGTGCATCTCCTTTACCATCAGGTGCTATTTATTTTCTTATAGTTAGAATCTTTCACTACAAAACGATATTTCATCATTTATTTTTGTTTAAATACATGTTGAGTGATGTGGCCATAATTTGATCTCCATGTGTCGGCTAGCGATATGACCACTACTTTTCTCTGAGTTGCAAATTTGGCAATCCTAGGAGCTCAAGGTTGTTCGTGAGGTTAGATCCAAACCCATGAGAGATGACCTCACCATAGATTGAACTTGGTGATATCTCAACCTCAGTAGTAATTACAGAGCTCATCCTAGATGGCAAGACAGTCATATGGTTCCTCGACTTCATAATTTAACGTCATAGATCGATGAACGTTGCTGTCAAGATTTATAGCAAAGTTAAAAAGGTGAAAGTTGTGCCGACATTCGTATTTAATGAAGCTCATCATTAGCTCCACCATCCATATCACAGTGCTAGCTCCACCGTCCGTCCGTCCCACTAGGAGTTGTCCAGCTATCCACCTCTTTTGGTATGGCCCCAAATAGACAGACCCTCATGACCCCATATCTAGTAGTGAATGTGCCATTTGCCTAAAATGCCATTTAGGTAGGCTGGCCCTTAATGGCTTTCGGACGATCATTTCAACCTTCCACATGAAGATGAAATTCCAAACAAAATGAGAAATTGGAGAAGTTGCTTGTGATGTGAGAGAGGCATAGAAGTGTTATATTGTTTCGATTGATAAACGAGCTACTTAACCGACAATCTGATGCCTAACAATGCAAGGGGCTATACCTATTGATGAATTATTCCATGATAGTGGTAAATGGAAGATGGAAGAAACTCGAGTCGAACCCATCAGAAAATGTAAAAAATATATTTATCTAGAAAAAAAAGATGTCCAAAATATGCTAGTTGAATTCTTATGGGAAAATAAAGATGTCTTCACCTGAAAAGCTTTTGACCTCTAGGATGTCAACCCTAGTGTGATCGTCCATAGCCTAAATGTGGACCCCCCGATGAAACCCGCCAAACAAAATAAAAGAGTTTTTGGCAAAAAACGTAACGAAATTATAGATAAGGAGGTCGATCAACTCCTTGATATGGGCTGTATATAGGAGATGTAGTTCATTGAACGGTCGTGTAATGTAGTACTTGTGCCCAAATCTGCATGAAAATGGCGAATGTGTAATGATCTCACAGACCTCAACAAGGCGCAGCCAAAAGTTCCTTATTCCTTGCTTAGAATCGACCTTCTTGTCAATTTGACTACTGAATGTCAGGTGTTGAGCATGATGGATGCATTCGAAGGATATTATCAAATAGCTATAGCCCCAGAGGACAGGACACGATATCCTTCATGGTCAGGAAAGAGGCTTATTGCTTCTTGGTGATATTGTTTGGGCTAAAAAATGGTGGAGCCCTTATCAAAGCTCGTCAACCTCAAGAGTATGGCAAGTGGGCTAGAAATGAGATGGAGAAAATGACCTCCAAACATCAAGGCCAATGTATGAACTTCAAAAAGATAGCGGCAAGCAATGGGCTTTACTTGCACCAAAGGCTAAGGGACATGGTGGCTCAATTGGAGAAAATTTCTAAGCAATTGAACGATGCGATATTTGGAGTTGAGGGGATAGCTCAAGATTATGTGCGTGGGGAAGGGTGTTTAAGAGGGCAAGGACTTTATGGGGTTCTGTGATGATGGGTAAGGGTGAACGTGCACCCGAAGCCCCGACCCAAGGAGTAGGTACATTTAACTCGCCTAATAATGGACAACATAGAGGGCCGAGGTTTAGGATAATTGCAAGAAAGTGTATGAGACCTCCACCATCTCCCATACCAGCACATACCTCGAAAATAGATTTGGCTTGGCTTAAGGAGCAATTGGCGGCCATGGATAATATGATGATAGAGGACTTGGGAACTTTGGTGATGATGCTGACGAAAATGGTTGACATGGTGGCAGGAATGGCGGTATTGTTGGTGACAATGGTGGAAATGAAGATAATGGAGTAAGAGGCAATATGGTTGGTAGCGAAAATAATGAAGGCAACGGAGGAAATGAAGATGAGGAGAAACCAGAAGAGGATCCTAATTATGTGGCTAGTGAATAGTGATTGACTAGGATATTATAGTATGTAAATGTAGTAGCTTGATGAAGTCTCTATTTCTTTTCTTTTAGCTAAGCATGGAAGGAAGTCGTAATTATCAACTCACATTTTGTACTAAGGATATAATAGACCATGCCTAGATGTGATAGTAGATGACAATGGTTAAATAGCCATCTTAACTTTTGATAACTTTTGTAAAGATGGCTTTACAACCACATGTTTTGCCTTATGTGCTCAAGAACATAAATGAGATGAATTGGGTATTAAAGTATTATTTTGTCTTGAGTTCCTTTTCATTCTATAATTGTAACTTGTTCTTGTGAACATTTGAGGTGTATTGGAACTTCTTAAGATATTAACAAAACCTTTAATACCATTTCAGATTGTTATGGTTACTAATAATTTAGAAAATGCAATGCCTCCATGAGAACATCGTGTACAAGAGCCCCATGCTCAAAATGAATCTCAGGAACAACCACTCCCAAGAAATGAGTCTGTGGCTGAGTAGCTTTTCACTTTACTTTGATAGGTCCTAAATCAGGGTCGACAATGGGATAATCAGGAACATAGAGAGGGGAGGAGACCCTGATGATAAGATGCTAACTCGATTCTTGAGATTTAATCCACCCAGGTTCAAAGGCGAACCTGATGATCAGAAAGCTAAGTTTTGGTTAAATGAAGTTTGTGAAATTTTCTAGGTATTAAACTATATAGACCTATAGAAAGTGAAGTATGCCACGCTTCTATTTGAGGACACTGCTTGACACTGGTGGAAAATAGTAAAACAGAAATGGGAAAGAGAAGGTTTAGAAGGAACTTGAGAATAGTTTAGGAGAAAATTTATGAAGAAATACATCCCTCAAGTGGTGTGGAACATAAGAGAAAAAGAGTTCATGAATCTGATTCAAGGAACTCTCACAGTAGCCAAATATAAGGCTGGGTATAACCGATTGATACAGTATGCTCCCCATATCTTGGCAGATAAAGATAGATGCAGAAAGCGATTTGTAGAGGGCTTTAGGCCTGAATTGAGGCGAGCGATGGCCACCAAATGATCCCAAAACTATGATAATGCTGTGAAAATGCTATGGAGCTAGATATGGAGTTTCAAGAACTTCGAAAGATAGATGAGAAAAGGAAGGACAAATGGTTAGGAAAATCTGATCAGGACAAAAGTAAGAAGGATTTCTATGGAAAGAAATCTAAAATGATGACAGGGATTTTGATACAGGCAAGCAATATAGGCAAGGCTCTAGCAGCATCTGGAAAGGGAAATTGTGGCTTTTGCAGATGCACTAATCATAATACTAAGGACCAGTGTTGGAGGAAACAAGGAAAATGTATCCAGAAAGAGAAATTGTGGCTTTTGCAGAGGCATTAATAATGTTGAGGACCTAGTGTTGGAGGAAATAAGAAAAATGTATAGTCTGTAGAAGTGACCAACACTTAATGAAAGACTGCCCAAAATACTGCAGGAACACCAATTCTGGAACCCCAAACTAGCAATAGCAGAATACAACTGGGCATCCCCAAGTAAAAGCCCAAGCTTTTGCATTGACAAGAGAGGAAGAGACAGACCCTACTCAGGTTGTTGAAGGTGAAGTTTTAATCTAAAATTATATTTGCAAAGTTTTGTTTGATCCTGGTGCAACACATTCTTTCATTTCAATTAATTATGCAAAAAAAATAGGCTTAACCTTGGAAAATATAGAGATTTCCTATGAGATTCATACTCCAGTAGGAGAGTGTTGTGAGTCTCGTATAAGATATCCACAGTGTCCTATAAAAAATCAGAAATTTGTAGCAAATCTCATCGAACTACCAATCAAGAACTATGATCTTATTCTGGGAATGGATTGGCTATATCAACATTAAGCAATAGTGGACTGTTTTGCTAAAACAGTCAAGTTAGGTACTGGAGCTGGAGTAGGTACTGACAACACATCCAAAAGAAATGGTATACCTAACATATCTACCATAAAAGTCAGAAGGATATTATTAGCCAATCACTATAGTTGGGACCGGTGAGTTTATTAGCTTTTAAAATTATGAAGAGTGAATTTTTAGCCCTCTGAATTGATTTTAAAAATTTTCAAAAGCGAAGAAGAGAATATAAGCATTTATTCGTGCAATATTTTTAAATATGATATGGTCTTTATCATGAGTTACCTCGCACTATTTTCTTCAAATATTATGCCCTCTCATAAAATTCGGGAAATTATATTTCCTAGTGGGTTTTAGGACCTTTAAGAATTATTCATAGACCCACAAGACGTAGCCATCTACAAATAACTCCTTAGGTAGATAACTAACTTTACTAATTGCATCAACTATGTAACCCCTAAAATTATTTCGCCTCATCTTTCGTATAGATCCATGAGATGCAGAAACCTATACAATTCGATGTTAAGGCTAACTCACCAATCCTTCTTTACAATTAACTCAGTTATGGACATCTTACACGACGTAGCCAATGCCACAATTGAACTAATTAAAAGAGCATCACATGCTTGAAGCAGTGACCATAACTTTCCAAGTAGGCACGTCTCACGAGACGTAGTTAACGTACCCACCTGG
>JACFYI010003565.1:89474-135948 GCA_014898755.1 Handroanthus guayacan | reverse complement strand
CTACTATTTTGCCACTGGAAATTGTTTAATACAAATCGTCAATTAAATGTGGAATTAAACTGGTTTTAAATCATCTTAAGGTTTCTAAAACTCTCCACTTCGGAATGATTTAAAATACCATGAGAGATCAAATTACATCATAATTTAGATCAAAACCTCATTAGAATTTCAATTGGCAGATTTAAAATTTGTCTCGCGTTTGACTGGTAGCCCCAGTTCCAAAAATCTTAATAAATTTTTCTTAATTCCAAAAATCACCAAATTTGAACCAGAGATTTCCAACTCATTGTAGAGAACTTAGACAATCTAAGAGCATGAAAACAACATCAATTATAGCACAAAATAATTTTATTTCCGCAAGGCCAGTGCACAAAGTAAGTAGCTCTCGGGTCTAAATAGCAGTGCATGTTCTAAGATTTTTAGAAAATTCTCCTTAACTTCAAAAATTATCAAATTTAAAACATAGGTTCCCAACACATGGTAGATGACTCAGAAAATGAAAGAGAATGAAGACAAAGCCATTTGATGCATGAAGACATGTCAAACTTGAGAGGTAGCTATGCTCAATTTTCAGAAACACCAACATATTCTAAACACATTTTTCATGCTCTAATTGATGAGATTTTGATGCAAACCATACTAGATCTAATCTAATACATGTATATTGATCTCATATGAGTTTTAAAACAATTTTAAAATATTTAATTTCAGTAATTAACATTAATTCCACATCTAATCACAAGATCAACACCAACAACTCCAATCATTCTATCATATTGAATCTATAACAGGCTACATCAACATATAGCATCAATTATCATATAATTCACATAGATCCAAGCCACATACAAGATTTGGTGCCCTCCAACTCATTAGATTGATTCAAGATCACTAGATTTAATATCAATCCATCACATGAATCAATGTTTAGATGAATAAAAAAAACTAGTTCATATGATTTGGCTCGGATACCATTTGAAAGTAAAGATTAGGCCAAAAAAAAAATTAAATGCATTGGAAATAATAATTCATCACTATGAATTAATGCCTAAATCTTTAAAGGATCCTCATATGAGCCTAGAATTTAGATTAGAGAAGAGAAAACCAACCTTTGATACTTTAATCTAAGCAAGGCCGAACACTTCTCCAAGAAGACTGAAAATTTGTTTCCTTCCTTGATCAAGCACTTGATCTTCTCCAATGGTGATCTTCACCAACTTTTGATGTACTCAATCCAATTCTTTAATTAGATTTCAAATCTCCCAAGGATTGATGAAGAATCGAAAACTTCCTCCACCAACACTTCAATGCCGTGAGATGAGGTGATGTTGATCAACTTTTGATCTTCAATCTCAAGTAGATTTGCACTTCTAGTGGAAAGATCCACTTTTTCTCTTTGATTATCACTCAAGATCTATGGTTAGAGACTAAATCTAAGTATGAATCTAAGAGAGAATTTAAAAGATGAAAAAAGAAAACTTGGAGGGAAAAATTTTCAGCAATTAGATCTCAAAAAAGAGAGATGGCCGTATTGTGTGTATCATGTGTAAGGTGGTTATCATTTGGTATTTAAAGTGTGATCCTTGCCAACTTGGATGCTTAGTTGGCAAGGTGGTTTTGGATAAAAGAATCTAGATTCTTCTCTTCAAAATATCTTAGCCTACATGGTATCTAAGTTGCAATTTATGTTGCATTTTAATTAATTATTTAATTAAAGTGTTACATAGATTACAATTAACTTTAAATACCTAATTTTTTTTTCCCTCCAAATTTAAATTATCTTCTTAAATCAATTAATTCAACTATTGAAATTAATTGAATCAAATTAACCATAAATACATTTAGAATAATTTGACTCTTCAAATTAATCTATTTAAGAAGACCAATTTTCACTTTGGTCAAACTTTTTGACTTTTGGTCAAAATCTCTCTTTATTTAGCTAAATCCAACTTAGGTGATTATCTCTAATCCAATTAGAGAATCTTCACTTAGATTCATACTGTGACTAAATCGAAGAAGGCGTGTGATCTATTAGATTCATCAATTAATTAGACGTGAGCTCGTAACTTTTACCATTTATAATTAATTAAATTATTTAACTAATTACCTATAGAATTAACCTCTATTAATTCTATAGTACACAATCTCCATAGTCGATGTCTAACCACAAGCCTATGGAGCCCAATTTATTGGTGAATTAATTGTGGTGCAAACCTAACCTCTTTACGCGTGCTGTGCAAATACGATTCCTCCTTTTTTCATCTCCCAATTGCGGCCTAGGGTTAAGATATTTTTTGCCTCCCTAATAGCCCAATAACTATGTATCTCTTCTTAATGATTGATTCGTTTATGTTCTTGACTTGTGAACTTTTTTCCAAATCGACACACCACCTTGCCAAGGATTTTCTTGAATCGAATCATCATAGAAAACATAGCAGATATACTCATTTATCAAGACAAGAAAATAGATCTTTCTTGGAACTCACAAATCTCTATGCATAGATAGTTTATCCCCAACGTGCATCTCATATGACCCATTAATCAGTTATCGAGATGCACATCAAAGAATAAAGACCTACCATAAGGTTATCATGGTCTCTCAAGTCTAAGGACTAATTATATGCACTATTGTAAGATAAAGAATAATCCATCACCAAATGCCACTATGGCTATCTTATGAAATTCTCTATGTTGGGTCTCTCAGTAAACTTGTTCTTCTAACAAGTACCTGCTAACATGCACCGGTGTCATCTATATTGATTACCTATGAAACGGGATATCGATTCAACTTCTTGAATTATGCATCGTTAGTGCAAGTCTATCCAAATCTAAAATGCCCTCATGTCAAAGATTCTATGACTTTGAGAATTTAAGATCAAGACATCTAAAGACTAGTTTCATGATCACCATCACATGCGTGACCTAGCCTCATAGCCTTTTATGATCTAGAGAACTTCTTTCATATCGATCATTGATGAGACAATTTACGAGAGAATATGAAGAAGATGATCGTTTTATTTATATTGTAGAAGTAACACTGTTTACACAAGAGTAGTAATTATGAAGCCAAATCTAATTGGCTGTGGGGCACTGCTCTAACAAGGAGTTTGTTACCAAGCACAACAAGTAGAAGGTAAGGACAACGCAAGTTAGTAGCCTCATCCAAATTATTGCCAGAAAAAAAAAATCTAACTTGAGGGAGTTGGATTGGTTTTGAGGAAAACCAGGCTAAAATGTGATAGTGTTTAGCCAACTATTAGTCTTGAAGAATTGGAACTTAGTTTCAGGGCAAAGCTGGATTGCTGGGATTCATAAGGTAACCCACAAAATCTTATAAATTTTTCATTAATGCATTTAGTAGATGCATGGAGATATTGAATCAAGGACTGATTGATTTATGAAAGAGAGGTAGCTGTGAATTAGGATACGAGCTTGGCCCTGTATCATGAAGCAAAAGAAAAATAGAATGTGTGGTTAATTTTTCTAATCCCTTAATAAGCTTTGCAAGGGACTTGTTTGAGAAAATAAGTTGGTGGCAGCTGATAAAACCTCCAATGAGGATGTTGGGTCTTTGCAGCAAAAGCTTTGTTAGGCCCTTTCGACGTAGGGTGCCTTAGCACGACGAGTTCATGTATCAGTTGATGACATATGTTGGCTTGGCAACACAGATATTAAGTTGCAAATTGTTGGTATGTCAAATTTAGATTGGCCAAAAAGTTGTGCCAGCAAAAGTTTGTACGCACTTGTGGAGTGTGATGATGTGTACGCAAGCTAAAGGCCAATGTGTGCAATAGCATTTATACCATCAGGTAATACGTATGGATAAACAGGAGCAACATTGGGAAATAGGCGACGAACGATGGGCCATGTATCCAGCGCCTTGCGAGGGACTTCGTGCAACCAAGACCGTGTGATGGCAACGGGTACCATGCGACATGCGTTTCGTGATGAGCGACGGACATTAGGCACTGAGTGTTGAGCGATCGATGACTTATACCAATCTCCATGTGTGAGAAAAGATGAAGCAAATTACAAGGCTAGGTTTACTCAAAGATAAGTTGCAGATGACTCCAGCAAAACAAGATATGAACTACAACTTTTGTGTATTAGTATAAATTATCTAGGAGTCCTATTTTTGGTAGGATTTGATAATCTTTATAATTGTGGGCTTTTATCTTGATATGGACAAGGACTCCTTTTGTAGTTAGAGACATCAACTACAACTTTTGTGTATTAGTATAAATACACGGCAAGGGTGACCTCACAACTCAAACTTGGTGCTCTTGTGTTGTGGACTAAGTTAGGAAGAAGTAAGTTTTTTGTACAGACTTAGTCTTCTGTAATTTATTAATGGAGTAGTAAGATTACAAGGTTGGGTAGGCTCTTGTAATTCATTGTGCCAATTTATTTACTTAATATTGAATGGTGCATTTTTGCGTGTACCTTTACTCAATCTTCCCAAAATGGGGACAATTAGGCTGCACCGTTGGCGAGTTTATACAAAAAAATTATTTAAGTATTTAGCCGCTATGACAAATGCCATGCCTATGCATATTTTATAGGTGATGTGTCCGACTAAAACCTCTATTGAGATTATAAACCAGCTTCTGGTAAGATTTTTTTTTGGAGATTAGTGACGTGACATAACCAGTTAATTTGGTATATGAGAGAGATTATGCTGCTCACTGGAGGAGGGAGGTTTAGGTGTAAGGTCGTTGTTTGATGTAGCAAAGGCAATGGTACTAAAGCTTGGTGGCATTTATGGATAGATAACTCCATTGGGCAGCATTCACAAGAGCCAATATTACGAAGATGGGCCACTTTAATTGGCCATATCTAAACTAACACATTCATGGTTTGGCTAGGATTAAGTAGAATCCTAAAGTTGGAAGAAATGCAAATTTTCTAGAAAAAAGTGCTATAAAGCTTCAAGAAGAGCAAGAGATTTTGCATGGTCTGCATGTAGAAGATTTTGCAGGCTTTTGCAGCAATGGGTCTTGGAACGTCCAATGGGCTAAAGTTACCTAGAAAACCTACAAGACTAAGTTATGGTTGATGTTGGGATCAATATATCACTCTGTCTATTTCTATTTTTGTAATTTGCCTTTTGCGGGTTGCACTCCTATAGATGCTAAGTTATGAGAGAGGGATTCTTATAACCTCAAAATGTCAATGTTCCAAGGAGGTTCAAACAACATCATATTTATTCACCACAAATGCAGCAACCAAATATGTGTGGCAGTAATTTGTATCCCAATCTGATATGAGGGCTCCAAACACGAAATAAATCAACGACATGTTCTACTTTTGGTGTACATCCTCTCCATTTGTTCATAAAAAACATGTCAGAAATATCATCCCTCTATTCTTACGCTGGTATCTATTGGAAGAAAGAAATGAAACGAAGCATGATTGTTACAAATACAACCAGCAACTTTCACAATGCAGTGTTGGGCGAATTTTGTACTTTTTTCAAATCAAACCACTATATGCAGTTTTTTTTTTAAACAAGGAAAAAAAATGGGTCGTGATTTAAATGGTTTGGTGTGGTTTGTGTGGGTTGAGCGGTTTGAAACTTTTTATTTTTTAAGAGAATTGCACTTTGAATTCATTATTTATATTTTATGTCATTTTTTTATCTGTCCATGCTCTCTATACATATTTTTATTCAAATATCTAAAATTTTTCTTGAATTTTACAATCATGCAATTCCAACATTCATATGCAAAGTAATTGAATAGATTAATGGTTTTGATAAAAAAAAATAAAAAAAAAAAAGTTACAAACCTTAGTTTTCATTCACGTATGCTAAAAAGATTTTTTCTGTACAATATACTTAATATATAATATTTTCTGGGAAAGTATTCTCTCTCTCTCTCTCTCTCTCTCTCTCTCTCTCTCTCTCTCTCTCTCTCTCTCTCTCTCTCTCTCTCTCTCTCTATATATATATATATATATATATAGATATATATATATGTGTGTGTGTGTGTGTATGTGTGAGTGTGAGTGTATGTGTAGCAACTCGAAAATTTTTCTAATTAAATATTAAAATGAAAAAATTCTCTTAATTAAATTTTTAAATGGAAATTCTCCTAATTTAATTTTTAGATCTTTAATTTTAATCGATAAACAATTTCTAAATATTTTTTTAAAAAAAATCCTAATCGATAACTGATTTTTTGCCGATTTGAGATTTTCTTCTAACAAAAAATATTTTGTCACTTCAGAAAGATTTCTTTTATACCTGAAAATTATTATATACATTATTTTAGCTCGAAAGAGAATTTTTGCAAAATACCAATTTTTTTGTGTTCTTAGGTAGTTCCACTGAAGCCTGGGATAAGTTTTCAAAGGAATAGCCTGTGACACGTGAAACATTGACAATTATGTCACACTACATGATCGGGGTCACCCTCTCAAGCGACCACTCATACGTGGGACGTGTAGAGGGATAAGGATTATGTATTATTTCAGAGTTTAAATGGTGACATATCGACCAAACATTAGTTCTACCTTTGTCATATGATTGTGTGATTTGTTATTACGTTCTTGACTCATTTTATGCTCTTGTCGAGCTGCTTATTTATAGTTGCTTATGAGACATTCACAATCATTTATCATGTTTCATTTCATTTATTGTGTTGATTATCTCTATACCCATTTGTTGAATTCCTCGGTTCCTTCACTATTCCGTAGCTATGATTATCACTAAGTTAGTGGACTCATCTAATTAAGTTACCAGGTGTAGGTGAATAAAGTTTGGAGGCTAGTTGAAATGTAATTATGCATTTATGCTTTGTGTTTTCATTTTTAATGAATGATGGGGATATACCCTTAGAATTAGAGTTTGTGTATGGCTTGTAATCAATAAGTTTCCTAGTATGTGGCTTGTAGCCACTAAAACAATAGTTTATGGAGAGTTTGTATAAATATAGTATGCTTAGTTTGAAGTTGTAATAGTATAACTTATGTTATGTATTAAATACTGAGGCTTATGTATAAGAGTATATTGTAGTGTTTGTTTAGTTAAATCTCACTGTTATATGTATGTTGCTCTGCCAGATTTCCGCCTACCCACAGGTAATGTTACTGGCCTAGGGATAGCCGTTCCTGAGTCCCACGACATTACAATATATGTATATATATACATCATATATATACACATATTTATAATGCGTGTGTAGTTTGGTTTTTTGCCTTTTTTTTGGGCTAAATTCATAAACCAAACCACCCATCTAAATCATGGATTTAAAATAGTTGTAGCCAATCCACTTATACAAATAAAGAAAATTGCTATACAGGTTTGATTTAAATTGGTTTGAGTGGTTTGTAGAAAATTTTGAACAGCCCTAATACAACAAATTCAAAGTCTATAGATATGTCTTCAAGCACTTATATCACATAACTATGGCTGCTAATCAATAGCAGATATTGCAAAGAGATAAAATAGCAGCAAGATGAAATGTAACCCAGGACCATCTGTAGCTGGCGGTACCTAACACAACATTGGCACTTCTTCTTTCATTTTTTCTGCTACAAACCTTAGTGTTTTTCCTTCTTTTTCTTTCCTCTCGGCAGCTTCCATTTAGCACTCACACACATTTAAAGTAATAGGAAGAAGATTAAAAGGAAAAAGAGGTGTGACTCTCTCTTGACTTGTGATAAGTTTAGTCTATATTAAGACTAAGAGTTATGCTAAGTTATGATTTAAGTTTGATTAGATCTTGTAATCATTTGTGTAGACGGTTGAATGAGTATTCGGAAAACTCAGTGTTAGTCACTAAGCTTGGATGTAAGACTTATGGAAACTCTTGCTCCTTCCATTTGTTTATTTGATTTCTATTCTCATATCTTGTTGATCATGTTATGTTGAGTTTGTGCTATCATGATCAAGTTGATCTTCTTGCTATTTTGAGCTTTGTATTGCTATTATCATTGTTTCTTGTTAATTGAAACTTAATGCTCTTAAAATGATAATCCAAAACCTATTGAATATTCTTGACATCATCACCTATGCTTTGGATTGGAAATGAACCTTGGACCATGGACTAAGAGGAGGGCTTGATAACCTAAAATCGAATGAAAATGAAAGATATGGGCAAAAGTAACTTTTTGACTCGATTTCAATTTTTCAAAAAATCTATAACCAAATTTTAAAATGATGATTTATAAATGTTTATGGACATAAGAGAACCATAAAAATGTGATTTTGAACCAAAAATCAAAAGAAAATAAAAAGACAAAAAATTGGATTTCAACCCTAGAGTTTGATCGCCCCAGCGCCCGTTCAAATTTTCAAAACCTTATTTTTCACCCAAATTCTAGAAGCTGAGTACTCAAGCACCTATATGGGTGGTCAAGTGATTAGGTTCGTAGAAAAATTTACTGTTCAGGCGCTCGAGCACACAAACGTACGTCCAAGCGCTCATTCCAGTAAGCAAAAATAAATTTTTGACTTTATTTTCAATAAACCAAGTCCATATCTAATCTTTCTGAACATATTTAAGATTTTGAAACAATGAATCCTCTAGTCCATAGTCTAATTCCAATTTGTTTGAATGATATGATTAACCGAAATTCTGACTTGTTTATTTAATGTTATTGATTAATCAAATATGTGCCGAATGACTTCCCGAAAAAAATAATATATTCGAATGTCCTATTTATTTCTAGCATACTGAATGAATACACGATGGGCCTTGGGGGTTTTTAAGGGTATGTCACCCACCAAGCTGCTTCTTTCTGCCTTACGACTTGAATGTGATAAATGTTTGATGTTATCTGCTTGTTTTGACCATTCCAATTGTTTTTGAATCGTTTATTGAATCACATTCTCATCTTGATATTGATATGCCTATTGTTGGAACTCTTTCATTTTCGATTTTATGCTATAAGTTTTGCTGGGTCAATGGACTCATGATTTCACATTATCATGTAGGTTCATAGGCCCTCGAATTAATTGACTGAAAGATCAGCGTCTGATTGCAATCGCTTTCTTTTTGGAATTTGTATTTAAGTTTGTAATTCTAGCTCGTTTTGGACTTTTAGACTTATGGATTGTATAGTTAGATGGCTTGAAATATTTAGTTAGCTACTTATGTATTCTAAACGAACTTTATTGGCTTGAAATGATATTTTGGAAATCTTAATTTGAAATGTACATTGTTAGTTCCTGTTTTTCGTTTTAAAATATTTCCTGATCGTGAGTAACGTTTCGGATCATGGGGCGGAATGCTACCATGACCCGGGGCGCTACAGGTGGTATCAGAGCCTAGGATAGGAAACCTAAATAGTATAGACCTATAGAATTTTGCCTTTATTCTCGTTTCATGCTACTAATTTCATTTGTTCTATTTTGACGTGGTAGATAGATGAGGGCAAAGGTAAGGCGAGTGATTGGATGAGCTCGGGATTGGACCACAGTGACAGTGATATTGATAGTGAGCATATTCTCAATCTCCTAAGGAAATAGGAACGTGAGTTCGAGGAGATTATCGATGAGATAAGACAAGAAAAAGATTATTGGAAAGATGCTTATGTGCAAAAGCATTGTAGATATCAGATGTATAGTAGATGGGCTAGTGAACAAAATAAAGATGATAACATCGAGGCACCAATCACAGCAACACAATTTCAAAATTATGGCAAGCCAGAACAGACGTTGCCTCAATGACATAAAGAGTGACTTGGTAACTAAGGTTGACGAGGCACTACGCTAGGCCATGGACTCAATGGGGGGTATGGAGTAGTTAGCATAGGAACACATGAAGGAAGAAGTCGTCCCAAGGTTTCAGGAGCCTTGGATTCCCTTGATATTCAGTGGGAGGAGAGCACGAGATATGATCGATCAGCCACAGTCTCTGAGACCATCCATGCCACCTCCGACCATAGGTCTTGAAGAGGGACCCTCTACAGTCCCTCCTGCTGCACTGAGACAAGTATGGTTGACTACCCGCAAGAGGGTGAGACTTCAACCTCCTCTCTCACCACGAGTTGATAATGATGAGGCTGCAACCATGTGGGTCGATAGGATGTTAGACGAGGTGGGGCATGGTACAGCGCCCAATGGTAATGTTAGTGCCCCTAGGCCCGAGATGAATAATGATGACAAGCCAGAGAAAGATCTAGAGGAGAACCTGGGCGAGAAGGCGGAGAAAGACCCCATTAAGGATCCTCGTTGCCCGCCGAGTGTTTGATATGAATGACTAGATTATGACCGTGGGATTTTCTTTTTTCTTTCTTTTCCTTTCTTTTCTTATCTTTCTTCATTTAGTATTGTATGTATTAGGTTTGATGTAATCTTGATGTAGTAGGGGATTCTAGCTTAGCATAGCTAGGACATTTTGTATAGGATGTAACCTCGCTCTCCCGTTTTGATATGGTTATATGGTCATCTTTCTTTTGCGTTTTAAAGATGATCTAGTAACCATATGACATGAACATGCATGAATCAAATTTCAAGAATGAATGAAAATGTTATAAGTGTAATTCGACTTGGAAATATGTATATATGCCCCACCTGATTCATGATTTTGATACACGCTCAAGTAACTTCAAATTGTCACTAAGACATAACCCTATGAATTTCAGATCAAAATGTCGACTAGTGACAATGCAAACCAAAATGAGCCTACAAGAAAATATGGACAACCTAAATGGGTGTTATTTACAAAAACTGTAGCGCTTGACACACTTAATAATAATGAAAATCCTATACCCCGCCAAGAACTCTATGAACCAGATCCCCAACCACGTGATAGACCTTGTCGGAAATCCCTCCGCAGAATGAACCATTAGCTGAATAGTTTCTTAATTTACTCCAACAGGCATTAAATAAGGACGAGCCATAGTTAAGACACAGAAAGGAGATAGAGTCGGAGGATAAAATACTAGCTAGGTTTCTAAGATTTAACCCACGTAGCTTTGACGGCGAGCCTAATGACCGTAAAGTCGAGTCTTGATTATTTGCGGTTGAGAAAACTTTTCGAGTTTTGAACTACACAAACTTGCAAAAAGTTAAGTTTGCTACGTACTTGTTTGAGAGGTCGACATGCCATTAGTGGGCAATTATCTAAAGAAAATGGGAGAGAAATGGAGTTGAGAACTCTTGGGAACAATTTCAGGAGGAATTCTTAAGGAAATTCATTCCGCAGGTAGTTAGGGAGCTGCAGAAAAAAGAGGTCATGAGGTTGATACAGGGAAAAAGAGTTCAATATGCTCCGCATGTGTCGGCGGATAAAAAAAGAAAACGGAAGAAATTCATGGAGGGCCTAAGACTTGACTTAGGAAGAGCAGTAGCCATCAATAGGCCCTAAGACTACAACGGTGCTATTGAGACAGCAATGGAAGTAGAGGCTGAGTTTCAGGAACTCCACAAGTTAAGTGAAAAGAAGAAGGGTAAGTGGACTAGCAAGTCTGATAATGAGAAGGGAAAGAATCCCCTTTTTCCTTCGTCATAGTCAGACCTGTCTATCCATTTTCCTTTTTCTCTTGTCATCAATCTGACTGAGCCTTGAAATTCTGCTTCTAATTGCATCGCCTTCTCCACTGCACGGTCATAATTTGAGAGATCGCAAACAAACAAAGCCCATCTCAATTCAGGCTTGAGACCCTCCACAAATTTTTTCATTCTTCGCTTTTCATCTTCGAGAATGTGTAGCATGTACTAGGTTAATCATTATATTTTGACTTGTACACGGCTACAATAAAAGACATTTGAATCAAATTCATAAATCCCCTTTTCCTTATATCTCTAACAACCTGAGGGATAAACGTCCTCTAAATTTTGGTTTTGAACTCTTTCCAAGTCCGCTCGAGTTCGTCTCTTTCCTATTTTCATTCTATTCATGGGTGTCAAATCCAACCAAAAATAAAATTCCTTCTCAAAAGAATATAATTTGTGAATAGCAGTGAGTAAGGTCATATCCATAAGGATTGGTCAATTATATTCTTCTCAAGATCATTAAATGGAATAAAGAAAGAGGAATTTTATCAGATGAAAATATTAAACAATGTAAATAAAACTTGCTTGTGAAAAGAAAAGAAAATTAATTCAATGAGAATAAAGATCTAGCCAAGGCATAATCTCGATTTTGGTTTTTGAATTTGATCATCGATGCAAACATAAATTCCTTTATCCTTAGATAAATTGGTTATAGTCACTCGGGTACGCCCTAATAACTGACCTCTCTTTACTTTATCAATAATCAAGAAAAGCTCATTGATTATTTCCCTAATCAGTAAACAACCCTAGAGATGCTTGTAGGATTTAATTTATCAACAACATTAAGAACTAAAGAGGCCACCAATTCTAACCAAAAAAACACACACAAGCAAGGTTTATTTAAATTGGATCATGTATTTTCATAATATAAGTCGAGTACCTTTCATCTACCTTTAACCACGCCAAATATTTGATTTTAAGCTCCTTTCTTGCACAAGTCGTCAATCATGTCCTAAAATATTAAATGCGAGTTAAAATTGAGGAATCGAGCAATTAAAGCAACAAATAAATGGGAAAATAACACATTAAAAATTAACGTTGTACAACTTATCAGATTCTCCCACACTTAGACCATGCAATAGTTCGAGTTCATCAATCTCTTCATGAGTCTTCCCCACCCCGTTTTTCCCCCACACTTGAAACAACCCAAATCTTTGCGCTCCAAAAACTTGAATTAAAATGTAAATAAGAGACAATCAATTCATAGACCAAGTTTTTGCAAGTCATGCAACAACAGATCACCCCGATAATCTTTTTGAAATCAAAATGCAATAAGGAATCAATACTTATCAAACTCACACAAGGGTTCAAGATGTTCAAGGTTGATAAATAATCAAGTCAATACATAGAGAGACTCTCACCATAAGATTGCCAACACCATCACGTTATTATGATTAGAATATTGAATGCAAATGAATTGCCAAGGATGGAGGGAAAGACTTTTTTTTTTCATTTCTTTGGGCACTTTATTTAAGTCAATGGCCAACCTTTTTATGCAAGGACAAACACTTGTGGTGAATGTATCCAGTTACTCAGTCAGCCACAACTCGTCTAGAATGTCATCCAATCTTTTATGCGAGGACAAAAACTTGAGATGAATGTACCCGATTACTCAGTCAGTCACAGTTCCAGATGTTATTATCTCTACTCATAATTACCTTTGGCGATTAGTGGTGTAATAGTACTTTATTTCTTTCTTTCTCTTTTTATCTCTCCTTTTTTTCAAAAGGGTTAATCCCAAGCATCTTTATCATCTTGGTGCACTCAACTCAACAAAGTAACTTCATCGTAATTATCAAGACAAGTTATTATTATTATCATTATTATCAAGACAAAGCATCATTATTATTTGAATAAACTATCTCATGAGTTAAAGAGTCAGCAACATCCATAGCAAAAACACAAGATACATTACTAGAATTTTTTGTACTATCATAAATATCAAATTTAATAATCTCACCATCAAATTTCATAGGTAGTCTGCCCTCATACACATCAATATTTGTCCTAGATTTTCTAGGAAAAAGTCCTCCAACAAGATGCTTGAACAATAAAGCTAAAAAGGCTTACAACTTTTAGCTAAAAAGAAATTACTCCCTGAGGTGATTGGTATGCCATTACAAACTTGTATTGATTGTTTAGCCAGCAAACAATACAAAGTTGCATTTCAGCGTTTTTTCCCTCTAGAAAAACCCATATTTTAGGGCATACCAACTTATGTTACATGAAAGATAGAACTCTTAATGGTGCATTGTATTTTGTCACATTTATTGATGATTTCTCTAGAAAAGTTTGATGCTTTGCTTTGAAATCTAAGGACCAAGTTCTCAGGGTTTTTAAACATTTTCAAGCAAAAGTTGAAAAAGAAATAGGAAGATAGCTTAAGTGCATGCGTGCAGATAATGGTGGTGAATACCAAGGTCTATTTGAGTAGAATTGCAATGACTATGGTATTAGACTTTAGAAGAGTGTTTCAAAGATACCTCAACACAACGGTATAGTAGAAAGGATAAATAGGTCACTATTTGAAAGAATCAAATGCATGTTGTCACATTGCAAACTACCTAAAGCCTTTTCAAGTGAAATAGTGAGGGCTGCAGTTGACTTAATCAACATTTCTTCATTAGCACCTTTGCGTGGTGACATTCTAGAAGGAGTTTGGATAGGGGACAATGTTTAATATAAACATTTGAGAGTATTTGGATAAGGGGCCTTTATACACATTCTAAAATATGAGAGGTCTAAGCTAGATGACAAAGCAAAACCATGCATTTTCTTGGGTTATGTTCAAGAAGAGTTTGTGAGACCCAGTAAAATGATGTAAGACCCAGTAAACAAAAAAGTCACTAAATGAAAGGATGTTGTATTTTGTGAGGTTGTATTTTGTGAGAACAAAAGGGTAATGACAAGAAGTAGAATGAGGAGACAGAATCTTTTCTAAACACTTTGGTGGATATAGATCCAACTCCTTTACGTACAATTCAAAATCACAGGAGAGGTAATTGAGATGGTACAACTGATAAAAAGCCAATTGATGTTGAGATACCACCTATGCAAGGTGATAATATCCCCTTATTACCACTAGTTAGGAGATCTACTAGAGAAAATTGACCCTCCACCGGATACAATCCACATGAGTATGTGATGCTTACTATAGGGAAAAGTCGATTTCACTGAGGCAATGTTACATGATCAAAAGAAAAAGTGGCTGGAGGCTATGAAAGAGGAGATGAAGTCCTTGTAAGAAAACCACACTTATGACCTAGTAAAGCTACTGAAAAGAAGAAGATTGTTAAGAAGCAAGTGGGTAAGTAGGCTGATTATTGAAGAGCATAAATCACAACCAAGGTACAAAGTAAGAATGGTCTTAAAAGGTTTCAGACTAAATACTAAAGAACATAAGCCACAACCAAGATACAAAGTAAGATTGGTTGTGAAAGGTTTTAGTTAGAAAAAAGGTGTTGATTTTGAAGAAATCTTTTCAATCATGGTAAAGTTGTATTCGATTGGAGTTGTTCTCAAGATTGCTACCAGCTTGAATTTGAAAATTGAACAACTTGATGTAAAGACTATGCTTCTTCATAGAGACGTGGATGAAGAAATCTATACAGAGCAACCGTAGGCGTTCAAAGTAAAAGGAAAGGAGAACCTGCTGTGCAAGTTAGGGAAAGGCTTGTATGGCTTTAAAAAAACCCCTTAAGACAAGCCCCAAAACAGTGGTACAAGAAATTTGACTCTTTTTTGTTAGACCATGGCTATAACATACGCGGTTTTGACGACCATGTAATCTTCAAGAAATTCTCTAATGGTGATTTTGTCATATTACTACTGTATGTTGGTGATATCTTGATTGTAGGTCATGATGCTAGCAAGATTGACAAGCTAAAGAAAGAGCTTCAAAAATCTTTTGCTATGAAGGACCTATGACCGGCTAAGCAGATTCTTGGAATGAAAATCTTTAGGAAAAAAAGTAATCAAAAGTCTTTCATTATCTTAAGAATAATGCATAGAGAAAGTCCTTAAGAGATTTAACCTGAGCAATTCAAACGTTATCAACACTTTACTTACAGGCCACTTTAAGCTCAGTTTTATGCAATGCCCTGCTAGTGGAAAGAAAATGAAGAGATTGATGTATGCTAGGGCATGTACAACGCCAAACATTGCTCATGCTGGTGGTAGAGTTAGCAGATTTCTTTCTAGTCCTATAAAAGATCATTGTGAAACAGTTTAATAGATATTTCGATATTTGAAGGACCTTCCAAAGTCTGTTTGAGGTTTGGGAATGGCCAACCTGTGTTGGATGGTACACAGATATAGACATGGCAGGAGATATTAATTATAGGAAGTCCACATCTGGATACCTAATTCGATTTGTAGGGGTAGCTATCTCCTGGCAATCAAAACTTCAAAAAATACGTGATATTATCCACAATAAAAGCATAGTACAATGCCATGACTGAAGCATATAAATATATGTTGTGGTTGAAAAAGTTTTTACAAAAGTTAGACTTAAAGCAAGATAAGTGCATGTTGTACCATGATAGCCAAAATGCAATTCACTTGAGTAAAAATTCTACTTTTCACTGAAGGTGAAAGCACATAGATGTGGGATACTATTGGATTTGAGATATACTGGATGTAAAGATAATGCAATAGGAAAAAGTACCCACGAATGAAAATGGTGCAGATATGCTCACAAACTTTTTGCTAGGGAAATGCTAGAAGCATGCAAAAGCAATGTGGGCTTGGTTAAGTACCCCATATGAGATGGATCGGGGGATTTGTTAGGGGGTCTATCCCCATGTGGAGGACTCAAATTCATTATTATATATATATATATATATATAAGAGGGAGAGAGAAGGAAGAAAAACATATATCATAATTAATGACAAGTAGTATGGTCAACTAGTAGTACCATTATTTTTACTTTTTTCTTCCTGCAATGGCTGCTTTAGCAACTCCATCTTTTGTGCTTCGAAAGGGTGGAAAAATGGTATAATTTATATTATTGCTTGAAGGAAAAATTGCACGGCTATAGTGAATATTTGCTTATAAAAAGGATTACATTTGACATGCACAAGACTGAGGCAAGAAAAATTGAGAGGAAACTAGAGAGACAAGAGATTTCTCAAAAAGTATTTCAAAGAAAATAAGGTTTGTCTTTAGAGAAGAAAAAATGAGAAAAATACATGAGATTTTTCATTCTCTCTTAAAATATAACTACTATTTTCTTTGATTCTCTAAGTTGAAAATTTTGAAAATTTTATAATCTAAGAGATATTCTCTTAAGGAACTTATTGTGTATCCATATTTATAATCTAGTTGGGTTTTCAATATAAAAATTCTTGTGCTGATTATTTTTCTCATTTCTTGCTGTATTTTGGCATTTTTGGTTTGGTCCCATTTTTCTAATCTAAGACAAGGGAAAAAAATATTATTTCTACTGCACTAGTGCCATTTAAATTCGGTACCCCTACCTATCTTTCCCAATAGAAATAAGTTCCCTTCTCTCGAGAATTTTAAAAGCATTCATTTGTAATTGTAGGCTTCCTAAAGCAAGACTATTTGATTGAAAAAAAAGTACTTATGTGTAGCAAAAGAGAGACAATTACGTACTATGCAATAAAAGGACATTTGAACTAATGGATGAAGAAAATTACATAAAAATCAAGAAAATCCCCCATCACAAAAAACAAAACAAAAGCCGAGCGATCTATGAAGGGGACTTGCCCAACAAAGCATGACTCTTTCCATTTAGCAAGTGAGTCTATCGCCCAGTTATCATCATAGTGAGCGAATCTAAGTGTCCTTTTAAGCCATATATGCTAAAACACGAATTTTCTTAGGAGTAGCTCGAGCAATCATTGTTTGACACCAAGGTAATGTTGATCATATGAGCATATTTACATTTATCCAACTTCAAAGGGTCTACCTAGTGAGTAATCTCTAGGCTAGTGCATGTTTTTGTAGCCATTGGGTCATGGCAAACTCCCTTTGAAATTGAGTTAATATCATACAACCTCCAGGATCATGGAGGATGAGAGAAGCGAACATGATGTCCAAGCAGAAACCAATACCTACTTACCTTAAATTATCACTTACTTGGTTTATTCCGTCTTGTGAAATTTTGACAATCTCCTAATTTGGTTCTACCAAAGTTTGGGCCACAAAGTAGCTATTTGCAGATCTTTTAGTGAAGGAAATCAGTTGATGGGCTGGGAGACCATGAACCAAGAGGTTTCCTTGTAGCCAAATCTTTTTTATACCTGCAACACAAAAAAAGAGAAATTTCTTTCCCTAATCCGAAGGTCGAAGATTTCCAAAATTGCATTTTGGGATTATCTCAATCCACTTGGCAAAGGTTAATGATGTTGATGTATGCAACCAAAGACCTTGGAAAGAAGAAAATCAAGTTTGTTTTGCATGGAAACATCTCAAGATTAGGTGATCACAATTTTTATCTTCAATCCTGAAAATGAAAATAAAAGATTAGTGATAAGAAAAAAGGAACTGGTTAACTTCCATGAAAAAATGCTTATGGCCAGCATAGATTTTGACTTTAAAAATTTTCTTCAGAAGTGGTTCTAGGATCCTTCGAAAGGAAAAAACATTGCTTAGGACAATATAGGCACACGAATTTTGCTGATAAATCTCCTCATCTAGAGAGATCCCACACCAATTTTTTGGTGTCTTGCACTAGAGATATATATATATATATATATGAATGTGGAAGATTGTTTATAGGCTAGGGACTAGAAAATGAAGAATATAAAAATTCCAGGTATATGAGATATCATGCAACAAAATTTTAACAAGATTAATGTTTGAAATTGAGGATCAGATCGATTAGAATGACTTGAAAAGGGTTTAAAGTATTGATGATCATATAATGCACAACTAAAAAGAAATAAGAACTTTTATTAGATTAAGATATTTGGAGATTTAAAGCCACTATCCCAGTCATCGACCTAGTGTATAAAAACACTTAATTTTGTTTGAAACATGTGGCTCAAAGGTACTCTAAATTGTAGTTGTTAAATCCAACATTTCAACCAAAGAACACATTCATTTGAGAATTAAAACTGATTCTTTCTTTGTACGTATATTGCTTTTGTGTATATACTGACAGTGGTTATAAGTATCTCTTCAAATTCTTAGAAGAAATTATTTCTTTTATAAATATAGAAAGCTTTCTTAAGTGGTATGAAGCATAATAGTTAAAAGGAGAACATGTTATACTGGATAGCTTTAGCCTCTTTCCACATTGGGCACACTAGCGCAACAAGCTTATGAGTTAGTGGACGACATGCATCAACAAACAAATTGTGTCAACTTAGTGTGACATAAATATTAGGTTGTGGATTGTTGGCATGTGAACAAAGATTGTTTCAAAGATTGTTGCAATGAAAACTTTTTGGGCATTTTCTAAGTGTGGTAACATGTAGGCAAGCAAATAGGTGACGCGCGTAATGGATCGGCACTATCGAGTAAGATATATGGGTGAAAAATGAAAACATCGGGTAATGATTGTTGAATGGAGACAACAAACATTGTGTTAGACGATGAGTATGCAGACAACATTGTCTTGTGTGTAGCACATCGTGCTGAGATTATATTGGTCAGATGACAAGTGAAGAACTAAGGCACGATAAGCACAGTATCATCTAAGTGAGCAACGGCTGTGGCCGAGTAATGTAATTGTGGGGCACCAACCCAGTGCACACTAAAGCTAAACATCATCAAGTGATCCCCAACTAACACACGAGAAACTCCGAGTTGGTGTGCACAAGACAAAGTGATAGCATTGAAGTTGTTCTATAGTAGGATTCCACTTACAAGATGGTTAGAAGAAGTCCTTGCTTGAGTGGGAATGCTCTACTTGGCAGAACATGAAAAATAGACCAAGTAGGACTCTAGTCAGGACTTATCCTTGCTTGTAATATTTTATTTGGTTGTAATTTGCCCTAATCATAATTGTATTGACCCTTTTTGTGGTTGGAAATATCAACTCCAACTTTTATGTATCAGCATAAATACATGACCCTGTTGATGTCACAAATCATTACTGAAGATTGAGTGCTTTTCGTATTTTGGACTGAGTTAGGGATAAGTGAATATTGTACAGGTTCCATTCCTATGTAATTTATTAAGTGTGGTAAAAGGACTACAATATTGGGAAGTGGGCTCTCGCAATTCATTGTGCCTAATATTTACTTCAAATTGTTGGTGATTTTTTGCTTGTGCCTTAATTCAATCTTCCAAAACTTAGGCATCTAGGGATGCAGTGGTAGGCTAACTGATTGTGCGAGCAACCATGCCTCTATAGACGAGTCAAAACTAGGATAATTTTTTTAAGTGTTTGACCCATGTGACATTGTATCAGAACCATGTCACTGGAGAGTGGTAGAATTTTTTTCCTAGGAGAGCAAGACATAAAGACACATCAAGCTGGATTTGTGCTGAAATTCATTCATGTCGGAACAAAGTTTGTAGGAATTTTGAGGTATGACAAACTAGAATTTAAACTGTATCATTGCTTGTGAGATAAGAATACTGTGGATCACAGGCTTTCTTGGTCAATCATTGAAGGGGCAATCAATGGTGTTGTGCAAGCAAGTTCGTCCACTAATGGAGGCATTAGAAGATAGCAGCAAAGACAAATCCATCAAGAGAAAAATGAATTCACTAAGAGTGAATTTGGAAGTTCTCACGGACACCATTAACATGAACTTTGAGCCGATAAATCATGAACTTTGAGAATGGTTAGAAATCTAACTGCAAATCGATCTTTTTCAACCAAGGCGATAATTTGGATCTGAAATCTTTGGCAGTGGGCAGTGCCAAAGAATTAGAGAACTTCTTGTGAGATATGGAAGCAAATTTTCAGGCTGCTAAAATGCTTGAATCCAAGAAGATTTCATTGAAGTATGTTTCTCACAGGAAACGTGAAGTCATGGTGGTTTATCAATTATTGAAAGATAATAGTATTGGTCGTGTGGGGATCGATTCACAGGAGGTGCTAAAGCTAAAACTAAAGAATCAATTCCTTATTTGCACCACGTTGTGGATTGTAGGGAAGTCCTTAAGGAATTTGACGCATGTGAGGATGTTTCAAGAATATATCTAAAATTCTACTTCTTTGTTGTTGGACATTAGGTATGTGTATGAGGAAGACAAGCTATTTAATCTCATGGTATATTTAGAGCCTTGGCCATAAGCAAATTACGTCAGAGAGGCATAAAAAAATGCAAGCAACCTATGCTACTAAAGATCATTTGGTCAATCATAATGTCTTGGGAGACCCAAATCATACTGATCTCGGATAAAAGAAAGTTTGGTTAGACATGGGAAAAACTAACGAAAAAGTCATGGAAACAAGTTGAAAGAACTGACAAGGCAACAAGCCCTAGTAAAATAGTGACTATGAATTAGGCTAGGAACTATTGTTTCATTTGTAGGGAATAAAGACATCTTATATGGTATTGCCCTAAGCGTGAGAAATCAAATGCACTAGTGGTTGAATTGAATAGTGAAGACAAAACTAAGGATGCGCCATGTTAGATAGTTACAAGTGGTAAATACTTTTGATTCAAAGACAAGTTGAAGTGCTGGGATTGAACCAAAACCCACTGTTGGAATTAGGAAGAATTGTGGTAAAGCTAGTCAATAATGTTAGAGTAGTGCCCCGCAGCTAATTAGATTTGGCTTGTAATAACTGCTCTTATATAAACGATATTATTTTTGTAATATAAGTAAAACGATCATCTTCTTCATATCCTCATAAATTGTCTCATTAACAATTGATATGGAAGAATCCCTCTAGATCAAATAAGGCTATGAGGCTAGATCACGCATATGGTGGTGATCATGAAATTAGTCTCTAGATGTCGTGATCTTAAAATTCTTCAAGTCATAAAATCTTTGACACAAGAACATCTTACATTCGGACAGACTTGTGCTAACAATGCATAATTCAAGGGGTTGAATTATTACCCCATTTCAAGGGGTAATCGGTGTAGTGGACACCGATGCATGTTAGTGGGTGCTTATTAGAAGAACAAGTTTACTCATAGACCCGATATAGAGAATTCCATGAGATAGCCATATGCCATTCGATGATGGATTATTCTCTATCTTACGATAGTACATATAATTAGTTCTTAGACTTGAGGGACCATTTTAACCTTATGATAGGTCCTTATTCTTTGATGTACTTCTCGATCAATTATTAGCGGATCATATGAGGTGTATATTGGGTGTAAGTTATCTACACATAGAGATTTGTGTGTTCCAAGAAAGGATCCGTTTTCTCATCTTGATGAATGAGAATATCTCCTATGTTTTCTCTGATGATTCGATTCAAAAAAATCCTCGTGTAAGGTAGTGTATTGTTTTGGGAAAGAGTTTCCAAAGTTGAAAACACAAACAAATCAATCATTAAGAATAGATGCATAGTTATTGAGCTATTAGGATCATCGAAAATATTTTAACCCTAAGCTACAATCGGGAGATGGAAAAAAAGGAACCGTATTTGCACAATACATGTAAGTAAGTAGGTGAGGTTCACAACATAATTAATTCACCAATAAATTGGGCTCTATATGTTTTTTGTTAGACATTGACTATAGAGATTGGGTACCCTAAAATTAATAGAGATTAATTCTATGAGTGATTAATTAAATTGTTTAATTAATTGTAAATCGTAAAAGTTATGAGCCCATGTCTAGTAAAATGATGAACCTAATGGATCACACACCTTTCTCAATTTAGTCATAGTATGAATTTAATGGAGATTCTCTAATTAGATTAGAGAAAATTTTCTAATTAAATTTAGGCAAAAGAAGAGATATTTTGACTAAAAGTTAAAATATTTGACTAAAGTCAAAATTAGTTTTCTTGAATAGATTAATTTGAATAGTCAAATTATTCTAATTAAATTAGTGGTTAATTTAATTGAATTAATTTCAACAGTTGAATTAATTGATTCAAGAAGACATTTTAAATTAGAAGGGAAATTATAATAGGTATTTAAAGTTAATTGGAATCCATGTAGTACTTTAATTAATTGTTAATTAAAATGCCACATAGATTATTCAACTTGGATGCCAAGTGGACCAATACATTTTAAAGAGAAGAATCTAGGTTCTTCTCTTCAAAACTATCTTGCCAAATAAGCATCCAAATTGACTTTGATCACACTTTTAATGCCCTCTTATAACCACCAAGGGCAGCCCCTTTTGTGATAAAAAATTTACAGCTGCAAATTTCCCTCTAAAACTCTCTTCTCTCCTTCATTCTCTCCATAGATTCAGACTTAGATCTTCTCTCTAACCAAAGATCTAAAGTAGCAATCCAAAGAGGAAGAGTGGGTCAACATTAGAGGAGTGAATCCATATTAATTTGGAAGATCAAGTATTGATTATCCGAAAGGTTAAAGCCCACAGCGATCACAATATTTTGGAAGAAAAAGTGTTCGATCCAAGGCTTGTGAATTCGTCCATAGCCATTCCGTGGAGGATTTGAAGATTCAATCAAGTTTTGAAGAGATCTTTCAAGCTGGGAGTAGATCAAAGGTCGATCAAGACAACAAATCAAAGTTTTGGTGGAGAACATCAACTTTCAGTCAAGCTTCTATTTCATAGATTAAGGTTGGTTTCCCACCTTTAATCTAAATTATATACACATATGAAGATCTTTTGAAGATTTAGGTATTGATTCATATTGATGAATGTTTATTTTCGCTGCATTTTTTATTTAATTTATTCTAACCTTTTCTTTAAAATAATGGATTAACTTAAGCTGCTCAATGATCCTTGGCATGGACTGGAGTGGATGGAATGTAGTTAGGACTTATCTTTACTTATAATACTTTAGTTAGTTGTAATATGGCTTATTCATATTTTCATATAGACTTTAGTTAGTTGTAACATGGCTTATTCATAGACTTGTATTTTAGTTGGGGATGTCAATCATTAATTTTGCATATTAGCACTAATACACAACCCAAATGATCTCACAACTCACTATTAAAAATTGAATGCTTTTGTATTACTGACTAAGTAAGAGAAAAGTGAGTTTTGTGTGCAGGCTCTATTCCAGTGTTTATTAAGTGTGGCAATAAGATTGCAAGGTTTGGAGATGGGTTGCTGTAATTCATTGTACTTAATATTTGCTTGATATTATTCGTGCATTTTTAGTTATACCTCAACTCAATCTTCTCGAATTTAAGCACCTTCAAATGCATGATAATAGGCTGATTGGTTGTGAGTGACTAGGCCACACAAGTGGTCAAAATTAGGTGAAAACGTTTCTAAGTGTTTGTCTTTGTGAGAATAAGCTATATGAGAACATGGACTCGTGACTACTAAAATGATACATTTGATATGTAGTGGGAGAAGTTGCCTAAATTATAAAAATAATGATTTCTCTAACACAAGTGATTTTACTATAATATCATCACTATCTCATCATTATTTTAAATTGGTAGCACAATTTATTATAAATAGGGTAAAATCAACATATATCATATAACTATAAAGTGACAGAAATGTGTAGTAAATAATCTAGCAGTATTTACTTGGCATAATTTATTGTAATAAGACTTAAATAGATAACAAAAAATCATTTTTGAAAGACATCATAAGAAATAGATAAAAAGACATTGATATTTCAATATGAAATGCTCCAAATATCATAAAACTTTATCTGATGAATTACAAGTATGAAACGAAAATAGAGTTGATATTTTCTCCACTCAATACTAAGCACAATTTCAACTCTTACTTGTAAACTCACTGTGAAAAGTCCAAACAAGAAAATACAAGTAGAAATGTCATAATGATTCCTAAACAACTCTTAAAATATCATCTTCACTATGAACTTTAAAATATGAAACATAATCAAATAACATTACCTAAAATCTAAGTTTGCTTTTAAACTGAGAGCTGATAATGCAAAGTCTGCATCCCAATTGCTCCTATAATTTCAAAAATCGAAGCCAAATTGCCAAAAAACTCACGGCCTCCAATATAGGCCCCCCCTCTTCCCTCTCCCCCTCCCCTCCCCCCCAGCAGTCTTAATACATAGTGGCCCCATTCTTTTTGCGTATGGATGAGTGAGTTATTCTCAAACTCCATATTTCTTTTAACCTCTATATAGATTCATTTTCTTGAATTTTCTTGTCATTATTATATATTTGAATTTGAATCTAAAGTGGTTTCATGGCAGTACTATAGCTTGTAGCTCCCATATTTTACATAGACATATAAGTCAAGTAACGTACTTTCACTTCATCAATCTCAATGAAATGCTTTTCACCATTGCTGTATCTCACATTATTATTCCACAACAGAGGATGAAAATGGTTATCCTTTTATGAAAGTTTATTTGTGCATTAGGTTACCTGCATCATTATGGGAGATTATTGCTATCTATGAAAATGTTAATATCATTTTGCATTTTGGATAATCTCAAGTTACTTTGTGAGTGTTTTTATGTATGAATACATTTGTAGGTGTAGCTCTTTTTTTAATGCTTCTCTTTGTTGAAATAATTCTCCGTACTGCCTTCCAGAATTCTTGATTAATTAATTTCTATTTTCTCTTTTAAGATTCCAAAAAATGCAGATTTTTAAATAAGTGAGATGGGCAACATCTATTATTAGTTCTTGGAAATCTTGCGAATGACTTCTATGGGCTATATTTCAATCAATAGTTCTTTTTTCCCTTTGAAATTGATATTGTATAGAAGTTTGATGTTCTATTAACACTTATATTTTAAATTTAAAGAGACAGTTATAGAAAGTTGGAGCTTCAAGATTTATGTTGTAGTAATTCTTGAGTAATGCAAGTTTAGCCAAAATTTCAATGAAAATAAAGACATATGTAGATATGGTGAAAAGAAAAGCAATGCGGAGGTGAATAATTAGCAAGTAGTTTTTTAGCTAAAATAATGCGTGGTATTTGCACTCAATAAGCCTGTAGATAAGGACACTTACCAGCTCGAGGTAGAGCAGCTTAAGAAAAACATTAAATGCATGACGCATGATGGAGCTGCCTCATTTCTAACTTCCATATTAGACATAGATTCTAAGAAAAATGTAGTTCACAACGAGTGCATTCGCCTAACGGGTACATTAACAAGGGTCTTGTTGGACCTTATCTCATCAAGATGGTAGCTAGCATTGTTAAGCAGCTAAGGGACTCAGATTCTGTTGTTAGAGATGCATAAGTAAAGACAGTTAGGGCTTTGGCTCCCAAATTGAGTAATAGCATGATTGAATTTGATGTCATTTTCCTGTGCCAGTGAGGCCACTTTTGAAGCCCTGGGTCATTAGAACAAGCAAGCGCTAATTGGTTTAGCATTACGTTTGTCACATATCATTGACAATATTCACAATCCACCTCCTGCAATTTTGTAGAAGTGTTAGCAAGAAATGTCGAGTTTCTGAAGAATTCTCATTCCATGACAAAGCTAGCAATCATTGCAGTAAATAAAAGCATTGTTCTGGTATGACGCCAACTCAATCATAGGTTCTCTTTCTTTCTCCCTTGATTTTCAAGCATATAACTCATTTTTACTATTTAATAAATAAGTAATCACTTGTGATGGTCAAGCAACGTTAAGAAGAACATTCAGCTGCTCATGAATTGCCAAATCCAATGCTTCAACTTAAAGAATCATTTTTATATTGTATTTGCTTCTATTATTTACTCAATTTGCACTTATTATATAAGTACACATTAGAATGCACAACTGGCCCATAAATAGGTATTAGTGGAAACTTCTGGTTGTGTCTTACGAAAAATAATTTCAATTTATAGTTGATGAAAGTAGTAGTGCATTTGCACTAAAAAAATCAATAAAACGCCATATCCTTTTTAATTTACAGGCAGGTGGCACACCGACACACAACTTTTTAAATGCTACATTTGATAAGCATTCAAGAATCACTGAAGAACATTGACTAGGCAATACCCAGGCTTTTTTTGCAATAGTAGGAAATATTACTTTTTGTAATGCGACATTCCTTGGTTGAATATTATCTTTTTATGTCATGGCCTATTTCAATTTAGTGAACCAAGCTTTTAGTAAGATATAAAAGGTGTCTGAACACAGTGGAAGCATGGATATTCTAGAAACCCTTAATTATAAATATTAGGTTTCCAAATAGAAGAATGCTAATTAACAGTTTTTTAGCACTTTTTCATACCATAGTTGAGGATATGATGCAATATGAAGCTACTTGATTAAGGTTACATATTCATTTTTTTCCAATTGACCCAACCAGTGGAAATCGCTAGCAAGAGTGTGACAAATTCTATTGGTATCTTTTGCTTGTTGCAAAGAATTTTCTATGTATTTATCATCACACTTATGTCTATGTCGTAGTAACTGATGCTTTCTTTTTTAGCATTGTGCCATGTTAACTTTTTTCCATGCAAATGATTGTTATGATTTCTAACTCATCATATTTTGTTCTATTAGTTAGTGAGCTAATAACATCCATGGACCAACTTACCTAGTGTTCTCTACGAAAGCAAAGAAAAACTTTTTATATGGACTCCAAAAAGATGCCAAATTAGCCATTTTTAATCTCGTCGAGAGAAAGTGTCTTACTATAATAGGTAAAACCTTGCTCTAATTTTGGGGTAAGAATTTTCATTTTCATGTTTGAAATTCAATGTCTTTAGCACCTCCCAAAGCTGATTGTAGGTACATTGATCAATGTGGTCACCTATGTCTAAGTTGAGAATGAGAGATGTTGACATTCTAGATTCTCTTAAGTTTCCTCAAAATCTTCAACTGCTTAAATAATTGTATTACTTTACTTTATGTAACTAGAAAGATGCCATTCAAATATAAGGGTCAAAGATCCTATAAAAAGTATGAGAAAATGAAAGCACATTTATAAGTTTATCCATTTTGGTGTTGGTCAAGAGTTTCATTTTGGTGAAGCTGAGGGATATGTGCCTATGCCCTGACTTTGACATCTATCATTGGAATATGAGGAGAATTTTGTGTATCGATAGACAACCTATTATTGTAGTTGAGTTAATTCTCATCTTCAACAAGATGAACTCATTCCAACATAGTGTGGAATTTGAGGAGCTTGAAGGGTGAAAGAGCTTTGATAGTAAAAATTTTCTAAATCAAATTGGAAATCGCTTTTACATTCAAACTTTTTTATTTTGTTCAACAATTTGGGTCAAACTTTCTTATTGTAACAATCCAAAATTTCTTCTAATTAAATTTTTAAGTCATCGCTTTTAAATTGGTAACATTGTTAGAATATTTTTTAAGAAAAACTTTAGTTGGTAGACGATTTTTACCGTTTTGAGATTTTTTTCACAACCAAAAATATTTTATCACTTTCAAAAAATTTATTTGGCACTTGAAAATTATCATATGTATTATTTTGATCCAAAAGAAAATTTTCACCTAAGTTTAGGCCCAAAAATTGAGCCCAATCTAGCCCAAAACCCAACCTATTACACAATACACACTTGGAAGAAAAAAATATATACATGAGTGTGTATTTCTACATAAGCTCGGCCACACCCCCTTAATCCTTAGGATATTTTTGTTTTATAATCAAATTTAATCTCAGCCAAGTTTAACAAGATGAGAACAAATGGCTAACAACCATAGGAAATTGACACCTTGCATGATAAATTTGGAAATAGCATTTGAATCCTATATTTTTCTTCCATAAAGATTGAAGATGTTTGCAAGACTAACACCTCTTCTCTTCAACATTTTGCAAGACAAAAAAGAAAAAAAACTCTTTCTTGCTTCACTCTCTTGATTTTCATATTCACAAAAACATAATCTTTCTATCCTTTTCTTGGAGCTTCTATAACTTACTTTAAAGCTTAATCAAAAGGGGAACAAAGTAGAATATGTCACTTGGTAAGTTTGGAAGCCTTTGTCACTTGGTAAGTTTGGAAGCCTTAGTTATAAGATGTCTTATCATGTGTATAGGCTTTGAATGACATAATGTAATCTCTTATGATTTTGATTGATTGTAGGTTTTTGCTTGAAAATTTGGAAATTTGCTATCAAACTTTGGATTAGCTAGAGAGGTAAAGATTATGGCTATTTTCTCCCTTGATTTCCATGCTATGGAATGTTATCTTAAACTTGAAACCAATATCTACTTGCAAATTTGATGAATCTTGATTGAATGCCTTTGTATGGAATTTTTGGACAGTTACCTTTGTTAAATTTCTACTCTTGATACATGATCATGATTCTTGAATCCTTGGATTAATTGGAAGATTATTGGGGTGGAAAATATGGACAAAATGAAAGCTTATTCTCTTTTAAAAAACTGGAATTTTGACATAGTTTTCTCCCAAAATTTGGTCCCCAAAAATCTTGATGATGTGATGAATAAACTAATCATAATTTTATGAAGAATGGACTTCTGCTACTATAAGGTTTTAAAGTAAAAAAATAAAAAATGGGCCAGGGCCATCCGCACCCAGAATTGGGTGCATCAGCGCCTAAGGTGTAGACCCGGGCCACGCAGGCATATCCGTGCCCCATTTTGAGTGTACTTGCGCCCACTCCAAAATATTTTTTAATATATTTTTTACCCGTTTTGCCTTTTTATGTCCATATATCACTCTAGTAAACTCTCCTAAACCCGAATATGATTTACGCATCCAAAATCCAATCCGAATTGATTAATAAAGTCTGATCCTCGTTTGAACTTTGAAAAACTTAATTTGGACTATTATCATTACCTTTGAAACCTTTTGTGAGTTTGTTGATGGGCGCTTGGGAAGCTTTACGAGAGACGTCATGCGGCATTGGGCCCATGGTTGGTCCCTTGGAGGGCTTCCTACTCATTTTAGGTAGTTCTGTGAAAGCTTGGAGGTACATTTTTCAAAGACTAGCATGTGACACGCGGTACATTAATAGTGTCATATTATTTGTTGGGTTTTTCCTCCGAGTGGCCACTCAAGAAAGGGGCCCTATGGAGGGATAAGGATCATATTTATTATTTGGAGTTATAAAGGTAATAGATTCACCAAATAGTAATTCTGTCTTTGCTATTCAATTATGTAACTTGTTTTAAGCTATTGATTGAGTTACTCATTTTCTGTTAGATTATTGAATTATCACAATCATTTGGCATGTTTTAATTTGTTCACTATCCTTATTGCCTCTATACTAAATTTGTTGAATCATCTTATTCTTTACCATTCCCCAATTATAATTCTTATTAAGTTAGTGGACTTATTTACATATACTACCATGTGTAGGTGAATAAACTTCTGGAGCTATGTTGGATTATAGTTATGCGATTTTATTTTATGTTTTTATATGTAAATAATGGTAATGAACGATCGAAAGTATATACATGGCTTATGGCCATTAGAACACCTGGTATGTGGCTCGTAGCCTATAAAATATTAGTTTGTTGGGAACCCTTCTAGATGTTAGTATGTTTAGATGAATGGTTTGTGGCCACGTGTTTTGATGGGTTGTAATAGATGTTGAGCTTTTAGAGTTGTATATATTTATGTTTGTACGTTTGTTTAGTTAATTTCTCTCGTATTTATTTTGCTTTGCTAGAGGTCTATCTACCTACACGTAGCATTTTTGGCCTAAAGATGGATGTTCAAGGCTCTGGGGCATTACACTTATCCCTTTCTACATGAACTAAATCTTGCTAACTTGCTATGGAAGCATGGGAGAGATGTAATGTTGATAATCCACTCATGATGAGGTCTAGTGTATGTAATAGAATTAATGATCAATAATAGCTAGAAGTCAGTCAGAAATTTTGGGAAGAAGAAAATGTGTCGAAAAATTAAGAAGAAGCAAGGTTTTTTAAGTAAAGAGAAACTAGGAGGAAATGTTGAAGTTTTGAAGAAAGAAAAAGAAGAAATCATGGCCATCAAAGAGAATCAATCTGACAGCTTTGGAGAAGAGCCAATTGCGACGGCTTCATTAAAAGGACTAGTAGGAAAGTAACATGTGGGCTAAATTAGTGCACACTACAACAAGCAGCGCCTAGAAAATGCTATTTTGTTATCACCATAATTATTACTTTTTTGTTATTGAAAGCTTTTGTTTCGTATAAATTGGATGGAAACTTTATTTTATGAGTTAACATAGAAAGAAGTTTTTAGCTCTAATCTCTCATCCCCACTTTGTCCTTTCACATCTCCTTGTCTTCTTCTTGAACTAGTAAACTATGGTGTTAAAATCATTAGCTCGAAAGTCTGGGGACATAACATTTTGGTACTTTCATCGAGAGGGATGGAAGCATTATCATGGTTGAAGAGACTCATTAAAGGAAGTTCAGGAATAGCTAAAGAAACAAGAGGTTCTATTGGTTAAGAAGAAGGCTTTGAGGCTAGCTAGTGAGAAACACATGAAGACACAGGTTGATAGCCTCCAAGCCATGCAAGCATCTTTGCAACAAACTCTGAAGACCATAGAGAGGAACTTGCAGCAACAAATGCAAAGCATCTCAGACCAAATACATCAACATAATCATAGTAAATCTTTGCTAGGTAAAGGATTGTCAACCAAAGGGGAAAAAATGCCTATATCAGCTCCAGATTTTGGGATTCAGGATCTAATGGGAGTAACTAATCACTAGGGAATGCTTTGTCATTTCCAAATGTTGACTTTCCAGAATTCGATAGAAATCATCTTAGAACATAGGCGAGGAAGAGCAAAATGTACTTCAATGTGGTGTCAATTTTTCCAGATGACCAGAAAGTTCTTTTTGCTATGGTTCACTTCCAAAGAAAGACAGAAAGAAGGTTTTAGAACTACTTAAGGATAGATAGATGCTGACATGGGAAGAGCTAGTTATGGCAGTGATAGAACTTTTGATGATATGAAGCCAACGTTGCTGGTGCGACAGTTTAGCAAGCTGTTGTATACAAGTAGTGTCCATAAATACTGTGAGAAGTTTGATGATCTTAAATCCCACATTCTCATATTTAATAAAGAGTTAAAAGGAAAGCTACTTCCCTTCTTTTTTTATCAGTGGGTTGAAGGAGGAAATTAAAGGAACTATGTTGGGTTCAAAACCTCTAACATTTTTACAAAATGTTGCCCTTGCCAAGCATTTTGAATCCATTGGGGATGCCCCGATTACAAAGATAACTCACTAATCAAATCACTACCCTCAAAACCACTCCCTACTATCACCAAGAAACTTCTCATTATCCTCGAAGCCATCCTTCCTAGCAAAACCCAACACCACTCAACTTGTAAGGAGGTTACTTATCACTGCAAAAATGAAAGCTAGAAGGGAAAAGAACATGTGCTATAATTTTGTTGAGGTGTACGTGCCTAAGCATTGATGTATGCAGAGATAATTGTTCACAATAATGATAGAAAAAAAGGAGGAAGCTTATATGTTGGATACTGGTTGTGGGGAAGAATGTGTTGAGGAGGTACTGTCAGATAATAGTAGAGTATCACTAAACATTCTAAATGGTCATGTTAGTGAGTCAATTAGGTTTAAGGGTGTGGTAGATAGAAAAAAAAGTAAATATCCTAATTGATTGTGGGAGTACACATTGCTTTATTGATGGGGGCTTAGCTAGCAAGCCCTAAAACATACATTACTCCTATGGTGGTTAATATGGCTGTGGTAGGTGTAAAATGTTTATTAGTAAGATGATATTTCCTAAACTAAGATGGCAAATCTAGACTATTGAGTTTATTCATCCAGTCAAGGTGATTAAGATTAGGGTCTGTGACCTGATTTTGGGTGTGATTGGATTAAGAAGCATGGACCTATTTTACAATACATGAAAAATATGAGCATCAAAGTGAGGTACCAAGGCAAGAATGTGTATCTCCAAGCCATCTAAGGAATATAGAGTCACAACTGATCTCTAGCAAATCAACAGGCAAGCTGTTCAGAAGGGGGGCTTATGATGTTAATGGGCAATTGTATTCAGTGTCAAAGCCCAAGACTGACACTAAGGATAAGGATGAGAAGTTACAAGGCCTATTTAAGAAGTTTAGGGATATTTTTGAAGAATCAAAAGGGCTATCTTCTAATAGAGAAACAGAGCACAGGACTGAGTTGATCCCTAATGCACAGCCCAAAAAATAGTTACCTTATAGATACTCACATGCACAAAAAGATGAAATTGAGATATTGGTTAAATAAATGCTTGAAGCGGGGATAATTCAGTCAAGCCAGAGCCCTTTTATGTCACTTGTTCTCCTAGTAAAGAAAAAAGATGGTTCATAGAAGCTTTGTGTGAAAAAGATAGTTCATGGAGGCTTTGTGTGGATCAAGATACCTAAACAGCCTAAGCACAAGTGTCCATAACCCGTTGTGGCTGAGCTACTAGATAAGCTTAATGGTGCAGTATACTTCTCTAAAATAGATTTGATGTCCGATTATTTTTCAGATCAAAATGCATAAGAAGGATATTTACAAAACCAATCTTGCTACCTATAATAGGCATTATGAGTTCTTGGTTTTGTCTTTTGGGCTATATATTCCCCCTTACCCTTTCAATCCTTTATGAATAGAATTTTTGTACCCTACTTGCACAAGTTTGTTTTGGTCTTTTTTGATGATATCCTCATCTACAATAAGGGTTGGAATAAACATTTAAATCATTTGGAGCTTGTTTAGCACATGTTAAAGAGTCATAAACTATTTGCTAAGATCAGTAAATGCACCATTGGCCAAACTATAATAGAGTATTTAGGGCATCTCATTTCCTCACAAAGAGTTGCCACAAATCCTGAAAAGGCAGAAAGTATGGTTAATCGACTATTTCCTCATAATATTAAGGCGTAGAGGGGATTTTTGGTCTCACAGGATACTACAAAAAATTCATTTAAGGGTATGGGGTTATTAGCAAGCCTCTAATTGAGTTATTTAAGAGAATTTCATTTCAGTGGGGGAAGGAGCACAAACTACTTTCAAAAACTTAAGGATGATATGGTTATAGCACTAATATTGCCACTATCAGACTTTACAAAGCCTTTTGCAGCTGAAATATATACTTGTAATAATGGAATTGGGGCAGTACTTATGCAGGAAAGAAAGCCCATTGCTGATCTAAGCAAAGCATTGGGACTTAGGAACTAGGGGCTATCTATACATGAAACAGAGTTTCTAGGATCTTTTTAGCTATAACTAAGTGGAAACACTACTTAAAAGGCCACCATTTCATAATCAAGATTGACCAGCAAAGCTTAAAACATTTATTGGATCCAAGGATAAGGACAACATTGCAGCAAGCGATTTACCATACTACTACGTTGGATTATGAAGTGTAGTATGAGGAAGGCATTGAGAACAAGGCAACTGATGCATTATCTAGATAGATCACTCCAGAATGCAATGTCATGCTATATCTGGATTAGTGCCAACTTGGGCTGAAGAGGTGCAAAGAAGTTATGATGAGGATAACTACTTGGAACAAGTTATTCCACTGCATTTCCTAACTTTACTCTGGTCAATCAGGTGTTAAGGACAGATAAGGATATGTATTGGAAAAATAAGAGCTTTAAGGATAAAATAATCCAAGTGTTGCATGATTCAGCTGTTGGGGGACATACAAGAATACAGGGCAGCTATCAAAGGTTAAGAAATCTATTCCATTGGCCTAATTTGAGAAATGAGGTTGAAGTTTGGATCAAAGAATGTGATGTTTGCCAGAGGAGCAAACATGAGAATGCGCAAGATCCAATGCTATTACAACCATTAAACATCCCTTATCAAGCCAGGACTTACATCTTATTAGATTTTATTGAGGGTCTTCCAAAGTCTAATGGAAAGAATACTATCAAGTAGTAGTTGACAGATTCACCAAGTATTCACACTTTATGGGGTTATCTCACCCCTATTCAGTTGAAGTTTGGCTAAGGTATTTCTTGACAATGTATACAAGCTACACGGGATGCTTCGCAGCATAGCATCGTACAGGGACAAAATTTTCATCGGTTCATTTTGGAGGAGCTGTTTAACCTGAGTGGGACTAAGCTAGCACTGTCCATAGCATATCATCCCTAAAGCGATCAACAAACTGAGTGAGTAAATCACTGCCTAGAAAACTATTTGAGATACATGAGTCATATGAAACCAAAAGGCTAGGGTAGGTGGCTGTCTTTAGTTAAGTTTTGGCATAACACCAATTATTATCAAGCTCTCAAGCTCACACAATTTCAGGCACTTTATGGTTATTCTACCAAAAGCATTCCCTTGGGACCTTTGGAAAATGTGGGAATTAACTAATTAAAGATTAGATGAAGGAAAAGAGAAAGATGATGCAACTATTGAAAGAAAATCTAGAGAGGGCTTAGAATAGGATAAAAGCTTACGCTGACAAGAATAGGAATGAGAGAGAATTTGTAGGGGGTGATATTTTAGGTTGCAGCCTTATAGACAAAACTCCCAAGCACTAAGGAGGGACTTAAAGCTAGCTCTCAAGTTTTTTAAGCCGTATCAGGTAGTTGAGAAAATTCAAAAAGTGGTTCATCATATGGCTCTGCCCCTTGATAACAAAAATTTACCTTGTCTTACATGTTTCATTACTCAAGAAGAAACTTGATGAGAAGCATACATATGTGATTCATTTACCTGAAGCAGACAAGGAAGGGGGTTTCAGGTACAGCCAGTCGCTATCTTAGCCAGGAGGATAGTACCAAAGCGTAACGTGGCAGTTCCTTAAATCCTAATACAATGGGCGCATTCTGGACCGGAGAAGGCAACTTCGGATGATTACGCCAAGATGGACAGCCATTTTCCAGGATTTGATGATCCTTGTGGCAACGATCAAGCTTATCAAGGGGAAATGTAATGGAATTAATGGTTAATAATGGCTAGAAGTCAGTTGGGCTATTTGGAAAGAAGAAAACGTGATAAAAAAAATTAAGAAAAAGCACACTTTTTTAAGTGAAGAGAAGACATGAGAAAACGTTGACCTTTTGAAGAAAGAAAAAGAAGAAATCGTGGCCATCAAAATGAATCAATCTGGCGGCTCTGGAGAAGAGGCAGTTGCCACGGTCTCATTAGAGAGACCAGTACGGAAGTGACACGTGGGCTAAAGTATTGCACACTACAACAAGCGGCACCTGGCAAATGCTATTTAGTCATCACCACAATTATTACCTTTTATGTTATTGAAAGCTTTGTTTCATGTAAATTGGATGATAACCCCATTTTATAAGTTAATGCATTAAGAAGCTTTAGCTCTAATCTCTCATCCCCTACTTTCTACTTTCCTATTTCCTTTCCTTTTTCTTGAATAAACTGTGTTGCTAAAATCATTAGCTCAAAAGTTTTGAGACATAACATTGTAAAAGGCTAAAAACATGGAAAATGACTAATTGATGTCCATGTTCTGTAGAATTAATCATCTCCTGATGTCCTGGAATCAACTCTAGTTTCAACTCTTCACAAGTGAGCCCTTGTTGTATCAGTATTATAATAGGCCTCCACCATGACTTACCTTTCTGTCAACACTTTCCATCATCTCTTTCAAATCATTTCTTCTAGTTTAGCCTATGCTTGCGAAATAATACATGCCAGAAAGCTGATAAAAGTAAAAGATGTTCTAACCATAACAATTGCTGGACCGAACCACGATATTCAACTCCTTTTATGCATCCTTAAAGGGTTTTGTGTATGCTTCAGCAGCCTATCATATAGTTTCAACCAAAGATAAAGGCAACGAATCATTTCAAAAAACTATAGGCCTCTATCTTTGTTTCCTTTTCTCCTTCAATTTGGTGGTCACTATTTAACTTAGGCAGGTAAAATTGAGTTCCTAGAAACAATTGGAAAGAAAAGGTATAATTGAACTAGCAGTCAGATCACGTGTAATACCCTGTAAAATTCCTCCAACTCTATTAATAAAATTTTGTTTTTCATCCAATAATATTTGTCTATAAAATCTTTATTTTATCCTATTTTTCTATAACTTTAAAATTGTTACACTCATTCACAAAATTTGTTATACAAAATTCTTTAATTCTTTTTTAACTCCAAAATTTTTTAATATTTTTACACCTTAAATTCTTTCTCGAATTTTGAAAAAATATATATATAAATCTACCACTTAAAAGAAGCAAATGGCGGCCACACACACAAGGGCAAGATTGTATTTTGTTACAAATTTTTATCATGTGCACAAATTTGGCAAAATCTTAGTCCACCACTTTGCATACTCTTTGGCTAAGCGTGATTGATCCACTTTTTACCAATTTATTACATCCTATCCTACCTTGAGCTTTACAGGTCATCATCTTGCCTAGCAAACTTTTCTACATCCATGTCACACTTTTATTAATTGGCAAAATTCTAATCATCCACATCAATTCTCTCTATTTACAATTGGTCCCCTAAACTATTTTCTTTTGGAGCTAAGTCCCTAAACTAAAATATAAATAGGCAAGAACTCTTCTACATTTTCATCAATAGACAAAACACACACACCACACACACAAAAACCGAGCATACACACAAAATCTTCCACTTTTAGCGATCAAAATCTCCATAAATACTTAAAGCTTTCTTCTATAAAGATTAAATTTGGAGTTGGAAGCAAAGAAAAAGGAATTATCTGGGAAAATTTCGTAAGAAAGAACCAAAAGTTTAGGTAAAATTTACGATGCTCCTTATCGATCTTGTTTGATATATCTTTGATTGCAATTCTTGTTTCTTACATTATGTTAACATTTCTTGTTTCTTAATAACCTTAATTCATATCATTCATCATGTTGTTCATAACATTGATTCGATTGATGGATATATTGATTTGATTGTTAGAATTATTCATCCAATTGCTAAAATCTTTTGAAACCTAAATATTAATGATTGTTGGGCCTCGAAAATCTTTGGTAAGGAGAGTTGGACAGCATCAAGCCGATAGTAATCTCTTGTTAGATTTTTCCTATTATTGGTCGATTTCACTATTGTCTGGAGATTAGGCATCCTAAGAGTCCGATCTCTGACAGACGATCGACCATGTCAGCATTGACTGTTCTCCCCTCGGGCAGACACCCAAGGTGGAATTGGGAGGGACAAAGATTATTATATTATTGAAGTAATAAGGATAATAAGTCTACCAACTATTAGTTCAACTATGATTTTGTTTTCATGTTCTGCCCTTATTGTCTTGCTTTATCACTTTAGTTCTTTTCGTATACTCCTATTATCTCATTTTAATCATAAATTTTATTAAGTTCTGCGAACCTACGTTTTTAAAACATTTTGTAGGCTAAGCCACAAAGATTGCAAAGGAAATTTATGGATAGTTTTTGCTTAAAAAATTTTATCTTCCATTTTGCTGTAAATTATATGAAACAATGTACTTCGGAAGTTGATATTCTAATAATAAAATTAGAAATATGGCCTAGCATGTTGTATGGATATCATTTTAGTAACAACCCGTTCTAGGGGCAAAAGCTCTAGATTCGGGACACTACATCACACGTGTGCAATATCTCAATCACAGGCCTCAGTATTGGGTGATCTCTCAACTGGCAGCAAATCTAAAGAAGGATCATAAAGTTCACACTCCTTCGGCAGCTCACTTTTGCTCCTTCCATTAAGTTGTAGATTCTTTATGGGTTCAGCTTTTCTTTCGCTTTCACTTTTGAGTTGCTCTCTCTTGTTTTCCTTCGGAACTTCATAAAGGGTTACACAACCATCTCCACTCTGTAGAAGCAGCTCTTCACGGCTCATTTCATGTTTCACGAGAGGCTCAAGTATCTCGATTACTTGACTCATGATAGGCCTCCCTTTTGGGTTTTGGCTGAGACATTGATATGCAAGATTGGCCACTTTCATCAGAATTTTGATAGAGTATTGCCCCTCGATTCTTGGATCCAGTATTCTCAATAGCTTTTTGCTGTGGTTCAGGAGTGGACGAGCCCACTCGACAAGATTGTGCTCTCGGCTCGGCCTACTTTTGTCCATAGCTCGCCTTCCTATGAGCATCTCAAGCAAAACAACTCCAAAGCCATAAACATCACTCCTTGCTGTTAAATGGCCTACATAGTCATGTAAAATGCTCATTGATGATGCAGTTAAGGGGGTCGTCAAGGAATTAAGATAGAGCTAAGACGGTAGATTGACCATATGTTGTATATTACACAAATTTAGAATTTGGCGCAAGTTTGCCATCATAAACTCACCAGTCATGACATACTCAGGAGCGGCATAACCATAAGTACCCATAACTCGAGTTGAGACATGAGTTTGATCTCCTGTGGGTCCGACCCTTGCCAATCCAAAATCAGAAAGCTTTGCATTAAAATCCTGTGAGTTTTCGAAAAACTTTAACTGCCGAGTGATTGACTTACGTGAATCGAAATGAAATTTGCATAATTAGAGGAGTGATATAAATGTAGAACTCCATGCACATTTAGAAACTCGTATTACTATATCAAACATCTTTTGTCCTATTGAATAAATTTAGAAACAGATTTCTACAAAACTGTTCAAGAAGGAGCTCAACTAACCGCATCTAGCAAAATGTTTGAAGTCTTAAAATCCCGGTATATGATAGGTTTCTCCACACCATGAAGGAAAGCAAGTCCTCTTGCAGTATCCAAAGCAATCTTCAATCTTTTTTGCCATGTTAAAGTTGCACGCACACCTACAAGAAGAAAGAACATAGAAGGCGCACAACGATTTATAAGCCCAAATCATGTTTTGCATGATACAAACTCAAATCTTCAATTATTAAATGATCATGTTTACAATAAATCTCCTTTGACATAGCTGTTTAAATGCTAGCTGAACTTCAGTTATACACTTTGCGTAATTGTCACAGAAAATTCAGGTGAGATGCGAAACAGACAGACAGAGAATGTTAGTTACTGACACAATAACCATTCTCTATTACTGCAACTTACGTATGAAGAGGTGTTTCTCTAAGCTCCCGGATGCCATGTATTCATAGACCAACAGCCTATGGTCATCCTCGCAGCTGTAGCCAATAAGTTTCACCAGATTAGGATGTCTTAGCTGCCCTAAATAATTGACTTCTGCCTGCAAGTGAATAAACCTTAACGGTGAGCAATTGATTACCTTTCCCATGACTTTTGCTAGCAGAACTGCTTAATCCTCCTTGTACAATGTTGTAGAAAATTATGCAACCATAAAGTGCTTGTCTGTGATGTAAATTGTATTAATTAATCAAACATTAGGACAAACACCGCTATAGTCATTACAAATTAACACCACATTCACCTCATGCATTTGCAGCATAGAAGCTCTCTCTTTGGTCACGTGGAAGATTTAATTCGATAAAAAGTATTACCCCTTCTAAGATGAGAAAAGATAAGAAATGATAGTTGTAAAAATTCAATACAATGTTCAATCACGATAAATTACCAGCCATTCTCGGTCGCCTTGTAGACCTTCTGGATCAAGAACTTTAATGGCAACTTTAGTCATCTTGTAACCAGGCCTCACGTTCTCATCTATAACTCCTTTGTAGACAATACCGAATCCACCCTCTCCAAGAACTTGATCCGGTCGGAATTGCTTGGTCGCCAACTTCATCTCTTCATGTGTGAAGATATCAAGATCACCATTCCCAGGATTTTGACGTAGATCCTTTATACTTTTCGAAATTATCACCATGGTGTTTGAACTTACAGAGCCTGATTTCACAGGAGATGTGGAATCTTCACAAACACCTGTACATGAAAAAAAAAATATATAACAAGCCGACGCGGGCATTAAAAATTATATTTATATATATCCTCACTCAGACCATGATTCAGGATTCTGACACAAGAACAAATTTTCCTCATCGCATGATATTAAACTGACACTGGATAAAAAGCTTAACACGATACTTTTAGCTACGGAAGACAATAAAATTTCCAGCAAGATATGAAAAATTTTTTACTGTATAATAACTTGGCGAACATTCTAATATTGCAATCATTTGGCAATTCCTTTGAATGTTATTGCATAAGAATACTTACCTGCGTTGACCATACCTTTTCGTTATGACCAAAACCCAATTTATGACCATTTATGTAAGAGACAACATCACTTTCTAATGACTATATCACCATGCCATTATGCAGTCTAAAACATCAGATGCAAACCTTAGACTGCCTTTCTAATAATAGTGGGACTGCCTTCAGTAAATCTTAAAAGTTTCTCCACAATCATAGTTAGTCTGTACAAATTCCAAACTAATGTATACAAAAGGGAATTCAAAAATCATTACAGGCCCAAGTTGATGGTTAATTTCTTTATGCGAGTTGATATTTGCATTCCATTAATTGATATTTGCACTCCATTAATTGATATTTGCACTCCACTTTATGACAATTGACAAGGTTGTCCATTAGTTATTAAGAAATTAATTTTGTGTTCTTTTCCTTTTTCTTTTCTTTTTTTTTTTTTAATAAAAAACTAATTTTGTATTCTTTGATTATGATAAAGTATCTTCTAATTATATAATGTTCAATTGTGGTGGAAATATTAAATATTAGTTCCTTCAAATATTCAATTAGTCAACACAAAAATCTTTCTTCAATTCTACCTCAATTTTTTCATTTTCATTTAATTGTATCTTAATTAATTATTTGAATAATGTTTAAAAATTTCATATTACTTTATTTAAATAATTGATTTTAAATTAATAACCAGAAATTTAAAGTTTTAATTTTAAACAAAACCAGAAAAATTAACTTTAAAATTACTAAATTTAGAGTTTTACCGAGCAAATTATCTAATCCTAGGAGTTTGTAATATTCTTAATTACATGACTTTTCTTAGTAAAATTTTAAAATTTAATCAATAATTATAGACTTAACTTTTTAGGATTTTGTTAATATTAAAACGTAAAAGAAAAGCATCTTACTCTGCAAGTGCATCACTTGTTAATTAATTGTTATCAAATATATAAATAACACAATGATGAAATTTGAAGAAATAACGCCCATGGACAATTTTGTCAATTACCCAATTATGTGGATTGCAAATATCAATTCCTGTTTCTATATTTTCATCATCAACAAATAACATACTCTAAAGGATCACAGAAAATTAAAAGAAAAACAAAAAGAAGAAAAAATTTACTTTTTTCATACGAAGATAAAGAAACCCAAGTTAAACAACATAACGGACAACAAGGATCACTAAGAATGTCAAACAGTACCTGCTTTATTACTTGAAGATTTGTTCTCTGTTTGCTGTTGTCGCTCCTCTTCTTCTACACTGAGACAAGAACCCATTTTCTTGGCCCAACTTTCACCACATTCACATTTCAACTTCTGCCATTGACACAAAAAAATAATGCCAAGATTGGATTTGTATGCACTGGTTTTATTCCATCATAAACAGAACAAGGCATACAATGAACTTTTAATACGCGGAAAACTCAAATGGGTCGGCTGCAAATAGAAAGACGTCACCGGAATCTGATCTGGGTCGCCGGAATAGTCTCAGAGCAAGAGAAGGATAAGTGAGACTGTGAGTAGAAGGAAGAAGGGGGAGGAGAAGACAGGACAGGACCGGACAGGATGCTGTGATTGTAACGTGTTTTCTTGAAAATAATGAGTTTAGGCCAATCGGTCAAATATAATTGGCTTGAAAGAAAACTCCGAAACCAAACAAGAAGATTTGGCTCCATGGGCCACACGATTTGACCAAATACCCCTCCAACTTTTCTCCTGTTACATCATTAAAGTTTAAAACTATAAAATCTGTTTGGTTGTATTTCCAAATGGAATCTTCCATTTTTTTCTATATGAAAATTGAAATTTATTTATTTATTTTTTTATTAAAAATATATTGTCACATCAATCAGAGTTAAAATTGGTTTGACATAACTCATAAGTACTCACTGTCATTCGAAAATAATTAAAATATACATATATTTTTAAAAAATACTGCATAGAAGGTATACATTTAATAAGTTTTCACCTGTTTATCTATCTAAATATTTTCAAATAAACCATTTAAATACATCTATTTCTATAAAAAATCAATAATTACTTTTTCTTTTTTTGACGACGAATCAATAGCTATTTTTTCAAATATCAGAAATGGTGAAAACTGAAAATGAAAACATCACCAACCAAGCTCTATATTTCCAATATCTCCATTGAGGTTCAAATCTCTTAAATAAATTACTAAAAAGCAATCTAACTCGATGTTTAAATTAAAAATTACTAATTTCAATTTAAATCCTATAAAAATTATTCACAGTTCACGCAATCATAATTCTCATTAAGTAAATTTTAATATTTATTTTATATAACTGGTGCCAAAGAATCAAACGATAGTCATTTCGGAAAATAATGACTACAAATTAAAAAGAAAATAACAGTAGTTCCTATTGCAAGAGTTCTTGACATTCTTCTATTAATTTCATTCGCTTAAGCAAACTCCATTTGATACACTAACAACAAAATATATTGTTTAACATTCTCAAAGGATGAACTATATAACAAATACATTAATTTATGTAAGATAAATTAATCGTATAAACTCAAAACTTTGGATATGTTTCAGACAAGTGTGATGGGATGTAAGTAACATATATATATATAATATTATATATGTAAAGGACTCAATTGTGATTTCATGAATTTGGGTTGTTTGCAAAGTGAACATCAGAATTATTTCCAACATTGTAAGGACAAGGTTAAAACTGGAATTTGAGGAGTCAATGAAAGTTGTCGTGCGTATTTGTTTGCATTGTAAAAGCATCAGTTGACTGGACAGTTTACGCGCTTCTCACCTGTACCACACGCTTCAACGCCTCTTCTACGTACTACTCTTAGACTTTTCTATTTTTAATAAGAATTACTATTCCTGGACGTTTGCTGGGTCATCCAGTTTTTATTTTTACAAAACAAATAAAAGAAAAGGAAATCGACTTTATAAATTACAATTTGAATTGCAATTTTTAGGTGGTTAAGTCGAAACTAAAAAAGTTATTTTGCAATCACTGCTTGATATGCAATAAAATATTAAAAATAAAATTTTAGGAACATAAAACAGTTTGATTTTTATGCACTAAAAAACAAGATTTCTAGAAACTTCCAAAAATATTAGAATTATTCCACTTACACCATTATGAAGAGTGATTATCATGGTCATCTCAATCAAGAGGTTTCGTGAGGCGCTTCGTTTGCCGTATGCAAGGGGAGGTCTTAAAGGCACCAGAATAGGTTGCCTGATGTTGTGTCCGCAAAGATATAATGTAACGAAATCAAAGAAAACGCACAAAAATCACGGCAAATATTGACAGAAGAAGCAGGGGATTGGAAACCGGAAGATCAGAAGAAAGAGAGATTCTGATTAATTTTTATGAATCAAATTCAAATCAATTGAGTTATAAGCATTCATAAAATGAACTCATGAGAGAATAAAAATCCACAATTTAAGGTCATTAGGCAAAATAAAAGATCGGTCATGATAGTGAAGTTTGAAAGTTTTAATATTTGATGTCATTACCATAATTAGTTAACACTAACTAGTCATTGACATCAACTATCTAATTTCCAGATTCAGAACTTAAGATGTTCATAAAACTAAAATTAGTTAAAATTTGAAAATTTAACAAACCTTACTTATTTTATAGTTTTATTATTATTATTATTATTATTATTATTATTAGGGTTATCAATCCTTATCATACTATTAAAATTAAAAAAGTACATCTTTTAGAAGCCTCAGAGTTCAATTACGCCAATAAAAAATAAATAAATTTTTATTTGATTATTTCAATTTGGTTCAGTTCGACATGGGTGAGTTTGGGTTATTGTGTGACCTGAAATATTGTCCGTATAACCCAAAACCCAATCCAACCCAGCCCATTTTTTAGATTACCATTCATGTCAACCTTATTAGATCTAAACCCAAAATGGGTCGACCAAACTTAATTTTTCAGTGCCAAATTAATGTTGGGTTATCATGTCATATAAAAATTACCACCCCAAATTTCAAAGACATGTAAGTATAACTAACTCTCATTTTAATACTTTAATTTTAGGGAACCCTAATCTTAATACTAACTTGTGTCAACACAATCCTAAATTCAGAACTAGTAAGGATGTAACCTTATAACTAGAAATATATATGTATTACATATAAAGTGTGAGGGCCAGAGATAGTTATTTGAATGGTATGTTTTCATTTATCATGCTTAAATTATCTTTTAGAATTTATTCACCTTAATAACCACCCACAACGAAGTAAAAAGTCATTAACTCACTAATTTATCAATTTATATTAAAGTATTTGTATATTTGTATTGAATACATTAAAGATATTCTAAAATGGACATAAATTAGGTCTACGATGTCTTTTAACTTATATATATATGAAATATATATTGATTATATTATGCACATGCATCAAGTGTGCAATGAATGCTAATATATCTTAATAGAAGCTTTTCAATATCATATTCCGTTGCGCATTGGTGTTGCAAACAGCAAGGAGGTAGGCAAGCAATAAACTTTCCATAGACAGTTATGGACATACATTGATAAAAAAAACACAACCAAGTCTTCTGTTATTCCCTCCAATTACGAAGCATATAAAGTGCTTTACTTCTTCTAGCATTTATGCAACTTCAGTATTCATACAAGAAAGAACACGGCGATATTCACTTATAGCCCATATGGGGAAAATGTTGCGATACAATGCGTAATGCAAAACGCAATTCCTCATAAATGCTCCTGTGTTTTTCTGCATTTACAATACATTGTTCAAGTCATGTCAAGCATAAGAAATTTCGATAAATGATCTTTTTTCGGCAAAATATAACATAGCTTAAGTATACTGCAGTTGATGTCTATTGTAATATCATGTCTATGGAAGAAGATTTTATTACCTATTGAGGGAAGTCACTGCTATCCGGTTGTGAATTTATTAGTAATTTTATTCCATGATGTATGGGCAATGGATCAATCTCAGCCTGCTTCAAGTAAGCATTCAATAGTTATATTTTAGAGGATGATTTTCACAATTTCTTGTTGTAGTAAAGGAAACTCGTTCGCATTAATACAGTTAGCGAAACCTTCTACTTACTTGTCCACCACCAATGAGAGCTTACAATGCCCACGATGTCTGTACTATATTTGACCTATTATCTTCCAGATTTGTATAGACCTGTTGAAGATTTCTGAATGAGTGATGATTAGCTTGAAAGATAGAAGTTCAAACTCTTAGCACCCATACAATAGCAAAATCAATGGCACAAACTCTTCAAACTAGTATGAAATAGATGTTCTCACCCCATCCACCATCAAGCAATTGCTTTGATATCAGAAAATCACCAGCTTTACGCAATGCTGGACAATTCTGGTAGCTTTTCCCACTAGCCATTAGTCCTGCTACTGCATACCATGTTCCATATGTAAAGCAGACTTCCCAACAACCATACCTGTTAATATGTTTTGAGATATTTTAACATAATGGTAATATTATTTGGTCTAAATATTGGTTTTAGAAATTCAAATAAGGAAACTAATATGATATAATTTTTGTAAAAATAGCAGTACCAAGAACCATCAGTATTTTGAGTGGATTCAATATCTTGCACAACTTTTGTGATGATCCGAAAATTTCCTTAATATTATTTAAAATAATTCTTTTATCAATTCAAAATTTTCTCCAATTTTCTTTACGGCAAAATTTCTCAGTAAAGAATTTTCGTTTCGAAAAATTTCTTTCGGCCAAATTTATTAAAAATACCTTATTAACTTTAAAAATATTTTATTTAGGCCCCAAAGACTTCCATAATATTATTTTTAAACTCTTGGTTTCAAAATTCAAACCCTAGTGTCGTTTAAAATGATTTTTATTACTATTGTCCAAAAAATTTTAAAACGGCGAAATATTTCGATTTAGCAATCGAAAATTTTATTTCAATCAAATATATGCCAAAAATATTATTTCTAACCCACATCAATACATAATTGACCCGAGACTTAGAGCCCAAAGAATTTATTTAATTTTTAAAGCCCAA
>JACFYI010003565.1:33362-60062 GCA_014898755.1 Handroanthus guayacan | reverse complement strand
AAAATTTTCAGATATATGAAACGTGTTTTGATATTAAAACGATGTTTGATTTTTGAAATCAAATAAATTTTTAAAAAATCGATAACTGAAAATTTTATTTAGAGAATTCTCGTGGTGTTACATTTTCAATAGTAGATGCCTAATCTTTTTGTAGTGAAACTTACATGAATAGGCACTTACGTATTATCTTTCTTGACCCCAAAGTAAACTTTTAAAAGTTTCTAAAAGCTGTGATGTAAAAAATATAGAATAAAAAATGTAAAGTTAAATGTAATTTTAGCATTTCTTACTAGCGCTCTTGATTATGTAACTCAATTTCACCTTCAAAGATTATAAAAAGCCAAAGGTATTAAGTTGATTTGTGTACAACATTACGAATTTTACAACAAAAGAATAAAGGGACATGAATTTTACGTGTCACTATTGTCTATACATTGGGATGGGCGCGTTAATAGTGTACGGCCGGTGGACTGCTATTTCAGTTTTTCCCCCCTTAATTTCTTGTCCTCCTTAAATGGCGTCGTTTAGCCAATTTTGTGCTTTGTTGGTTTATACTGCCAATTTTTGGGGCTATGCTCTGATGGGTCAGAAGAAGCATGATTCTCAAATTGTTCTGACTGTTTCTTTTTGGTGCCCTATGTCACATTTTCTTCTTCGCGACGGAAAACAAAGTGGTCAGCTTTCTCTACTGTGGAAGGAGAAGAATTGTACTTGAGAAATGGCGTTAGTTGGATTTGATACTATGTATCCTTGTTTTTTCCGCTCACAAAAAATGAGCTTGTGGTCATGGGTTTTTTTTCCCCCTATATATTAATCATTAATATTTTTTCTTTAAATTGTAAAAAGTGGGGAATCTAGGGAATTCGTGTTCCCTGTGAATTGAACAACCAAACAGAAAATGGTTTTTCAAAAACTCTTCAAACTCCAAATGGCATCAGTTGGGGGATTTGTGGTTTAGGTTTGGCATCTGCTCTTTTCTGCAGGTCATGTTTTCTTGAACTCACATTCTTTTGGCAAGGAAATTGATATTTTGGCTTTACCTAACAGATGAGTTCAATACGTCTACTCCTTGTGCCTGCTGTTTTGTGCCCTTGCTTTTTTGTAGTGTCGGAAGTATTTGATATAGTGTATACTTTAAGTCCTCCTGCCGTTGTGGAATGTGCTAGGCGACCATTTCCTGTTAATTACTTCTTTTTCCATTGCTTGGTTTGTTGCAATTCAATTGTTACATGATTTTAATAGAGTGTAGTTTAGCCCCCAAATATTCTTGCAGGCTTTCCCTAAGTCATGATGTAAACTTTGGGTCCTAAGTCTGAAACAATGCTTTTTGAAATTTCGTGCCATTTGACAATTTCCTTAGTGTAGATATTTGCAAGTCTTTATACGCTATACTGAGTCCTAACTGGTATAAAGTATGCTGACACAGTAAACCTATCCATCACGACCCAAATACTCTTTTGCCATGAGTAACCCAACTATGAAATCCATCATGATTTGATCTCATTTCGAGTTTGAGATTGGAGCAATTGCAATTTTCTTGTAAGCCTTTGATGTTCAACCTTCACAAGCTGACAAGTAAGCTATTTTTAGAAAGACTTAGCTGCATCTGAACATCTCGCTCCATGTCATTCCACGAGAACTTTTGTTTCAAGTCCCAGTAGATCTTTGTCTCTGGATGTACTACTTCGTGTTATAAGCTCCTGCCAATACTTTTTCTTGCATCTTTTTCGACACACATTTGATTCCAAAATCAAAATAGAAATGTGAATTATACATATATAGCTACATGTCTTGAAATTTCTTTCCTCAAAACAATTTCAACCAAGTAATATTATATTTCATGGTATTTTTCGTACACTATGAGAAGATGACTCCTAGCCATGCAATCCCTTAAATTAAGAAAAATAAATCTTGCTAACTATATATATACACACTCACATTAGATATGCTCATAGTATATAATGTTATAAATCCTACAAAATCTAAGATAAAATCTAAGGTGTAATGCTATAAAACTTGCAAAATCCAAGGAAAAACCTTAGGGGATATTATGAGGTTTCCTGGAGATTTTCTTTTACAATATATATACACGCTTTGCCAAACTCTTCACATTTTCACAATACGGAATTTTCTCTCCCAAATTTTCTTCTCTATCACGCATCTCTCTCTCTCTCTCTCTCTCTCTCCCCAACTCACTTAAAATTTTCTCCAATCCATTAAGACTTAGGAAGATATTTGAATAGAAGTACATTGGGTGACTAGATGCTTGACCATTAGCTTATAATTGGTAAATTTCTAACTTTGAGTTAAGAATTTTGTAGGGATTTTGGTTTCCTAGAACTTGTATTATTTGGGGTGAACTAAGAGAACTTGTACTATTTGGGTGAACTAACTTATTTACAAACCGGATTTGTATGACTGAATTGATCTAAGGTTGGAACTTTCGGTATCGTAGTAAAAATCTTTTGATGACTTTGAGGTGACAGTTTAAGGATATTTCCCTCATATCCATGTTAACTTCTCATTCTTAATGAATTTTTGGACTATGAACTAAGCCCGTGATAGAAAAAATAAAAAAATATAAAAATTTTTGAATCAGGACTGGGCACATCTATGCCTAGACTAGGTGCCCCATAGCCCAGGACAGAATGGCCAAAAATCTTTTTGAGTTTTTCAGTGCCCCAATGCCTATTTCTGATGGCCAAGTGCCCATTCCAGAATATGTTTTTTGTCAAATTTTGATCTAATGAGATTATAGATTATTGTTGAATATTTTTAAACAACTTATTATAGAAGCAGAGTTTCCAAATACTCAAAAACAACTTTCAGCAGCTTATAATCATATAAGTACCTTTATAATTAGTTGCAAACACCACCTTAATAATAGGTGTATCAAAGATGTTTTTTCCTTCACAGATAACATAAAAAATAAAATCACCAAAAAGTACATGCGAATCGATTATAATTTTTTTTAAATATATATACTTATAATTATTTAGAATCAACCGGCACAGCACCACACTAGTGTGGTGTGCTTTTTCTAGTAATAATATACAATAGGTGAAACAAAAGACATCTAAAATTAAAAATTTCATGAAAATTTGAAAAGTGGTAAGAAATATTTAGAACTCTTATGCTTGGTAAATAAATTGAAGTCAATAAAATAATAATATATGTGTAATGTCTCACAGTTTAATCGGTTAATACCCAAAAATGTAATATCCAATAAGCCCTCTAAATCGTGGCCAAGTAACATTTTCTTTTCCATTTTTTCCTAAAAAATAATGATATGTCATCATGAAGAACAATCAAAATAATAAAGATCATAATTTAAGATTTCTTTACACTTCATTTTTTAATTTCATCCTCCAGAGGGGAGTGCGTCTACATTTCCAACTTTTATTGTTGCAGCATTGCCTTATGCCACATCTTAAGCAAAAATAAGAACAGAAAAATCTTACACCAACATAATCAATCACAAAAGGTACACGATAATTAATAATGCATAATTTGTTTTTTGATGCTTTTGAACTTGAACATGCATTACTTTGTCGAAGCTTCAGGAACACGTGCATTATATTCACCAAGAGCCCATATGGGAAAGATGTTTCGATGGCGTGAATAGTTGAGAGTACAACTCTTCATGAATATTCCTGTGATACTCTGATCTCCAACATGAGGGAACATGAGGGAAGAAGAGAGAGAGAGGGAGGGGGAAAAAAAGAAAAAACATAAATAAAAAGAATACATTGATCAAGCCATGTATGAATTATTTACTTTATAGTGATTGTTAAACAAAATTAAACATGCGATTATATATTATTTATAGGGATAATTACGTGAACACCACTAAGGTTAATTGAGTAATTAGCATTACACTCTCTACATACCATTAGTTGATGGACAATATAATGGAACATTTGTAATTTTACAAATAGATCCTCTAAACGGAGGCTTTATTTATATATTGTTTGAGTCAATATGTTAGATTTTCAGGGAAAGTGATTGTAATATCACACAAAATAAATTGATTAGTTTCCAAATTAACTAAACTAGTTGTAGGAGGTGTAGTGATAATTATCCTACCTCAGGGGTGTTTAAGTAATAATGCAAAACCTAAGGGGGCTGTTTGGGTAATTACCCCATATTTGTATACCTGCTGAGGAAAGTCACCATCTTCCATTTCTGAGGTTATTAGGAGTCGCATTCCACGATGTATGGGCAGGGGATCAATCTCAGCCTGATTCATAAACAATATTAAATAAATAAATCATTAGTTGAAAAAAGAAAAGAAAAATTGATTTGCCCCTTAGAATGCTAGAAGCTAATCGACTGACCACAAAGTCCTAGTACTCTATTTTTTAATAGAATGATGTTTTGCATAGTATTTTTTGATAGAATGATCTAATACATAATTTAGACCTATTAAAATGTGATTTGACTCCTAAACAATGTTATAAATGTTACTCAAAGAAAAATAAGCCATTCTCTAAAACTATGTAAAAAGTATTTCATCTTGTATTCCATTTCGCCGATATAAGCATATCAAGTGATTTTTCATAAAAACATTTAGTTGGTCTTTGCAAATAATTATGAAAAGCATGCACTTATTTTTGGAAAAATTGCATTTGTAGTCCCACAGGATTGGGGGATTGGCATTGTTAATCCCATACCTTTTAAATTCATTAATTTAGTCCCAAGTTTTAAAAATGTTGCAATATTAGTCCCAAGATCTCCTTTCCATCCAAAAATTAATGGAACACGTGCCAAGCACGTGCTTTTTAGACAGCCAATCGCTCTACACGTGCCTATTCCGTTAATTTTTTGACGGAATTTTGGTTTTGGGACTAAAGTTGCAATATTTTTAAAAACTTGGGACCAAATTCGTGAATTTAAAAAATGGGACTAAAAATGCTGACCCCCTTGTTCTATGGGATTAAAACTGCAATTTTGCCTAACACTTATCATAAACATATATAGGTATTTCATGCATTAATGAATAAAGATCATACCATGTCAACACATGCGAAATGCTGGAGTTGTTTAATTGATGTAGTATTATACATCCTCACTTTTTTAGTAAGAAAAATACCCAAAATAGGGAAAATTGCATTTTTAGTCCCACATGATTGATGGTTTAGTATTTTTAGTCCCATGCTTTTTAAATTCGTAAATTTAGTCGCATGTTTTTAAAAATATTGCAACATTAGTTCCAAAGATCACATTTCTGTCAAAAAATTAACGGAACACGTGCCAAGCATGTGCTTTTTGGATGGCCACTCACTCCACACATGCCTATTCCGTTAACTTTTTGACGAAATTTTGGTTTTGTGACTAAAGTTGGAATATTTTTAAAAATTTGGGACCAAATTTGTGAATTTAAAAAACATGGGTCTAAAAATGTTGACCCCCTTATCTTCTGGGACTAAAAATGCAATTTTGCCCTTATTTTTTTAGTGTTTGATGACCCTGCTTATCGTAGAAGTATTCTAAAATTAATCATCAATCATCGATAATCTCATTAGGACTGCTTATAAAGTGCTGCAAATTATTTCAAATAAAAAATTATATGACAAAATGAGAAAGCAAGCAAAGCTAGAATCGCAAACACTTTTTGTTAATTACAGCAAATTATTTTTTAGCTATTTCAAACACTAGGTACTCTTGAGTATAATATGCATTTTTCAACTTTCAATAAAAGTAATTGATATGTTTCTGCATAATCTATTGCAAATATTACTTGAATATGTTTTGACATGTATCTGTAAAAAATGAAATAAGGAATGAAATGCTATTGGATAAAGGAAGGAGCTTAATTAATATTCTATATATCTTATTGTATATGTTAAGTGTATTTAAATTTTCCTATAAATTATGCAGAAAATATACTTGAAAAATAAAATAATATGTGAGAGATAGAGTTCAAATGTCTTAACAAACCGTTGTTCCTAAATCATTAACAAAGTAATTTTTCATGCTTCAATATCTAAAATATCATCTTTGGTAGCTAACCTGTCCAGCAGCAATGAGAGACAACAGTGCCCATGAAGTCTGCACCAAATTTGATCTATTATCTTCAAGATTAGTGAACACCTGCATCATGAAATCAAGATTGACACCACTTAAATCCTAGCAAAGATTGATGAAATCTTTCGGAAATAATTTTTGCTCCAAAAGAATTCCATAACATAAGTTTTGCTACTAACCATGTTTGCGCTTGAAATATAACTCTCACCCCATCCACCGTCATGTAGTTGTTTCGACAATAGAAATTCACAGGCTTTTCTTAGTGTCAAAGAATTATGATAATTCTTGCCGCAAGCTACCAAGCCTTCGACTGCAAACCAAGTCCCGTAAGTATAACATATGCCCCATCGACCATACCTGTATATAGGCAATATCAAGTTTTGTTACATAAGATCAATATTTGATATTTTTGTAACATATGAATTAGATTATGAGAACTGAACATATATACCAAGAACCATCAGATTGTTGAGTGTTCTCTATGTACTTTATGGCTCTTGAGATGCAGCTTTCAATTTCATTTCGTCTATAGTTTGGATGTAACTTCTTGAAAAGTGTCAGGCCTTGCATTGCTGATGCAGTCCATTCTACATAACTAGTTGAAAGAAAAACAAGATAGTCTTGATCATTTAGCAAGATTTGTAAGTATGAAACGTGAGACAAAGAAAATGAGCTAATCTTTAGATTATAACTTTGGGTGAGTTTTGAGCTGTGAACTTACTGTCGCTCAATAAGAGTATCTTCAAATATTTCTGTAGGGTTGAACTTCTGAGAATCATTCACACATTAATATTTCTTTTATTAGGATCATGAATTTCAATTGATTTATGTGAACTTTAAGATATGAAATATCTAAAGTTTGAAATGTTATCGTTTACCTCCAACCAGCGTTGTGCTCGTTTAGGCTCCCATGCTGGAAATCCACCATTGGCACTCTGGTTCAAAAAGATATAAAAGTCATTCAATTACAAGTGAAGAGTACTCTATTAGTTAGGGAAGATGACATTTCAATTGAAATATGTAGTCCCGATAGGAATCTTGGCACCTGAAGGGATAAGATGACATTCACAGCATCGTAGAGGCGCTCTGTTTCAATTTTTTCTCCGACCAGTTCCGGGGGCATTTGTGACAATAAAAGTGCAGCCTTAAACCACAAAAAAAAAAAAAAAAAAAAAAGAAGCAAAATTCATACCTCTGTCTCATAGAAAAGGAAGTAATATATAGTGACTTACTTTGAGTCCTTCAGCTGTGCAATCTGAAACTTGCCAACCATGATCTCGCATTGAAAATGTCCAAGAACCTTTAGATGTGTGGCGATACATTTTGTGAAAATCTCCAGTAGGGTTATCTTGAACCTTTTGGCACCACAAATTATTAAACTAACTGTACATGACAATAATACTAATTTTACATTAATTAATGTTAAAGATGATATTGAACCTGTGAGGCTTTAACAAAGTCGTGTGCTTTTCTTAGGGTTGGACCATACTCTTTAGCAAGATTAGCTGACAAAATTGCTTGAATGGCAAAAGCCACATCCCACATTTGACTACCAAAACTCTGTCCAAAAAAAAGAATCATGATGTAATACTACTAGTTCAGATCAGAGCACCAAATGAAGGAAAAAATGTACCTGCATTTTCATGCCATCTTCAGCTACCCAAAGGTAATCTGGGATACGAGCAACATGGCATTTGTATGCTTCTGAATTAGGATCCTCCACCCAACAAGCAATGAGACACAACACCTGAGAACAACATGGTAGCTTGTAATGAAGCATCTATCGTCTTAACATTATAGAATGTTAAATCTGAAATCGAGTACTACCTTCTCCACACACCCAATGCAGATGTATCTGCTATTCTTGTCCTCATAATGAACATGTTCCATGGCTATTCTTAAAGCTTTTTCTCTTAACTTAGAAAATGGCCATTGTTTCAGCACTGGCTCAGTAAAACGATAAAGGAAGGCCCAGAGCATATCTTGTACAAAAGGGTGGGGATAATAAAGGTCTTCCTGAGAGGATATGCACATTTTATTACCAGCTATTCATTTTAGAACTTCATATGAAATGTTAGTACAACCGAAGAGTATTCAACCTTGGCACATGTGTTTCTGGCTTTGTTCCAATTAATTTCATGATAAGGTTGAGCATAAATCTCTTGCCTTAAGGACTGTACCAGTCTTGTAACAGGTCCAACAAACCTCTTTCCATACAAATATGACATTGGCATATATATACACCAAGCGAGCGTAACACAACATCTTACCTGCATCCGATTAAATGACAACCTTAAAACTTGGTCTTAAACTAAATGCTAAATATTACACCAGTAAATGTTCTTGAAAAGTCATTTTCAATTCTTCTAATTGGACATTAAAAACCTGGGTGAATGAGAGAGAAATTTGGCAGTAACCAAAACTCGGGGGGCATTGGATTGCAACCATCCCACTCGTACACTCCTAATACCTAAGACATTAAAAAATAGATACATTTCATATAATTTCTTTTCAAATGGTTACATATAAAGGGAAAAATTGTAATTTTGGTCCATTAACTATACCCTCTTTTGAATTCAATTCATTTTGTTTTGGGAGTTAGCATATTTGGTCCTCTTAATTAAAATATTTCGCACATTTGGCCCATTTTTTAACAATATTGTCCATTGGGGGCCTGAATTTCAAATTAAGCCCGAAATTCGCCCAATCACTCTCAATTGGGCTACAGTAATCTTAAAAAGAGAGGGAGAGAAATGAGGAGAGATAAGAAGAAACAAAAAATTTGAAGGGAAAAAAAAGAGTAAATCTAAAAAGAAAAAAGGGTGGAATCTTTTTCATTAATAATGTGGCATTTTTTAAGGACTGAGGGGGCAATTGGGTTTTAAATGTAAAAAAACGTCCAATTTTCGGCTTAATTGAGAGTGATTGGGCAAACTTCAGGCTTAATTTGAAATTAAGGCCCCAATAGACCAAAATTGCTAAAAAATGGACTAAATGTGCTAACTCCAAAACAGAATGAACTGAATTCGAAAGTGGGCATAATTAATGGACCAAAATTGCAATTTTCCCTATATAAAGCATACCAAATAAATCCATTAATATAAGAGAAAAGAAGGTGGTGTTATCTCACAGTGAGCCAAAATTTTCCCCATGATGGTATGCCTATAGCGCCACCATGGTCAAGTATCCATTTTCGGCCTCTGGCGACTACCTTATCTTCACCATCTTCAAGGCCTTTCCCCAGCAATCTTAGTGTAATATAACTAAGAACAGAACCAAACATTGTACTGTGGCCCTCTATATGTGTCCCCCAACCTCCATCATCATTCTACCGCGCAGGCAAATCAAGAATGGATTATCAGTACTAAGGCTAACATAAGTATCAAGACTGAAATTACTTTTAAAGGTGAAACAATACCAAGTATTATATTAATAAAAAATTTTAGTATAACCTGATGATTGTATATATATCGAATAATCTCCTTTTGATGTTGTGGCGATAAAACAGCATTTATTCCTCTAGTGACATACAAGGCCAACACCTGCACTTGCATTAGGTTGCGGCATTAATGACTTTTAGATGTGAAACTTGGTCACACTACAAAATTATTGACTTTTTGCAACCAAAATATTAACAGTCACAGTAGCCAATAATTCAAAATTAATACCCGTGGTGGATGTGATAGTCAATAATCCAAAAAATTATAGTAGAAACATCATTTGTCGTGGTTACACTGAGATAAAAAACATTCACCACAGTTATATACCGTGATGGATTTTTCGCTATCCTCACAGCAAACACGGATAATTGCCGTGATAAAGCCTTAACAAATGACTTTCTGCCACCATTTTTCTTGTTAACATAGATTTTTAGTCCTAGTAATTGTTCAAATTTTTTCTAGTGTCATAGGTAATCGACTGATAATGTTTGATTGATAACAATATGCATGTTTCAAAATGTGAACTACATCATTGGAATTCTAAACTTTGAAATAGACCGATTAGGTGTTATTACGTAGGTGTTAACACCCAAAATTTTGCCTCGATAAATAACCAAAGTTAGCCGAAAGAAACTTAAAGACCAACAGTGAATGGCTAGTAAATCCGTCGATGGAATTTGAGCAGTTCAGCCGATTAGCAATAGAATGCCTAGCCGATAGGTTCGGTAATTAGAAAATAGGTCAAAATAGTCGAAAATAAAAGAGATTCAACCAGCATTTTTTCGGGTCTTGAAAGTGAAGAAAGCAGTTGAGAAAAAGGACTAACGAAGTCTTTAGCGGTAAGAAAAAGACCCAGAGGGCATTAATCCGTCTGGCTAAGTTTAACTAAAACAGTTTATTAGTGCCCATATTTTATAAGGTATTAAATCTTATTTTACATATAATTTGTTTAAGTATTTGAATAAAACATGACCTTTTAGCATATAAGATATTAGTAATGGCAATTTTGTAATTAAAATGGTTAAAATTAAAAGTACATGTGAAGATCTTAAAAATAAGTTAGAAACTCCTTACTTGGACTATACCCTCTATTCTAAAATGGTGTTTCTCTCCTATTCTGTGCCTTTAAACACAAGCCAAGTGTATTGTATTTATTTCAAAATATTTTTATAAGAAAATATTTAATACACATGGCGTGAATTTAAAATATGAAACAAGAGATGAAACACTATTTTGGAATAGGGAATCTATACTGCTCCTTACTTTTTAAGAAAGAGCTTATATAATCCTAATATCTTATTTTGGAAGTTAATAAGTTCTTTTCTGAAATATTTTATCAAACACTTCATAATATCTTATAAGCTTTAAAACAAATGTTTTGAAGAGTTCTTTTCTACAATCATGTTTTTTTTTTTTTTTTTTAAATTTTTAATTTACAAGTGCTTTTGAGCTTCTATTTATACACGCATACGATAAGTTACTATTAGAATTTCTTAAACCAAAACCGTCCTTGCATAAGCTTTGGCACCCATTACGTAAAGCAGAATCCCATTCAAAATCATTCGTCAATCTTACAGAACAGCCACGTGAAGCAAGCTGATTCAGTTGAATCAAATGACTATTAGCTTTCCTATGTAAATTCACAAAATCATAGACAACAATAGGTGTCCTTTTATCTTTGGCTCGAAGCAAATTACAGTGAAAATGGAGCCATGACACAATATCATATTGATAAGTTATTTGACTCGTTATAAATTGATAGAGACATACCAAAGGAGGGAGGAAAAACAAAGGGCCAGCAGATTCAGCAGGCCAATGCCCGTCATGGGCTTGGATTGTTGAGAAGAAGCTGAGAGCCCTTCTAAGTGTAGTTATGATTGCTTTCGTTGTTATTTTCTCTGTTTCTTTGATTTGTATCGGTGCTGGAATCGGACCACATGGATTCTCCTTTCTCAGCTGCAAAAATTTTCATTGGTCAACAAGATATTTAATCTTAAAATGAGCTTATTTCTAAAAAATCTATAATTAAATATTTAAAATCATGACTAGAATTAAAAGTGGAGTTTCTTTAAAGTGAGATTGAATATGCATAAAAAGGCTTAGGGATTTTTTGGTAAGGTTTACAAGGATGGATAAGACTATTTGAAACCCTGCATATCACTTCTAATTTTCCATTGTTATTTTGGTAGGAGGCTGCAAGGATCTATTGGATACTATTTTTGCTATTATTAGTATTCCCTTACCCCTGAGCATATTAGTGTGGGGTTACCAAATTTTCATAATGTTTCTGAAATTACAATATCCCTAAAGGAAATACACTTTAAAATGAGCATTAAGGTCTTTAACTTAAGAGACACAACTTAGTAAGACGAGCCACACATCTTATTGGGCATATTGTGAATATGCAATTTGGATATATTATAAAATTTATATCAGACTAATCAAATTCAAGACTAATTATTCATATGTTCCTTTAGTTCAATGGGGTCACAAATTAAAATAGACGATCCAATACTGCCTAACAAAAGGTATTGCATTGTATATATTTTTATCATTCTAGAGAAAAATCTAAGGTTAACCTCTTGCAAATGCTGGTGATGCATTTGCTTCCATGAACATGCATTACATAATTTGTCAAAATCTAGATATGAGTAATGGTACTGGAAAAAATAGTTTGGCAATTATTTTTTTTCATTTTTTTGTTTCTTTATCTCTATTGTATATAAAGTAACAGACCCATTTTGATATGTTTCCATATGATATTTTTAAAATACTCCTACTTAATTCCATAACTACAACTTATGTATGAATAACTACTATTATCTAATTTATAACCATCTATTGTAACATTATGAATTTACCTATATTTTAAAAATTAAATAAGCACATTAATTATTAAAATAAGCTTTAAAATGTTATATAAAGTAAAAAATTATTTAGTTTTACAATAAAACTTTTAACATATAAAGCGAGTGAGCCTATATTTGCAAAGTATCCCCAAAGAACAAGTGTTAATTACTCATATTTCTTCCCAAATTATATATACGCACGCCACCATTTTACTTTGATCACTTTCTTATCATAACTTTCTTTTTTCCAACACGTTAAACCATGTTTAATATCCTATACTTGTTTTTCGTGTACCTAGAATATATGTGGGTATTTAGTAATTAAAACATTTCGCACGAAAATAATTAAAAATTTATACTATTACAAAAGGAATTTTTTTTTTTTTTTTTTTATGTTTAAAATGAAAGTTGTTTTCAAAGTTTTTTGTCAATTATACTTTTACTTTTTTCAATTAAAATGAATAATCAAATTATTAAAAACATAATTTAAAATTCAATATAGAAAAAATAATTTGGATACTAATTTTACTAATATTCCAAATTTATCTTTTAAATTATTCTTAAGAGATAATTCAACAAGATACAAATTATACTTTTGATGAAACCCATAAATTCACTTTGAGAAAAATCTAGTTGGAAACTTTTTTTGTCTCCTCTAATCTCCTTCAATTCAATAAATCATAAACATTTCGACTTTCCTTACATGTTTCACCTTGTAAAGGTTTCTAATTTTATGTGCATATTTATTATATTTGCACATACAATATATATATATGGTTATGGTTAATTAATAGATTATGACTAATGATAAATGTGAGCGATTATTAAATTAAATGAAATATAAGGGTATTTTAATTTATGAAACATTACATGAAAATACATTATATCAAAAGTTTGACACTAAATTGTATGTATAGTACGGATATTTTAAAGTCTTGGTTGGCATGCACCCCAATAACCATGGTCATCAAAATAGTGAAAAAAAAATAGTGAAATGGCCGAAATGAAACAGAAACGGCTTTCTCCATTTCAATGTTTTGGTATGAAGTGATTTTTGTGTGGACTAATATTCCGAATAGATAAATTGGCTGGACTGGGGTGACAATCCAATTTATGAGATTATCACGACAGAATATAATGAAACATATATAAAGACAATTTTTATGTGTTTCAATATTTTTTACACCTTTTCTTCAAAAAAAAAAAAAAAAAAAAAAAATAAGTTCAAGACTCTAAATAAAATTGTGCAAAATGATCGCGACCTTTCCATGATATTAATGGAACTTTCCTATATGGTCTCCTTTTCAATTCGGGACTGTTGCTACAAACCATCCTAGTAACCTAACGATAGTTAAAAAGCAACCATTGTAGAATGCACTTTTAATTTGTTATAATGTTTAAAACTCTGCCAGCTTAACTCTTTTTTCACTGATCATGGATGAGGGTTTATTTAACTGAAATGGTTGACAGTACTACATAATATTAGGAATATTTGGGCTTGAGTTGCACTCATGTCGAGATATATGTTCTTCGTAACTAATATTTGTTGTAACAATATATATTTAGGGTGAATTACAAAAAATACCCTTGAGGTTTGATATAATTACAAGAACCACCCCTGAGGTTTGGCAAATTACAAAATCACCCTTGACGAAGCAATATTTTTAAGATTTAGCGAAAGTTGATGATGTTACCATATAGATAAAGAGTAAATTTTAAAATTAAAATTGAAATTTATCTTTTGTACACATGGTAACATCGTCAATTCTGTTAAATCCCAGCGATATTACTTCATTAGGGGTGGTTTTTATAATTTGTCAAACCTCAGGGGTTGGTTCTTGTAATTATACCAAACCTCAAGGGTGGTTTTTGTAATTCACCCATATATTTATTTTAAGTAAAAAGTAATTTTTCATAATTATCAAAATATATATTTTTTAAAATTTATTACATAGAATTATAATGCGATAATTACATAGAATTATAATGTGGTAAAAATATAAATTTGGAGGGAATAAAACTGAAACGAAAAATGACATATAATTCGAACAAACAAAAGAGAAAAAAATATTAAAAACATGTTAATTAAATAAAGCCTACTTTGCCACTATCTATCCCTCACTGTGTCATTGTCTTTTGAAATAGTCTTACATTTGTCTTCGCAATGAAAAGCATATCAATGGTAGCTAATTAGCCGAATGCTTTACATATAGCATATATAGTATAGTTAACCATGATGGATGATAGATTTCTACTTTTCCTGTTCTTTTTTTTTATTTTTTTTATATATATATATTTTGATTTCCGATTTCCGCTCTTTAATTACATCAAAACCAAATGTTTCCTTTCATCCCAAATTACAGATTTATTGGCATTTTTTCTAAGTGAGTAATAAATATTAATTGTATAAATATTTCCTTTTTTATTTTTGTTAAACTATTAAAAAAAAAAACGGCCCACATCGTCTACAATTACCATTCTTATTTCATAATGTGGTTTAATTTACTTTTTGAAACTTCTTTTTCTTTTCTGAAATTTTATTTCTTTTATTTTTCCACTGCATTACATTGTATTCGAATCCATGACTTATTAGTTTATAGATATAGGAATAGATGCTTAAATATTATCACCAAATTACCGATTTGTACTTTATCACTATAAAGTTAATTTTACTTTTTTTTTCCCCTATTTTCCTTTTGTGTATGAGATCGAGCACCCGATAGGACATGCCACTTATAATCTTGGACAAAGTAAATTCTAGTTAAATAAAGACATAATGTTTAAAAATCAGAGAGCAAAATACTATTTTTGACTAGTTTTGAAAATTCCCAAGTTGCGTTCGTATCTAGAAGTTGTTAAGTTTACTTAGTTGTTATTAGTTTATCTGTTTACAAAGTTCTTATTTTTTGGGAATATGATACTACTTGGGAATTAAAATTAAATGAGATAAAGCAGCTAATATTTATCATATAACTTTGTTGATGCATTATTTTTTACTAGTTTTGAAAATTTCCAAGTTGCTTACATATCTAGGAGTTGTTAAGTTTACTTAATTGTTATTAGTTTATCTGTCTATAAAGTCTTTCTTTTTGGCGAATATGATACTACTTGTGAATTAACATTAAAGGGGATAAAACAATTAGTATTTATCATGTGAATTTTTTGATGGAATAATTAATAAATATTACCTACCAAACCCATAGTATCATTCTAAGGGTGCTCGGCATTATTCTAGATAGCAATTTTTAGTTTCCAGCTACTCAAAAGTGGTTTTGATAGTATTTGATAAAATAAAATTTATGTTTGGTAAAGTGATTTTAAGTTAAAATCAATTAGAATCTAAAAGAGCCATATGCGCTGATTTTAGAATCAACTTTTGCTTTTAATTTCAGCAAATTTTTTTTCTTATAAAATTGTAAAAAATTATTTTTTTTGGGCAAATACCCATCATTAGTTTATTTATTTATTTTTATTTTTAATTCCAAACACTCTCAATTTTTATTATTTATTTTTACTACAGACTTTTTAATGTTACTAAATAGAAATAACTTTTCTTTTACGATAAAAAAAAATAAAAAAATAATAGAAGCAACGACAGACACCTCTGACTCTCTTAATTTCCGCTGTATTGTTTAAAGTAATGTGATCTACTGCTGTTGTCCCTATGCACACTATGCTACGTGGTGAAGATAACAATTAAGAGAGTGTTTGGCTAAGCTTATTTAAACATCTTATAAGCTCTTACATCTTATAAGATATTTTTAAAATTTATAAGATATCAGATCTTATTTTAAAAATAAATTGTTAACGTGTTTGGATAAAATAAGACCTTTTAGCTTATAAGATGTTAGTAATTGCATTTTTGTAATTAAAATAACTAAAAATGAAGGTGCATATAAAGATCTTAAAAATAAGTTAAAATTTTCTTAATTTTCTAAAAAGAGCTTATAAGTTCCTAATATCTTACTTTGGGAGCTAATAAGATTTTTTTTTGAAAAATTTTAACTAAACATACTCTAACATCTTATAAGCTCTTAAATATCTTATAAGATGTTTTGAAGAGCATCTTCTAAGTACCATATATTTAATACTTATACATGGTGTAGTTGTGACCACAGTTATCAACTTTTATGTCCACTTCCTCAAATTATTCTAACAAACATCAAAATTATACTGGCATATGGTGTACACTTGAAATTTGTGGATAAAAATATATAATATCACAAGAAAACATTGTACTCAGCGCCTAGTGCTTTGTAGATAGTGTAGATGATGATAATGATGATGATATGCTTATTCCGCTCCCCTTCCCATCCAAAGTTTAATTGTATACTATTTACCATTTGAAGTTATTATTTTAATTGAATAATTAATTTAAAAATACATTAATAGAAAAAATTAAAATAATTATATGCAAATAATTCATAATACAGACAGATGCATATATACTTATGTATTAACATCTAAATTATATGTCTATATCTGATTATAGTTGCAAAAATATCCAAATATCCAATCATCTTCACATTTGTAATTGATGGATAATATTAGCATTCAAAAATATTTTAATATATCTATATAATACTTATCTGTTATTAAAAACAATTCCAACATAGGTATAATGAGAAATAGTTACAAACTACAGAATTTTATGCATGAAGCTTTAACATCTCACTACAAAAAATCTGAACACTTATTACAATTAAAAACTAATGTTAATAGGAAAAAGTGGTGGTAGAAATCATTTGTTACAATTTTACCACGACAATTATTCATGATTTCTATGAGAATAGCAAAAATTCACCATGACATATAGCTTTCGTGAATATTTTTCACTTCAAGATAGCCAAAGCAAATGATATTTTCACTATGGCTTTTTAAAATTATTGACAACCACATCCATCGCGACTGTTAATATTAAGTTATTAATTACTAATTCCACTACGTTTGTTAATCTTTTAGTTTCAAAAAAATCAATAATTTTGTGTAATTCGAATCTCACATATAACAAATTTCAAAACTGGATAGAACATATTTGGATACCCTATAGAATAAGTGCGGTAATGGGATATACTAAATTCAAATATTATCGAATTTGTTTTGGTAACTGTACTGCTTGTTAGATATCAAAATATTTGGAAAGTATGCGATTGGGAATATTTTCAATTCTAATATCCAATAAATTTCGGATATGGATATCCAAGTTAAAAAAATGATCAATACAAATACATATATATATATATATGGTGATATTCACATTAAAATATCCAAATTTTAGGTCTATACATGAAATATAGACCCCTTAAGATCATCGTACTACATTGTATCATATGTAGATAATCTCTTGCATATTTTAATCAATGTCAATTGGTCAATATATAGAGGGGCCATGCAAATTGAAATGATATAATTAATTAAAGCTCAAAACCAGTACGTAGGAATGGTAAGGATAATTTCCTAAAGTCCTAGAGGATCTCACGGGCAATTAGGCCAAACTTTAATATGGCAGAGAGAGAGGTAGGGTAACAAAAAAAGTGCCTGCATGCGCATGAAGAGGTCGGCACTTTGTTTGATTCGGAACCTGTTTTTCTTGAATTCCTCCCGCATTCTTTCAACTTGAGCTCGTTCCTCCGGAGTTCCAGCCTCGGCATCGAATTCCCAGTGCTGCCTCCCTATGTGACCGTTTGTGCTCGTCAGCCATGGCTGCCCCTCGCCTTCTGCAATCTTCAACTTCCACATGTTCTGTACCAATATATATATATGTGTGTGTGTGTATATATATAGAATTTTTTCAAGTAAAAGTTAATGCAGAGAAAATGAAGAAAGGACTTGCGAAAGATACCTACTTTAGAAGAGACTATTCGAATCTGGAAAGGGGGAGAACGACTCGGTGGAGATCTCTACCGCTGTATAGAAGCAAGTATATATGTATTTGTGTGTGAATTTGATCAAGCGCATGCAAGAGGGGACATAGACCCTTCAAATATATATAGGAAAAAATCATGCACGTGCGTACCGATGCACACACAAAGTCACAAACTACTATAGGTGGCGGTAAGGAAATGAGATTTTTTTTTTTTTTTTTTTTTTGGAAACAAAAATACCCCTGTAAAATGTCTAATTGATGATCTCATCCCTCAGTTACGTTAATTTGCAAATCACCCCCTGTGTTATTATTATTTTTTTTTTTGAAGATACCCCCTGTGTTATTTGGTCAATGCCAAGTAGCACCTAATGTGAGTTTTAGTGATTTTTCATATAGAATATCCATTTTACCCTTGTATATCAATTATTATATCTTATATTTTGAAATCAACAATTAAAATTTTAAAAAGTTGAAAAAAAGTTTTTTTTATGATTTTCAGTTAAATACATATATTTATACAATAGAATATGGATATATTTTTATTAAAAAGATATCTTTTATATAATATAAACTATATTATATTCTAATAAATATATACACACACATACGTAATTATATACATATGTTTTGGAAGAAGATGAAGGGAAGAAGAGAAGATTGGAAAAATAAAAGACATAGGGAAAAATAAAAGAAACCCAGAAAAATATAAAGATAAAATATGGAATAAAAAATTAGAAGGTAAATATATTAGAATATGAAGGGTATTTTTGTCATTATAGTATTACCCAATTGGTATGATAAGCTTTGAGCGCATTGAGGACTAATTATTTAACGCAAGAGTAATTTGCTGATTAAAATGATAGAGCGGGAATGCTGCCTCACCCATGAGTATTTATGCAAAAAACCACTTAAATATTATCTTATAAAAATAAAGTGTTGCGGGTTCCATATACTTAGCATGCATTCTTGTAATGGAATAGGAGATCAAACATAAATTGGATTATATCCAAAGTGCGATATAGATATCTGACAACCACTACAAGATAACAAGGCTTTAGAGATGGAAAATAATTAGAAAAGGAGGAGAGAGTATTCAGTATTACTCCCATGCCAAGGACTGTAAACAAAACATAGTAAAGAAAAGGCTAGAGATAACACTGCTTATGATAATCTAAGTCTCTTCTTCAGTTTTCTGTAATTCTTCGAATTCCACTCATAAAATATCGTCCGACTGTCTGAAACGTTTATCTGTTTTCACAAATACATGTGATTTTCTTGCAGATTTTAAGCAGCATAGCCTGTTTATTAATCAATCAATTACTTGACGCGAAATTGCTGGAAAGGATTGGTCGACCAGAAAGTTGTGTGAAGTTTAAAGTGAGGATTATCGAGGCCATTTCTTTAACATGTCACATAAGCTACTACTGGTGTTATGGTTTGGGTAAGATATTAAGCACAAAGTAAAAATAATGAATATAACTTTCCCATGGTTCCACATACTGAGATGAATTTATGTCGTACGGATTAAATACTTAGTCAAATTTATTGTTTAAAACTCATCCACTGTGCGGTTTCATTGTCCTCACAACCTATCAACCTACCTTTTGTCCAGCCGAATGGCACATAAGTTTGAGAAGTGAGTTAAGGCACTGGCAAACTTCAAACTTACCAAACAACATCAAGTAAAGCACAATGAATTACAAGAGTCCACTATCCAACCTTGTAACTTATTACTTGTACGAGTAAATTGAATAGGAATGGAGCCTGTACACAAAACTTATTTATCCCCAACTTAGTCCTCAGTGCAGAAGCACTTAGGGAGTTGTGAGATCACCCGGGTTGTGTATTTATACTAATACACGAAAGTTGTACTTGACATCACCAATTACAAAAGTTCATGTAAATTATAGCTAGGTAGAATTACAACCAAATAAAGCATTAAAAATAATTACAAAAAATTTGAGCATTTACTACGGCTAAAAACCGATGTTAATAGAAAAAAATGGTGGCGGAAAGTCATTTGCTACGGCTTCACTACGGCAATATTCTGTGATTTCTGTGAGCGTAGCGAAAAATCCACTACGGCTATATGCCGTGGTGAATGTTTTTGACCTCGGTATAGCCACAGCAAATGATGTTTTCACCACGATTTTTTGGATTATAGGCTACCACATCCACCATGGCTATTAATTAGCTACTGCTTCCACTACGGCTATTAAACTTTTTGTTGCAAAATGTCAATATTTTTGTAGTGAATAGAGGATAAATCTTAATTAAAGTTCTACTTGCACTATAATTATAATTTCTACTAGGTAATCCAACTCAAGCAAGGTCTTCATCCACCCATCTTGTTAGTAAAATTTCACTGTAAACCAACCTCTTACACTATGCCGCGCTCATCATGCCTTAGTCCTCCACATGTTATCTAGTCAACATAATCTTAGCATGCAATCCCCGTGCATGTAGCAAACCTAGCTAGTGCCCATCACCCATTGCCCATGCCCGTGGATGGTCATAATCCAATGTTGTCATTGTCCGCCTACATATCTTATCAGATAGTGCCAATGCCATTGCACATTGCCCATTAGCTTGGCTCTATGATTGACACACTTCGCAAGTGCCTATAAGCTTTCGTTGTCACAATCCTTTGACCAACCTTAGCCCAACACCCCAACAATCCACAACTTGATATTTCAATTCGATACACGTTACCTACTGACATGCAAACTTGCCGTGCGAGAGTCACCCAATGTCGAAAGAGGCTAGCAGACCTTTCGCTATGCAAGACCCAACATTCTTACTGGAAGTTTTGTCAACTGCCATCAAGTTATTTCTTCAAATAAGTCCTTAGAAGTTATTTTTGCAACCTACAAAAATGTTAAAGCAACACGGAATATTAACCGCGCACTAACTTTTTCTTTTGCCTCAATGATATTGTGCCATGCCTCTATTAAGTTCTTATAACAAAGTATTATGACATTGAAGTGTATCTTGTTAGATTAGTTGCAGTGTACAACAATAAACAATAATGCCTAGAACCACGCTATTTACTGAAAAATCATGATAGCATGCATTTGTCAGAGTGGTGTTCAATAAGCCAATTAAATTTTGTTAAATAATCTACTCTTATTATGACTATCTTATTCAATTAATTTACAATTTATTTGCCATCTTCATCTCCTTTATTTGTATTGTTATTTATACTAATGCATTTGATTGAAACCCTTAAAACTATACACAACTACGAGAAATGGTGGGTACCAATGGTTGGCCGATAATTATAAAATATGTCTCTATGGTCATGATCTTAAAAATATTTAAAGTTGTAGAATTTTTGAGACAAGGGCATCAAAAAATTTGACAAGACTTGCACAACGATGCACACTCCAAGCGGTTTGAAGATGCCCATTTCATGAGCTAGCAATCAGTGTGCTGAGATTGACGTATGTTAGTGGCGGTTGTAATTAGAGCATAAGTTCATTGAAAATTCCAGATTAGAGAAATCCAAAAGATAGCCCCAATGACTTGTTGGTAATGAAAATTCTTTAGCTTACAATAGCATATATAATTAGTCATTTAACAAGAGTTTCCACAGTGGCCACGTGTGTCGGTCCTTATAATTTTTAAACGTATGCCGACCTCTTGGTGGGTAACTCGGGCACATGGTTTGGGTATAGGTACCCCTGCATGGAGGTTGGTGAGGGTCCATAAAGAATACATTGCTCATTGTGATGAATTAATTGATTTTCTATGTTTTCTATGATGTTCAAATGTTTTCCAAAAATCCTTGCGCAAGGTGATGTGATAATTTGATAAGGGAGTTTCCAAAATAGAGGTAACAAAGACCATTCATTAAGAATAAATAAAGTAATTGAAACAATTAAAAGATTGGTCAATATCTTGCTTTTAGGCCTCAAATGGAGGATCTATAGAGAAAAATGGAAGGACCATATTTGCATGGTACTTGTAAGCGGAAGGTTTCATACAATATTAATTCACTCGTTATTTTGTTCGCCAACTCAACAGAAGACACACTCCACCCAAGCCACCTCAGTTTCGGAGCCAAAATTTGGATCTTTGCCCAAAAAATGATGTTTATCGTTTACAGGGCTAAAATTCAACTTAGAACATATAAGACCAAAAGTGAAAAGTGGAAAACATAAAGGAGGAAAATTTTGTTTTTCCTACCTTAATTATGATTAATGAGTAGTTCACATGTGTTTCATTTACATGAAAATTTGTTAAATTCCATTGAACCAATTTTGCTTGATTTTTGGGTCATCTTGACGCTTTCGGCGTTCGTGTGTGCACTGTCCAAAATTTACACGTAAGTTATTCAAAGGAAAAAGAGTTTCAGTTTCAACACTTCTAGTTTTATTTTGTGTAACTAGAAGTACTATCTCGAGGAGTAAAGTTATTTTATCTTGATAAGTTATTCTAATAGAACCTATACAAGCATTGTACGAGGAATACAAACAAACTTAAAGTTACTAGTACGCCAACGTCCACCGGCTTTTCCGTGAATTGCATTAAAATATTCAAGTACGTTTTTAGGCCATTCGGACTGTACGTCTGTACCTTTCATGATAACTATGATACCACTAGAAGCCGAATGAATCCGCAGGCAGACCAAGCCTAATGAATCGAGGGATTCTGTAGAACTAAAGGAATTGTGCTTCTCTTCAAACCAAACACATGGAAGGTAATTGTATCCAAAGTATTCGATGTCCTTTGTGCAGGATAAGTGGGCTTTCTGCAACAATGAATTAATTACATCATTAAACATGACAACGACCTAATCACATTAAAGAATTGCTAACTCTTAATTTATAAGCTACAAAAATATTATTAAATAGTCACGACAAAGTGCTTTTATTAAATCAATTCTTAAGTTACATGTGTAATATAATAAATAAGCCAACAATTGCAAATGACTCAATTGCTCTCATTTATTAGGTGGTGATTTTTGCAAAAGTAAAAATTTGATGCAAAAATCACCAACCAATAAATGAGGACAATTAGGTCATTTGCAATTAAAGGAAGTGGGATATGGAGTGTGGGAGGTAAATAATGAAGTGCAAAAATCAACACTTATTTTTTAAGACTACAGTTTCTTAAATATTTCATGGACAAAAGGTACCCTTTTTTCCATTTCAGCGATTTTTTAATTAACATTTACAACACTTTTGAGGTTTAAAAAATTTCAAGGACAAAATTTAAAATTTTTTTTTCCATTTGTTTATTATTAATTTCTCCTAATCATAATTAGTCAACTATCAAGATTATCTCTTAAACTTATAATATTTTCTAATCAGATTAAGACATTTGAAAAATTTTCAAAGTTCGTCTAAGAATTAAAATAAAAATCGCCTGAAAAGTGTTGAACCCAAACTAAATCATTTAAATTTCAATAAATTCAATGATCGATATTATATAAAAAAAAAAAATTCATATCAAATTAAGTGGTTAGATGACATATTCTTTTGACATTGTTTTTAATTTTAGTTGGTAGTCAAATTATAAAAACATAAAAATATAAGATATAGTTATGAATTAAATAATGAAATTATAATTATATTTTCTATTTAATATTTAAGGATTTTGAGTCACAAATAAAGTGTTGTAAGTATAATAAGAGTGTTGAAATGGGGGGAAAAGGAGGATAGTTTTGTCGATAAAAATATTGAGAATTATAGCCTGAAATACATAAGGACAATTAAGTTATTTACAATTAAAGGATGTAGGATATATAGTGCAATAGGTAAAGAATAAAGTGCAGAAATCAGTATTCTTTCATAAAAATGTGAAGTTTTATTAGACCAGCTTAATAATGTGGAGATTATCATAATATTTTCATAACTTGATATCTTTAAAATTATTATTAAGTTCATTTTATATTATACTGACATTGAGATATTATTTAATCATCCATTTAAATATGTGCACTATAACATGAAATTATTAAGACATAAAATATTCTTTTAGAACTTGTGAGATCTATTATAACGCCTTGGGCCACGATAGCAATTCCCCCGTGATCCGGGACACTACTCATGGTCGGGAGACATACTAAAACCAAAACGGAATGCTAACATGTACAAATTAAACTAAAATCCTCCAGAAAATACATTCATACCATTAGGGATTCATACAAAATACATATTCAATCAAAATAGGTTCATCCACCTAATATACAGACACGAGTCTCAAAAGTCCAAACGAGCTATAATTACATGCTTAAATATAGTACCAAAAGAAAACTTATACTAATTAGGCTCAATTCTTAAGTCGATAATCCGTGGCCTAAGATCCTACATAATATGATAGAATCATGAGTCACACGACCCAGTAAAACTTATGGCAAGATGATAGAAGCGAGAGAGTTCCAAACAATAAGCATATCGACAATAGGACAAGAATGTGATTTCAATAAACAGTTCAGAACATTCAGAATGAACAAATCAAGTCAATAACAAATATCACATTCGAGTCATAAGGCAGAAACAAGCATTTGGTAGGTCTATCACCCTTATATCTTCAACATATTTCATATAAGATCCTTATCCCTCCAAACTCTCGAAAGAACAACAGATACAGTAAAGCACAGCCAACGTACGTACTTTAGGATAACCCCTTAGAACCCTACCTCTAGGGTCGTCTGGATTATCTCACACATGAGGATTCACATGAGCTTGTATTGACAACCTAACGTTGCCCAATTAGATACTCATATAAATCCCCAGGGCCCAATAGACAGTCAGAACAGTAGGCTACGAATAATCAGGACAGTTCAAATTTACCAAAAATATGAAGCTATTGGCACGTTTTGATTGACTATTAACAATTAAATGAACAATTTAGAAGCTTAGTAAATCATTTAGTTCGAACAAACTAGTATTGAACTACGGACTAGAGGGTTCATTGTTTTGAAAACTTGATCATACTTTAAAAAGATCGGATACGGACTCGATTCAGCCAAACGAAGTCAAAAAATGAAGTTTGAAAAGCTGAAGTGGGCGCTTTAGCGCGGGTTTGGGCGCTCAGGCACCCAAACATTAAAATTTTGTAGTGAGCTGGGCGCTTGAGCACCTAGTCTTTGGAATAGCCAACCGGACTCGGCGCTTGAGCGCTCATTACGAGCGCTTGGGCGCTCGTTTGGGGCGCTTAAGCGCTCAGTCTCGGCCAAATCTTTGATTTTTTGTCTTTTTATTTTCTTTTAATTTTTGGTTCAAAATCACATTTTTGGGATTGTTTTATGTCCACTAACATTTATAAAGCGTTGTTTATAACATTTATTCAAAGATTTTTCGATACATAAAATTGAGTCGAAACATAATGTTTTGTCCGTATCTTTCATTTTTGTCCGTTTTTTAGTTTATCAAATCCACCTCATAGTCCATGGTCCTTGGTTCAATAACACTCCCAAGCTCAGGTCATGATCTTAAAGGAACATCAAGGCAAATGATATTCATGTTAATGGTTTTTGAACATATATAACAAAGAGATCATCTTCATTTGCAATAAGATCTTATAAGTACAACAATATTTTCATGAACAATATATTTATGAGCTTGGCAATAGAATAACACTTAAGTCATGAAATGAAACATAGGATCAAGAACAAGAGGAGGAAATCCATAAGTCTTACTTGTTCATGCTTAAACCGTAATCACTCGAGCTCTCCGAACAATCGTATCAATCACCTAAGCAAAACATAAGTTCTTGATCAAACTTTAAGCCAGACTCATCATGTTATTAGAGACTTAACTCAAATCTATACTTACCAAGGCTTGTGAGTGAGATATCCCCTAAGTTTCCCTTTTGTTCCACTTTAATTTCGGAAATTTGTTCAATGTGTATGTGAGTGCCGAATGAAGAAGAGAAAACAAGAAGGAAAAGTTCAAGTATTTTTTTTTTTTTTTTTGCAGAATTGGAATGAAAAGTCTGAAAATCAAGTCCCCTCAATCCTAGATTTATAGTGGTTAATTGAGGTTAAAAAGTGGTCAAAATATTAGCAAAAATCCAGCCAACACATCCCTCAAAATCTGAGAAGAAGTCGGCTGCCCATGCTGAAGTTGAAAATCTGATTTTCATGTCTTTTTTTTTTTTTTAAATCAATTTGGGCTGGAATTATATGGTTAATATTGGGCTATGTTTTGGGCCAACACTTGGGCTTAGGAAACCTTTATTGGGCTAAAATTTCGTAAGAAATCGAGACTCCGACAAGAGAAAATATTTTGAATGTGTAAAACTTATTTTTGAGATTAAAACGTTCTTCGTTTTATTGAATTGAAATAATTTGAGAAAATCAGTAATTTGAAAATTTAATTAGGGAAATCTCAGGGTATTACACTCTCCCCCTCTTAAAAGAATCTGGTCCCCAAATTCTTATCTTATTCGAACAGATGATGATACTTTTCTCGCATTTCATCCTTAAGCTCCCAAGTAGCCTCTTCTACTCTTTGGTTTCTCCACAGGACCTTAACTTGAGGTATCCTACAATTCTTAAGCTCACGAA
>JACFYI010003565.1:0-24196 GCA_014898755.1 Handroanthus guayacan | reverse complement strand
TTGAGAAAATCGGTAATTTAAAATTTTAATTAGGAAAATCTCGGGGTATTACATCTATTTATTTTTACTTTGAGAATTCTTTATCATTTTGAGATTATCAAATGAGTATATGATATATTAAATAAATTATCATAAAAGTGCAAATAAATTTTTAATATTGAGCACAATATATAAAATATATTAATATAAAGACTTTCTTAGATAAGTGGAAATATATAAATAATTTAATATGATTCTTAATTAATTAAAATTTCTTTATTTAGCTTTAGTTTTTCAATTTTTTATTGTTTATTTATGTAGAAATTATTATATCCATTGATTATCATTAAACAAAATATATAGTGATATAAAGGTACATGATATAAACATGGGATAATATAAATGTATATAAATTTAATAAATAATGCAAAGATTTATGTTATTTGAATGCTTCAGTTGCCAATCTTGTGAAGAAAAATTTCACCACATCAACTATATATTTATATACTCTTTGAAAAATTTATTTAAAGTAACTGAGAACTCCATTTTGTATTATCAAAAATTGAAATTGTTTTGGTTGAAAATAATCATTTTAAAAGTATTTTAATCTTAATAAATTTGATAAACTTAAAACTCATTATAATATTCATTTTAAAGGTATTTTAGTAGTTGATTGATAATCACAATAGACCATAGTGTAGGTCAAAATTTTCCTTTTCCACCTTAGGTCACTCAATAGCAATGTCCTTCTCTATTAAGATAAACAACTACTAATGTAACACCCCCGATTCCGGTGCATTCCGTCTTATGATCCAGAATGCTACTCACAGACGGATAATTATCTAAAGCCATAAATAGAAAATAATACATTTCATTCTATACTAAATTCCCAACAAGACATAATTACAGGCCATAATATTTTTTTTTTCCAAAATAATACATGATGACTAACTTTAGTCTATACAAGCCAGAAGTCTAAACGAACTAACAAATCAAAAATACATTCTTAGATATGTAATCCAAAAGAAAAGTCCAAACATGCTAATGGGGAGCTTCTCAAACAACAGATCCACAGGGCTAAGTACCTACATGATGTTAATGGAATCATGAGTTCGCTGACCCAGTAACACTTATGGCATAGTACATGGAATACAAGATTCAAACAATAAGTGTATTAAGAACAAAATCATGAATGTGACCATATATAACATTTCGGACTAAACAAAACGAACAGAACAAACAAATATCAGAAGTCATATGTCACATTCATGTTAACAAACTTGTAAGACTAATTCAAATATTTGGTAGATCCATCACTCTTATAACTCCAACACGTATTCACATATAATCTTTATCCCTCCAAGTTCTCTTAAAGAGCATCAAACAAACTTGAAAGTATAGTTGAACCCAGGTGCTTTAGGGTAGCCTTTCAGAACCCTACTTCCATGGCTCTTTTGGTCTACCCAACAAAAAAGAATTTTCAAGGGCTCAAATTGTTGATTTGATATCGCACTATCTGATAATCCTGAAAATTTTCAGGGCCCAACATACATAAATTCATATAAATTTGGAACAAACAGAACATATCGGACATATCTGAAACATAAAGCCACTTTGGGCACATATTCAATTGATCGATCATATCAAATAAACTGTTTGGAATAGGACCAAGGACTAAGGAAAATTTTTATTTTGAAGTCTTAAACATATTTTTTTTTTAAAAAAAAAAAAAAGTGAAATATGGACGAAAATCAATTGGTAACAAATGTAAATTTTAAAATACATTTGATTCGAATGTTGGATTAAGGAAATAACCATTTTCAAAATTTTAAATCATTGAAATGAGGTGGAAATGGGCTTAAAATAGCAAAAGAGATCGAAATTTAAAGTTTAGGGACTGTCTTTGATGCGACCGTGCACAAAAATGGGTGCGGTTCCGCAAAATGGCCCGAGCCACTGCTCTGAGCTCGTTCGCGCCACTGTTCACACTCGGTCGCATAGTGAATAGTAATTTTTTTTTAAAATTTTTCGTTTGGAGTTGAGTTTTTCAAAAATCTCATTTTCAAGCACAATTTCTGACATTTTTATTTTTTAAATCTATTTGTACAAGTTTGAAGTGAAAATTGATTTTTATGTCCGTATTCATTTTTCTTTCATTTTTGCCTCAAATCTTTCATTTGTCCCATGGTCTAAAGTCTCAAAATCATATTCTTGATAGGAATAAGATCTCATGTCATTCAAAGAGTTCAATCATTATTCAAAGTGATTATGGAGCTATTAAACCAATAAATATCACAAAGAAACAACACAATGCTCCATAACATATCACAAGCCAAGTAAAAGAAAAATTTCATATGTGAAGTCAAGGAAGGAAATGCCATAAATCTCACTCTTAGGTCCTAAGATTTATCAAGTTGAGAGTTGCTCCAAGAGTTTGATTCAAACACCTAAAAATAGAAGATCACATATACGTGTTAAGCCCCATTCATACCCTCACCATAGGTTCGTATCTATATCATGAATCAAATCTTACCAATGGCTGGAGAGTAATCTCCCACTTCCTCCCCCTTCGAAAATATTTGTGAAGTAATTGAGAGCTTGTTTGAGAAAAAAATCCCTTTTTTGTGCAAGAGGAATATGAGCAAGTGTTTGTGTGTGAGGAGAAATGGATGCAAGAGCGAAGCTTTGATCTTTGCAAGAAATGACCGATTTAAAGAAGAGGATGAGGGTTATCTAAACAAATGAAAATGGATTAAAGCCTCTCAATGTGATTTGTCAAGCTCTCAAAGAAGCTAAACAAGGAAATGATGGATTGATGGAAGTAGGATGGAGATCCCATCCAAAGAAAACAAGGCTGCCGGTTGCAGCTGCATTTTTCCATCTTTCTTCTTATTTATTTTTTTTTTTTTTGAATGTTGGAATTTTGGGTAAAAAATGGTGGGCTATGGTTTGGTTTTGATTGGGTTTGTTTTTTGGGGGCTAAGAGGCTTGTTTGGGTCGAAACGGAGCAAGAAAATGAAGTTCAAATGCAAGAAAAGTTTCCGGATGTAAGAAATTTATTTTGATGGTAAAACAATTTTCATAATAGTATAAATGAGTTATTATTTGAAAATTAGATGTTCAAGATTTTAATTAGAGAAATGTTTGGGGTGTTACAACTAAAGGACACGTAGATACCATTTTACATGCTCCAACAGTGACTTAGGTTAAAAATATAGAAGCACAATTAAAGAAAGAAAAAAATGGATGATAGTGAAAGAATACAAAATTAACAATAATTATATCATCGACTTATTACACTTTGTCCCAAAAAAGTTTAAAACTAGTTGCATTTTAGCCTTTGGAATTTTTAATATATAACCATGCCCCCAAAATAAAAAGTTTTTGTGACGTCCTGGATCCTAAAGCATCCGTCCTTACGTCGGAAACATTATCCATGGTTGGGGTTACTAAATTAAAACAATCAATAATACATTAATCCAACAATAGTTACTCAAGACATTAATATCTTACACAAAATACAACTTTCACATCCCAACAATGTCATACAACCATGCTTAATACTATTACAAAATCCACAATACAATTAGCATTGTAATGCCCCCCAAAATCTCGGTAGCATTATGCCTCCAGATCTGGGGTGCGCTACTCGTGATGGGTTACATTCTATAACCAAATTCAGAAACTAACAACTTAATAATTCAAACTAAAATTCCCAACAAAAATATCATTACATGCCAAAGTTTCCAAAATATATAAAGCAACTAACTTATCATTACAAGCCATCTATCTATACATTCTATAAGTCCAGAAGTCTAAAAGCAAAAGATCGATCCAAAATACATAAATGAGTACAATTCCAAAATAAGCAGTAACAGTCTAATCATGGTGCTTCATTCATTCATTCGTCATGACTTACGAACATACAAAATGTTATAAAGTCATGAGTCCATTGACCCAATAAAACTTATGACGGAAAACGAGAGTATGGAATTCAAATAAATGAGCATATCAACAATGAGACAAGAATGTGATTCGATAAACAATTTAGGATAATCAGAATGTTCAAATCAGACAAATATCATAAATCAACTATCACATTCGAGTCAATAAGCTGAATCAAGCAATTTGATAGGCCTATCATCCTTACAACTTCAACAGATACATTTCATCCTTATCCTTCCAACCCCCGAAAGAGCATCATTCGTTCAGTAGAGCATAGCCGACCTATATACTTAGAATAGCTTCAAAATTCTACCTCCAAAATCCATTCGAACTATCCAACATTCAGGGATTTCCAAGGGTCCTATTCGACAATCCGACATTGCCTGAATTCGGTTCCCAAGAAAACCCCCAGGGCCCAACATTTATTTATTCATTCAGGCTTGGAATAAACGGGACATTTAATCATTCAATAAGGCTATTACGGCACAACTATGATTGATCACCAATTCCAAATAACATTTCAAACTAGGCCAAACACATCAATCGATTATTTCAGAATTTTGACTGCGGACTAGAGAGTTTTTGTTTCAAAGCTCAAATCACGTTAGAAAGATCGGATATGGACTTGATGTGTAAAGAAATGAAGTTTTAAAATCAAGTTTGATTACGAAAATGGGCACTCGAGCATTCGAATGGGAGCTTGAACGCCCAAACAAAAATTTTTGGATAGAAGCTGGGTATTAGGGCGCCCAAGCTTATGAAAATTTTGGTTGTTTTGTCGAGAGTAGGCGCTTGGGTGCCCAGTTCTGCGCGCTTAAGCGCCTACCCTTGGGCAAAATTTTAATTTTTTGTCTTTTGGTTTTCTTCGAACTTTTTATCCAAAACCAAATTTTTAGGGTTCTTTTACATGTAAAAACATTTGTAAACCATCGTTTTAAAATTCGGTTTAAGATTTTTTTAAAGATCGTTTTTAAGTCAAATGATACGTTTTTAGTCCATATCTTCCATTTTTAATTTCTCCTCTTGGTTCATTTCAATGTCCATACAAAATTTAGTCCAAAGCATAGGTAGAGTTGTCATAAGAATTTAGCAAGGCTTTGAATCTCACGATCATGGGATAGAGCTTACAGTAGCAAGAACAACAAGTCAACCATATGAACTTATGATATAAATATTTCAAAGGAAGCAAGATTTTCAGAAACTCAAGTCATGATCATACTTTCAAGGCAAGAAATAGAACCATATGCTCATAAGGAGTTCAAGAAAGCCATAAGTCTTACCTCTTGAAGCTAGAACTTGTTCAGTGTATTCATCCAGCTTAGTTTCCAATACCTATATTAACATTCACACTTATGTCAAGCTCTATATAATCATACCATTAACCATTCTTAAATCACCAATCTTATGCTACTTACTAATAGTTAAGATGAGAGCTCACTACCTTAAATCCCCCATTTGAAGCAAATCAGTTATAGAGAAGGAAAATGAAAGTGTGTGTGTGATAAAATGTAAGAGTGTGCTTTTGCAATGTGAGAGTTTTTAGTTGCTGCAGAATTCTTTTCATCTTGCAAGGAAGAATCTTATTTATAGAAGGGGTTTAGGGGCTCCTAAGCAAAGGAAAGTTGGACCAAACCCTCCCTCATAATTTAGCAAGCTTCCCTTAGAAGATTTGAGGCAAGAAGTGATTGTTTGATGGCTAATCCATCATAGGGGAAGGTAGAGCGGTGGCTGGAACTATTTTTTTGCAGATTCCACTTCTCTCTCTCTTTCTTTTTCTTTTTTTTTTGGAATTTCAAAGATGCTATTTTAAGTCAAATATAATGGCTAGGATTTGGGCCAAGAATTGAGCTTGTTTATATCGGGGCTCGTTTGGGTCAAAACGTGATGAGAAAACGAAACTTGATTGTTAAAAAATCTTTCGGATGCATGAGACATATTTTGATTTTAAAATGATATTTGTGATTTTGAAATCGAATATATTTTCAAAAAATCGATGATTCAAAATTTTATTTACGAAATTTTTGGGGTATTACAAGCATAATCCTCAAGTCCTTGATCTCGACATGAATTTCTTGAAAATTAATTTCCTAAAATTTGTAGAATTAAAAGGGTGAGTTCACTAACTCAGCAAGGATTATAACTATAACAATGAAAAGGGGTAGCTCAATCAGTTATATTTAAGGAGCTCAAGATGTAACACTCCGAAAATTTTCTTAATTAAAATTATTACTCTTCGTTTTTTAATGATAAATCGTATTTATAATAAAAAAAAATTATTTTATTGTCAAAACAATTTGTTTACTTCCAAAAATTTTTTGTACAATCCAGATCTCGTTTATGCCCTCTTTTCGGTCCAAAATGAGCCTTTTAGGCCCAAGAAATAAATCCAAACCAAGCCCAAACCCTAGCCCAACATCTTTGATCCAATTCCCAACTTTTCAAAAAAAAAAAAAAAAAAGAATAAAAACAGCAGTTGACGGCTAGTTGCAGAAATGGCTGAGGAAAATCTTTACCCACTCCTATCAATCCTATCCAATCACTCAAGGGGTTTTGGAAATTGCAAGCAAGCCCTTGGCCAATGTTTTCTTTGTAAGCAAACCCTTATTCCCTCTCTATAAATAAGCTAAAGGATGGATATTAGTCTCTTCCATTTCTTTTGCAAGACAAAATTAAAAACTCTGGCTTCCTTTCATTTACATACCATTTCTTGCAACTTTCAAAACTTTTAAGAGAAAAGAACTACACGTATATTGAACCATCACTGCCTCATTTGATAAGGGGAAGGATTAGGGATACTCTCTTTTGCCTTGGGTAAGATTGAATAAAGGTGTATATATATATATATAGAAGTTTATATAGAGGATTTGAGGATATCTTAACTCATGTATGAAATCCTCCATTTTGTTAGGCGTTTAAGCTTCATTGGAATCAACGAAACTCTGTTATTAAGAGCTTACGATGAAGGTAAGATTTATGGCATTTTCTCTATTGTTTCTATATGATCATGGTTAGACCAAAAATGTGATATGGAGCATTTGTTCGATTTATGTGATAATCCTTGATTTATTGGCTTTATTTTCGTTTGATTGATGACTTGGACCTCTTGAATGTTAAGGACTTTGGACCATTGGACAAATCTGAAATTTAATGTCAAAATAGGAAGAAAAATGTTCAAGGACTTGGAAAAAATGATTTTTCCACTTTAACATGTAAAATAATTAGAAAAACCCGAATTTGAGAAAACGATGATAGATCAAATTCCTGAAGGATTATGACTTTACCATTACTTATCACCCAGGAAAAACAAACTTCGTTACTGATGCTCTACGTCGGAAAAGAAGGAGAGCAAATATGAGTATCTACCCCAAGATGTATAGTGAAATCCTAAGAGCCCAAGAAGGAGATGACGAGGTTCAGAGACTTAGGCATGAGATGAGACCTGATTTTAGGATTGACGCTGATGGGCTATTATGGTTCAAAAATCGAGTTGTGGTTCCTACAGCAATGAGAGAAAAAGTGCGCTCTGCAGCTCATCACACTAAGTTTTCAGTGCATCCTAGAGGAACGAAAATGTATAAGGACCTGAGACAGAACTTCTGGTGGAAAGGAATGAAGAAGGATATAGCTAGCTATATCCAGAAATATCTTGACATGCCAATTTGTGAAAGCGGAGCATCAGAGACCATTTGAGAAATTACGACCGCTCCCAATCCCAAGTTGGAAGTGGGATCAGATCACCATGAACTTTGCGATGGGTTTACATGTGGTGCCTGGTGGATGAGATAGTATCTAGGTTGTAATTGATAGGCTTATAAAATCAACGCATTTCCTGCATGTCAAAACCCAATACAATATTGAAAAACTCGCTGAGATTTAAGTAAAGAAAATAATACGATTATATGGAATACCTCAAAGTATTGTCTCTGACACTGACCCAAAGTTTACAGGGAGGTTATAGGGGAGCTTGCAAAAGCATCTGGGAACGAAATTGTTTTTCAGTACTACTGCTCATCCCCAGACCGGTGGAGAATCAGAAAAGGTAATTCAAACACTAGAAGATATGCTGCAGGCATGTGTCCCGAATTTTCTCGGAAACTAAGATAGGCATCTATCTTTAGTAGAATTCGCTTATAATAGCTACTAAGCCTCCATTCAGATGGTACCACACAAAGCTTTGTATGATAGAAGGTGTAAATCATTGCATCACTGGGATTTAGATGAGACAAAGAGCAGCTCTAACCTAGAAAAAGATGCATTGTGACTTGAGATGATCCAAGAGGAGATAAGTAAGATTAAGATAATCAAGAAAAATGCGAAAACAGCTCAGGATGGCCAGAAAAGCTATCCTTATAAGCGGGGAAAAGATTCGGAGTTCAATGTTGGAGATCTAGTATTCTTGAAAATTGCTCCACAAAAGGGAATCCGGAGAATGCGCAAGAGCGGTAAGCTAAACCTCAAATACATGGGACCTTTTGAGATTATGGAACGAGTCGGCCTTGTAGCATACCAACTGGATCTCCCGCGTAACCTCATTGGGATCGATAACGTGTTTCACATATCCCAGTTGCGAAAATATTATCCTAATCCTTTGCACGTCATCAAGCATCTCGATGTTTCCCTCCAAAGTGACCTTATATTTATAGAACAGTCTGTCTGTATCCTAAATTCCCAAGTCCATGAGCCTAGCTGCAGAAATGGGTGAGGAAAATCCTCACCCACTCCTATCAATTCTGTCCAATCACTCAAGGGTTTTGGAAATTGCAAGCAAGCCCTTAGCTAATGTTTTCTTTGCAAGCAAACCCTTCTTCCCTCGCTATAAATAGGCTAAAGGATAGATGTTAGTCTCTTCCATTTCTTTTGCAAGACAAAATTAAAAACTCTAGCTTCCTTTCATTTACATACCATTTCTTGTAGCCTTCAAAACTCTTAAGAGAAAAGAACTACACTTATCTTGAACCATCACTCTATCATTTGATAAGGAGAAGGATTAGGGATACTCTCTTTTGCATTGGATAAGATTGAATGAATGTATATCTGTAAGTTTATATAGAAGAGTTGCGGATATTTTAACTCAAGTATAAAATCCTCCATTTTGTTAGGCGTTTAAGCTTCATTTGAATCAACAAAACTTCGTTATTAAGAGCTTACGATGAAGGTAAGATTTACGGCATTTTCTCTATTGTCTCTATATGATTTCTTCTGATCATGGTTGGAACAAAAATGTGATATGGAGTATTTATTCGATTGATACGATAATTCTTGATTTATTGGCTCTATTTTCGTTTGATTTGATGACTTGGACCTCTTGAATGTTAAAAGACCTCATTCCTAGCATGAATGTGCCCTAAGGACTTTGGACCATTGGACAAATCTGAAATTCAATGTAAAAATGGGAAGAAAAACGTTCAAGGACTTAGAAAAAATGATTTTTCCACTTTAACATGTAAAATAAACTTAAAATTTTAAATTTGGAAATCTTTAATTGAAAATGAAGTTTTGGAAGTCTAGATTCTAGTCCAAAAACATGGGGAAAAAAAATAAACTTGAGCACTTAAACGCCTACTTTGGCGCCCCAGTGCCCAAAGTCAGTGTCTTAGGCCACTGTTTGGGTGCTCGAGCACCCATATGAGAGCTTAGGTGCCTATTCTAGTTGCCAAATACATTGTTTGAGTGCCCATTCACCCGTTTGAGAGCCCAAGCGCCCGATTCCAGTGGCTAAATGCACTATTTAGGCGCTCAAGTGCCCAATACAGTGTATAAAATTTGATTTTTCGTCTCCGTTTTGCTCGCCCGAGCCCATATTTAATCTCTTTAATGTATCTAAGACTACAAAAGAAAAATTTTTCCAAAGTCCATGGTTCAAATTCAAATCATATGTTTGATCCGTTCGATCGTTTGAATATGAGACAATGTGGCTATTTGATCTTGATATGCTCGCATATATTTTGATATGATTCGTTTGTTCCCCAAACCAATATGAATGTTCATATGTTGGGCCCTGGGAACATACAGGGAGATTTAATTGGACGATATCGGGTCTACAATTGAAACCTCTAGAAATTCCTGTTTGGTGGGTAAGCTGGATGAATCTTGGAGGTAGGATTTTGAAGGACTACTCTATGGCACGTGGAGTCGACTATGTCTATCTGTATGTATGACACTTCTTAAGAGAGTATTGGAGGGATAAGGTTTATATGTTTAATATATGTTGAAGACATAAGGGTGACAGATCCACCAAATATTTGATCCAGTTATATAATTACATGAATGTGATATACGATTGCATGCTATCAGTTTGTTCCGTTCATTTTGAATGTTTCGTATGTTTGTTTGAAATCACATTCATGCTTTGTTCACTATACGTTTCTGTTTGAATCTTATATTTCCTGTCCTATGCTATAATTTTTACTGGGTTGGTGGACTCATGATTCCATTAACATCATGTAGGGAATTAGCTTTGATGATCAATTTGACTGGACAGCTTCCTGGTAGTATTTCGTTTCCTTTTGAGATCATGTGTATATAAATATCTTGGCTTGGATAGATTTTGTTTAGATCATGGTTATGTTTAGTATTTAATTTGGATTCCGTCCTGTATTTTGGAAATTTTGGACTGTAACTTTTGGAACATTTAGATTCTTAAGTTATGAATTATGCATGTTGGATTTTCTGTTTATTGTTTTAGTTAGTTATCCGTTTGTGAGTAGCGTTCCGAACTTAGGGGCGGATGCCCTAATACTCCATGGCGTTACACAAGATATCAATACAAATGAAGAAATCTCATAGATGATTGATATCATGATTTCGTAAGGAATCATTTAGCCCAGAGGCTCAATCATAATAACTCGATATTCGTAACAATACATTCAATATTATGAAACAATTCGTGAGCTCAAATTTTTAATAATGAATATGAATATCGAAATAAATATGGCTGGACTAGTTTTTGGTAGGTCTGTTACTCTAATATCACCAAGAACAACTTTTCTCCTTATTCCTCCTAATCACCTCTGAGTAGTTATTCAAGAGGATATTATTAACCACCTTTGAGTTGTTACTCAAGAGGATATTATTAGGTACAGTCGCCACAGCACGGTCGACCACGAGCCTTAGAATAATCACTCGGAAACCTACTTCCAGGTTCCTTGGAATTACCCAACATTAGAGAAGCTCCAAGGTTGAGATCGACAATCGTTATTGGCCCAATCTTTCCCTTTGAAGTTCCTATGGCCAAACATTTATGCATTACGTTTCAAGAATTTGGTCATAACAATGAAATTTTTATTTGATCAATAAATGAATACTTAAATAGTGGATATATCAATGAAATTCTCATTGGATCAATAAACAGATACTTTGGACATTGGATATGATTTTCAAGTTGGATCATCGGACAAAATAAAAATCAATTTGATCATCAAATATATATACTTATTATTATTATTATTATTATTATTATTATGGTTATTATTATTATTTTTTTTTTAAAAAAAACGAAAATGGCAACTATAATTTCAGATTCAAAATCTCAATCTTTCAAGAATAAAAATGAGTTATAAAATGTGTTAATTTAAGTTTATGTTAGTGCATTTTTTTTTTCCCCGAACCAAAGGCTAAGTAAATCCTATCTTTACTTACAAGTATTGAAGGTTCAAGATATATATTATCTTATTTATTACACATATATATATATATATATATTTCCCATCATGGAAATTTCACAGCCAAATTTTTCAGATTTTAAAGTCTAAATTTTTAAAAAATAAAAAGGGTAATAAATATTTTAAATTAACTTTATGTAAACATCTCTTTTTTTATACCAAGTGTTTTGTAAAATCTATCCTCATTTTCAAAGTAATAAAGGTTCAAAATATATTACTTTTATTTATATATTTTTATCATTAATATTATTATTGTATTATTTATCCTCACGGTAGTTTTCAACTAAAATCAATTTCAGTTTTTTTGTTTTTTTGGCGAAATTTCTAGCAACATTTCAGCTCATTATTTTCAAATTTTCAGTTTAACATTTTCAAATGAAATAGGTTACGAATTAATTTTAAACTAAGCTTTTACAAAAAAACTCATCTTTTCTAAATTAAGATTTTGCACAACTTTGCCTAATGACCTCATTCATCAAAATATTAAAATTTTATAATAGATATTTTAAGTATCCTCATGACTTTATTGTGTCCAAATGATCCTTCAATCATGACTAAAGGTGAGTCTCATGGGATTATTAATGAAGTCGTCAAACTCATTTCAAGATCAATATCATCAACATCAAGATCCATAAATAAATCAAACATTGAGGAAGATCTTAGCATGGTTCATGGTAAGGAATAAAAAATGACCATAGTCATAACCCTTGCCTCTTTTAGTTTTAATCCCTCAAAGATGATGGTCCAAAATCCCCACTAGCTTTAAGTTAATCACCTACAAATCATTTAAACACTTTATTTCCATCCTAAAATCTATATAACCCATCTTTATAGATTAATACATAGCTTTCCAAGTTTATGCTATTAAGGAAGAGTACACTCCCTTACTTTTCCCCTTTTAGATTTTAAATGTCTTGAAATAATTTGAGAGAGGATAATTTCTTAAGAAAAATAGTTATAGATGTATGTATATGTGAAGGTGCCGAGAGGAATGTGGGAGGAGAAATGAGAGCAAGTGTTCTTGCCTCAACTACTTCTTATAAGAGAAATCTGGTGCCAATACTTGGCTATAGAATTTTGACAATATAAAATGATAATATCCCCCATTTTAGAGGATGTTTTCGGGTGCCACATCTAAAAAATCAGATTTAATTTGCATTTCTTTTTTTTTTTTTTTTTGAAAATTTGAAGACCGGGCACGAATATTGGGCCAAAAATTTATTGTCTATTGGGCCAAAATCAAGGTTTTGGGTCAAGTTTAATTGTCATAAAATTTTTGGTTGGCAAAACGAAATATTTTTATTGTTAGAAAATTTTCGAATGATCGTAAGAAAAATCGTTTCGATTGTGAAAGATTTTAGATTTGAAAAATGGAGATTTTGACAATATTATTAGGGAAATTTTAGATACAAGAAAAAAATTCGAATGTGAAAAAATATTTTAATTATAAGAAAAAATTTCATAATTATAAAATCCAATTTGTCCTTAAACATAAAGATTTAAAATTCAATTAGGAAAAATTTTGAGGTGTTATAGTTTTCATGCACAAAACCCTACAATTAAATTTTTAGCCTTTTTTTGTTGTCAGATTACAAGCACATGCATTGCAAAGAGGCATGGAATGCACGTACTTGTAATCCAATAGCAGAAAGTTACCAGGTATACAATGCACGTGTTTGTTATCTGGCAGCATAAAATAGTTGGAAATTTTGGCCATATACAGCACTTTGTGTGTTAGGGCTTCTTATTTTGAAGGACATGAGTACAAATTAAAAATTTCACGAAGTAAAGTGTAATTTTTTATAGGGCTTCATTCATCCCCCCCTCCCCAACTTATTGAAGTAGATATACACTATTAAGAGGTAGGTATGGGTGAGTAAAATTATCCATTAACTGAAAAAAATCGTTTAACCGATCGAACCGAATCGAATTAATCGAATCGTTTTATCCAATAAAATTTGGTTCGGTAAACAATTAATGTTTTTTAGATTTTTCATTAATTTTTTGGTTCGTTGAGTTTTTTGTCCAAAATCGGTTTTTAACCGAATTCACCAAAATATGATAAAATTAATTTTTCATTAAATTTTTTCAACTAATTTTTTTATTAATTTTTTCAACTAAATTTTTATTGAAAAAGATACTTTATAATATGACATTTATATATAATATGTTATAAAGATAAAATATGGATTTGAAATTGTCATGTCCAAGGCCCAGGGGTTTATTTGAGAATCTATCGTGTGCAACTTAAAATTGAGTTTTGAACAATTTGCTCAGAAGGGATATCCAATGGTTGCACATAAATTCCTTCAACATAGCTTATATAGTGGTGAACATTTCATTAATTTCCCGATGTAGGATATCACAATCATCCCTCCTTCAAAATGCGACATCCTCGTCTCGATATAATAGGGCCTAAAATCGCCTATCAAATATTGGGACTCTAGAAGTGGCTCCTATAGCTCAAAAGGTGGCTCTCGCGCATATAGCACTTTGCCTCCAGGCTCAAGAGGTGGCTCCCATACACGTAACACTTTGTCCCGTATAGCATTTGGCTCTTTTCGATTGGGGGTCGGCTCTGACACCATTTGTCACGCCCCAGGCCCAAGGGCTAAGGACATGAGAATTGTCTGAGAATCTACCGTGTGCAACTTGAAATCGAGCTTTGAACAACTCGCTCAAAAGGAATATGTAATGGTTACACATAGATTCCTTCAACATAGCTTACATAGTGGTGAACATTTCATTAATTTCCCAATATGAGATATCACAAAAATACTATACATAAATTATAGATGATATAACTCCAATTTGGTACACTTAAAAAAAAATAAAAATCCAATTTTGGTTAATTGGTGAATTATAGTGCCCCTTGTCCCATGTGGGGAAAATGAGGAAAAAATTACTACAATATAAAGTGTAGCCAAAGAATTTATGTGCAACAATTGGATATTCCTTTTGAACAAGTTGTTCAGAGCTCAATTTCAGGTTGTACACGGTAGATTCTTAGGCAAATCTCGCCCCTCCTAGGCCCCTTGGGCCTGGGGCATGACAAATGGTATCAAAGCCGATCACCAATCAAAGGCAGTTAAGTGTTATGCAAGGCAAAGTACTGTGCATATGAAAGTTACCTCTTGAGCCTACGGGGCAAAGTGCTACATGTACAGAACCCATCTCTTGAGCGTGTAGGAACCACCTCTAAAGTGTCAACGTCTGGTGGAGAATTTTTGACTCTGTTACATTGCGATGAGGATGTAGGAGGGATCATTGTAGTGCCCCTTGTCCCACGTAGAGAAAATCAGGAAAAAAATTATTACCATATAAAGTGTAGCCAAAGAATTTATGCGCGACCATTTGATATCTCTTTTGAACAAGTTGTTTATAGCTCAATTTCAGGTTGTGTACGGTATATTCTCAAGCAAATCTCGCGTCTCGTAGGCCTCTGGGGCCTGGGACATGACATAAATTAACTGAACCGTATCGAATATTCTCGATTAATTTGATCGATTAACTGAGAATTTTGGTTTGGTAAACAATTAAAACTTTTTTTAAAATTTTGGTGAATTAACCGAAAATTTTGATCGTTTGATTTATCGAACCAATCGATGCTCGCCCCTAAAAATAGGCATTGATCAACTATGACCAATTTAATTGTCTATCTACAAAATAGGTTAGAGGCATTGGATTTTTATCAGCAATAACCTCCAATCTATACTTAAGTAAGTCGGGCATTTTTTAAAACTGAGAAACAAAATTAAAATGTTGGAGACTATATACGTATTTGACTGTCTAATGAGTAGATCACAACCGCCCAAAGATCGGTATATTTATAAAGGAAACGTACAATTACTGAAAAAATTTCTGACATCATCGAGTGACAAAAAGTTGCATGAAAAAATAAAAATTATCATTAATAATAGGTATTAAAGTAATAGTGACTTTCATTTTATCGCTAATAATATGTTTTAAGTAATAATAATTTTTATTTTGTCAATACATAGCTCAATAGTGACAAAAATTAGTGTTTTAAATTGTTACTATAGGTAATTAGTGACATATATATAGTGATAATCCAATGATAATAAAAATTGTTACTATATTTTAATGATAAAATTTTTATTGTCATTAGCTAGGTAGTCAGTATTGTGTGTTACTAATTGCCAATGAAAGCAATATAAATACATTTTTGTTACTATTAAGTTTGTCAAAATTATTGTTTGTGACTAAATATATTTTTTCGTCACTTTTTTATAAAAAAAAGTGATAATTTTCACATTAACACTAAATTTTTTGTTACTTATACCATATTTTTCTAGTGTACCTAGTTACAACTATGTAGTCAAATGCTAAAACTAATAACAAGTAAAGCAGGAATGATTCCTCATTGACGATTGGTGTTTATAAGTAAGTGCTTAACAAATATCATTCATCTTTCTCCTACTACTGGGGAATACTTATAGTACAATCTATATGTGGCTCAATGGTATCAGGTCCAACTGGCATCATCTTGGGGTTCTATCTGGACAATTATGAAATCAAAACTTTTTGAGTTGGTTAGGTTAGTAGGCCTATTAGTAGATTTGAAAGATTTTGGTCTTAGGACTCTTGCTAGGCTTGAGCCTTGGATAGATTGGTGCTTATTGGGCCATTAGGCCAACAAGTGGGCTTTAATAAGACAATAAGTGGTGTATATTATTAACTTCCCAACTTTTGTAATCATGATTAGCTATAATCATGATCAGAAATCATGCTAGTTGGTGTGGTCATGTTTTGAGTCAACTTGCTTGATTTTGGGTCTCCTCCTTAAGCATGGTCTTTGTTTTTATTGTAACTTGGAGTCTACGGATTTAGAATGATCTTACTTGCTCCGCTTGCTCTATGTTGCAACATCTCCTTTATTGGAAAAGTATCCCTTGGGATGCATCAGGGAAAGGGAATGCATCAGGGATCCCCTTGTCTCCCAAGGCTTAATCAATGCTATTGAATTTGAAAAGTTAATCACTTAATAACCGTTGGACCTTTTCCAATGAACTAAACCATAAGAAGATGCTTTTCACCCCCTTATTTTTACTTTTATCGCTTCAGATTTCTTGTTTCCTACCTCTCTAGGGTCGTTGCTTCAGAGGTTTACCTTCTTCCAGCTTTTAGCCTATCCCACTCTCGCCAAAGGTACTTTGCTATTTCTTACATGTTGTCTTTCTCGTGAAAATTTCAAGTTTTGTATCGTCCTCATCTAATCTAGGTTGGGGTTTGGAACCTCCTCGTTGAACTCTAGTAATGAATCTTCCAGCTCTTTTGATCTAGTGAGCATCATGGTTGGGCTACATCCATATAGCTTATTGATATATGCTTATTTTGCTTAATCTAAAAAAAAATGAGTTAAATCAATAACTAGCATATTGGGCCTAGTAATCACAGGTTGTAGCCTTCAATTTGATAGCACAAATAGCATAAGAAATTAGGCCTAAAAGCCAAAGATAACATGGCCACCAAAAATCAGCTTCAGACCTAATCCTAAGGCCAAGGAAGGAAATAAAGACAAAAGGCCGATTAAATGGATAATTACAAATCTTAATGAATAAAATCTTGTATTTGTCAAAAGAATAAGTAGTGGCATCATTAATTGGATTATAGAAGTAGGGGTGGTAGTTAAACACTTAGTTGGGAAAGCCGCCAATATTCAAATTTAAGTATGAACTTCATGTTGGAAAGAGGCACCATATATCTTATGGGAGAATATAGGAGACCAAGTGAGGGAAATCTTTAATTTTTTCGATGCACATCACGCGGTGTTATCTATGGGAGAAATTTGAGTGAGATGTGAGGACTTTCCATGGCAGAAAGAGAATACAAAATATTCAGTAAATGAGAGCAAAGTGAGGCAGCTTAATCCCAGCCAGCTAAACCTGAGCCACCTCAAGTTCAAGTTAATATTGGCCAACTTACTAAGCTTATTGTTTTTATGGAGAATGTTGTGTAGGTAGGACGAGGAAGCCTTCCCTAGTGTCCTGCACAGAATTAAGAAGGATATCCCAGACCTTCTAAGGACATTTAGAACAAAAGTGATGGACAGGCAGCCCCTATTTGTGACCTTAGGCAATAGGGGCACGTGGAGGAAAGAATACGGGAAAGCTGCATGTCGGTAGGGCTAGGTAGGAATGCTAACACTACAAGCTCCAATAGGATCTCAATATAAAATTGAAAAGGATAAGGAAACAAATGAAGGAATTGAGGCGTGCAGTGAACTTGACACGACGGTAATCCCAAAGGGTATGGCTTTTGATGAAGAAAACCAATCCCTAGTAATTTTCAAACCCTGAGCATTTCTAAGTGTACTGGCTTAATAGATCCATCTAAGCACTTTGTCAAATTCTAGAATGCCGCAGTATTGTACCAATACATTAATAAATTGAAATGTCATGCTTTCATTAATACACTCAGAGAGTTAGCACATACATGGTTTAGCTAGCTCCCTTCAGGTTCGATCTATCCTTTTGCTTGAGTGTGTGACTTATTTATGCATCAATATGCTAGTACTAAGCATTTTAAGAAAACATCTTTTAGTATGTTCAATCTGCAATAAGAGGATCAAGAAACTTTAAGGGAACATCTCCGAAGGTTCATTGAGGCATTTTTAGAGGTACCTTCGGCTCATAAGGAGATTCTGGCTAATGCCTTTGTTATGGAATCACAGGATGGATCTTTCTTTTCTAGTTTGGTTAAGAGGCCATGGAGGATTTTGATGAATTACTAGCTAAGGTAGAAATGTACGTAACCTTGGAAGAGGCTAAGAAAATAAAGAGAGTTGAATTGAATAGTAAAAGAAAAGATAAAAAAAGAACCAAGCCTATCCAGAAATAATCTAGGATGAACAAGCAAGGTAGGAGTCTACCATTTTCACAATGTTTGGATAGCTTTACCCCTTTGAAAGTACCTAGGTCCCAGGCTGGCCGTGGAACATTCAGTACTTGAAAAAGTTTTATACATGAAGGACTTTTTCAATCATTTCCTTAGCAATATTTCTATTTCAGCAAGATAGCCTAATTTCCAATTTAGGATTCCCCCTTTTCGCAATTGAATTTGTTTGCAATACTTCATTTCTTTGAAGTAGTGGTTAAAGACTTCCTATTCTTTAACAATAAATGATGTTACTTTCATCAACTATGTACTTTTTACTTCTATAATTCTGACACAATGAATAAACGCAATTACTTGCCCTCAAAATTCCTGAGGATTTAGGATGCAAACTTGACTCAAGCAAAGTCTTGGATGAAAAAGGCAATTACTTGCTTTGCAAATCCCAAGTAAAATTAATCCAAGTGGAGTCTTAGATTGGAAAAGACAATTACTTGTCCTGGAAAATCCTAAGAAATTGTTTGCCATAAAAAATCCTAAAGTATTAGGATGAAAGCTCAATTCAAGTAGGAACATTAAAAAAGAAAAAGAAAATGAAAAAGAAAAACAAGAGAAGAGAGTTGAAAAGGAGTCTGTTTTTGATAGGATACTCCCATAATTTCTCTCCTAAATCCTCAAAAAATGGGCTTTCAAGAAACATGCGTCCAATCCAAAGCAATTAAAAAGACTAATATGCAAATAAGGGGAGAGGGCAATATATGCATGTCCTCTAAAATCCAAAAAGAATGGCTCAAAAGAATAAACAGCATATTAACAGAATGGCCCGAAAGAATAAACAGCATATTAGGCTCAGTGCTCACATGTTATAGGCGTCGAATTAGACAGCCCATACAGAATAAGGAATTAGGGCTGAAAGCCCAAAAATAATATGGCCACCAAAAATCAGCTTCAAACTTGGGCTCACTAATCCTGATGCGCAGGATGGAAATAAAGGCCTAAAAGCCGATTAAATAGATAATTATTAACCTTAATGAAAAAAATCTTTTACTTAGTTAAAAGAACAGGTAGTGACATGATTAGTTGGATTATGGAACTAGTGGGATGGGTGGTAGTTAAACACCTAGTGGGGAAGACCTCCAATACTCAAATTCAAATATGAGCTTCGACATTGAAAAGAGGCATTAGATATCTTTTGGGAGAATACACGAGAGCATGTGAGGGAAATCTTTGAACATTTTTTTTTTTTTTTTGCATACATCACTTATGATTATGATTTCATATAATGCCAAAAAGTAAAAAGAAAAAGAAACGAAAGAGCCAAACATTAAAGAGGTTTTGACTCAAAATAGTTAAAGCCCAATAATCAGAAAGCTCTGACTAGCCAGCGAAATAGGTTGCAAGATCTCATGGAGAGAACAACTAGTAGCGTTGAGTGCAAACTTGATACGTGTTCAAAACGTATTTAAAAATATAACTTATATACATTATGGTGTAACAAACATCGAACATGTATGTATTTAATAATTAAAATATAATTAGTAAATTCAACACAATTATACAAAATCTAATAAATGAAACGAATATAGGTACGCATTTTAGTGAGCTGTGAGTAGTTGTTAGAATGAGATAATTTTAAGAGGATATTTTAGGAACACCATATGAAATCATACCACCAAGGTACAATAGAAAACACAAATTGAATGATAATGTAAAAATTGTTACTAATAGTCTATATTACATATAAAGTGGGAAGGCCAAAGGTAGCTATTTGCGTAGTATGTTTTCAGGTGTCATGTCTAAAATGCCTTTTAGTATTAATTTACCTAAATTAATCACCCACAACACAATATTTCACTAATTTATTTTCTTATATTGAATAATGTGCTTAATTTTTATTAAGTATATTGATCATAATTTAATTAATAAATAAATGCAAATCAAGTTTGCACTATGTCATAATATATACAAAGTTTGTATTAATTATTTTATATGTGCACAAACTGCGTAGTGAACACTATATTATGTATTAAGTGACAATGATTTTTATTTTGTTAAAATACATTTTAGGTGACATGATTTTGGTTCTATCACAATATAAATTAATTACGATAAAAAATAGAGTTTTAGATTGTCATTATAGACAATTATTGACACATTTAGAGTGACATTCTTGTGATAACAGAAATTATAATTGCATACAACTTTGTGACAAAGATTTTGATTGTAATTAGGTTGTGACTATACATTTGTCGTGACTAATTGTCATGGTAAGAATCTAAGCAAAATTACTGTCACCATTAAGTGTGTTGAAACTTGAAATCCTTCTTGTGATATTATATTATTTTTTGTCACTTTTATATAAAATTAGTGTCAAATTTATATTGTACTAAATTTTTTATTACTAGTGTTATATTATTATTATATTTTTATTTTTATTTGTAGTGAGGGTCTATCTTTGGTACGTTATCTAGAGTATAGATACGAAAATGAAGCAACTTTGCCAGGCTCGGTAAGCACGGGTATGTTATAACCCAACTGGGGCCAATTTGGTAGACGAATGTATCACATCCTACGAATAGTTCGAACACTAATTCGAGTCCCAATAGAGTCTTTGAATGATGGGATCGATCTAGAAAAAGTGAAGTAACCAATCTGCTTCTTATTTTATTTTAAGAAATGTCTATTTGCATTAGAATTGTAACAGCCTGAAAAATTTCTGTAATTAAATTATAAAACAAGAAAATTTATCTAACTAAATTTTTAGAAAATTTTTTTTCCTAATTTAATTTTTGAACTCTCAATTTTTAATTGATAGATATTTTGAAACGTTTTTGAGAAAAACCCTAATCGGTAACCGATTTCTCACTGATTTGAGATTTTTTTTCCAATCAAAAATATTTTATTACTTCCAAAAGATTTATTTTATACTCAAAAATTATTTCATACATTATTTTGGTTCAAAAAATGATGTTTAGTCCAATTTATAGCTAGGAATTTAGTCCAAAACTTAATCTACCATACCATATATTATACACTAAATTATACTACAAATAAAACCAAAATACATACATATATACACACACACATATCCGGTGCACACACACACACACACACTCTATACCCAAAGATATTTGATTTTTAAATGTGAAAATTAATCCTTAACCAACCTTATAACACCATTATGCTAGCAACCTACAATCCATAATCAATTGGCACCTTTCATCAAATTTAAAATGACAAATAGATCCTCATTTTTATCTCTTATAATACAAATTATGGTTGCTGAATTCTTCTCACCTTGGTCCGAAAAGAAGAAGAAGAAGAAGAAGAGAGAGAGAGAGAGAGAGAAAGAAAAATTTCACTTATCTTGCTTTGTTTTACACAAGAACAAAACTTCCTTTCTTTCTACAAATTATCAAGAACACTTAAGATTTTAATCAATCAAGGAGAAGAGAGTAAGGTTACTCACTTGGTAAGATAGAAATTTTAGTTATTATGTATTATATTTTCTACATAGGTATGTAGAATATAGTGTAAACACTTATAATTTTGATTTCCATAGGTTGTGATTGAGGTGTGAACAAATACTATCAACTTTTGGATTGGCTTATAAGGTAAGGATCATAGTTATTTTCTCCCTTGAAAACTTGCTATGGATTGGAACTTAAATTAATTTATTTCACCTCTTGAATTGGATGAATTGTGTTGATGAATTATCATTGGAATTCCTTATTTTGAGACACTTATTCCTATCGAAACCTTGGCTTTATCCTATGCTATTGTACTCTTGATCATGTTGGGAGTTTGATGGAGTAAAAATCATGGACAAGAAGAGGCTTAAATAACTTGATAGTTAAAGAATGCCAAAATTGGTATTTTTGCCAAAATTTTTTCAAAAGTTAAAAATTAAAAATCTTAATGATGACTAGAATAAACTAATGCTAATTTTTATATTTTTGGAGGTCTGTTATGATAAGAGTCTAGATAAAGAAAAAAAAATTTGTCAAAAATTGGGAAAATCATCCGGCGCGACCGCGCCCAATTTTGGGTGTTGCAGTGCCCAAGGCAGAAGCCTTAGGGAAGCGTCCATTTTTGTCCATAGTGGCACCGAATTCAGAATGTTTTTTAACTTAATTTTGATTCGTTTTGCCTTTTTTCGTCTGTATTTCACTCTGTTAAGTCCTCATATGTCCGAATATACAATTTATGTGTCCCGAATTCGATTCGAAACAATTGATTATGTCAGAATCTTGATTGAACTTTGAATATCCTAACTCAGACAACTCTTATGAATTACAAAACCTATTGTGTAATTATTTATGGGCCCTTAAGAAACTCCAGGATGGATGTTGGGCGGCATTGGGCCGACAGTTGATCCCCTGAATAGTTTCCTAATCGTTTAGGTAGTTCCAAGATAACTTGGAATAGGTTTTTCGAGAACTAGCTTGTGACACGCGGACCGTCAATATTTTTGTCACACTACATGATCGGGTCATAATCTCGAGTGGCCACTTGAGTGTGGGACCTGTGGAGGGATAAGGATTATATATTGTTATGAAGTTATAAGGGTGACAGATCCACCAAATATTAGTTTTGTCTTTGCCATACGATTGTGCTAATCGTTATTATGACTAAGCTCGTTTATGCTCTCACTGAGCTATTATTTTTGCTCTTGCCGAGCTATTCGTTTACATTACTTATGAGATAATTGCAAGCATTGGCATATTTTTTTCCATTGTTGAGCTTGTTGTCTTTTTACTCTTTTATTGGATTCCTTGTTCTTCGCCATTCCATAGCTATGATTCTAATTAAGTCAGTAGACTTATTTAATTGTTTTACCTTGTGTAGGTGAATAAATTGGAAGCTAGTTGGTTGTAATTATGCGATTATACTTTGTATTTTTGTTTATTGTAAATGATAGAGATGTAAGCTTGAGGTTAAGGGTTTGTGTTTGGCTTGTAATAGATAGATTCCTTAGTGGGTGGCTTGTAGCCACTAGGACAATAGTTTATGGAGATTTTGTGTGAATATAGCTTATTTAGCTGAAGTTGTAATGACGACACATATTATGTAACGGTTTAGAAATCTCTGTATAAATGTATATTGTTGTGTTTGTTTAGTATAGCCCTATATTTATTGCTTCGCTTGAGGTCAACCTGCCCACAGGTAGTGTTACCAACCTAAGGGTGGCCGTTCTTGGATCCTAGGGCGCTACATATGGTATTAGAGTGCAGGATAGGAAGTTGTAGAGCTTCTTAGCTCGCTATTATATACGTTTTACAGTTTTCTTTTACTAATCTCCTTTGCTAATTGCTAACTTAGTTATGGTTATTGGTTGTGATATGGGTAGATGGACAAAGGAAAAGGAAAAACGGAAGAGTACAGTGATTCAACCCATAACACGAATGGAAGTAATATAGGACCAGTCAAGAAGTCTCGAATAGGTTATTAAGCAATAATTGATATGAAGAATCGGCAGATCAAGGAGTAAGTCCAAGAGATTGAGTATTGAAAACAAGCTCACATGAAGCAACACAAGTTACATATGGAATATAGCAATTGGGCAAAGAAAGAAATGGAGAATCTGACAGATAAGCATAAAGGCCAGCATCATAATGTGAAGAACATGGCAGGTAATGATAGCCTACACTTCACTCAATTGAGGCAGAACCTCTTACTCTAGTTTGACGATGCATTTAGACAAGTGGCTGATGTCTTGTTTGGTATAGAGTGGTTGGCTTAGGATTGTATGCGGG
>JACFYI010003564.1:1523376-1534418 GCA_014898755.1 Handroanthus guayacan | reverse complement strand
TATATATATATATTATGACGAAGAACCCACAGTCGCTAATCGGTAGTGTGTGCTCAAAATAAATTCCACGTCTATATGATAATCCGTAAACCATATGAACCAAGCAAACCAATGAGGCATACTCTGTGTGCTATGCAAGAGAGGTTTCAACATGAATGATTTGTGAGAATTTCACTCGACAAACCAACTCAAAACCAAAAAATAAAAATGAAAAAATAAAAGCAGGAGCATATGATTTGGGTGCATATATGTGGAATTAGTGCTTCGGAAACTTGAGGTCAAGGATCATCTGTCGAGTTATTGATATTGATAGATAGCAATTAATTAGTTTTTTTTTTTTTTTTCAATGAATAAGAAAGAAATAAAATGTCTGAGTCCTTTGCATGAAGTGACACTACCTCCAACTTTTTATAATTAAGGAGCAAGATTTGAGTTTTAGCTATATAACGTATGGGTGTTTATCCACCGTTTGATAATACCGACATGGTAGTTTAGAATATTTGAATTGTATTTAACTTATATAATTGATATTTAAAATGTATTCATGCTATAATAAAGCATAAGCAATTGTAATCGTTTCTCTAAAAGGAAAAAAAGAAATGAAATAATATTGGTGATCCTATTTTTCTAGGATAAGTACCTCAACACCTCCTTAATTTTAGCGTAATTAACGAAACATTCTTGAAATTGAATAATTATAATTATGTTTTCTACTATTAGTTAGTTAACGAAAAATTTAACGAAAATTTGTCACATTACAATAGATCCATTATTACAATAGATCCATTATGACAGAGAGCCTACTTGTAATGTTTTAATTAATATATTAGATTTGTCAGAGTATAATAGTGTTCTCTCTCTGTCTGTTCTTTTTAGGGTCCTCCAACAATATTCCATACACATCACATTGTGAAGCTATGCATCTCTCCTCTTTCAAGCATGGTCTTATTATTTCATACATAAAATTAAAAATCCGAAAAAAGAAAAAAAAAATCACTATTTCTACCAAATTATGAGTGTCTTATTCCAAAATTCACCGATTTTTGTGTTATATTTTGTTTTTCATATCAGACAAAAATAAATCCCCACTTTCTTGTAAATTCCAATAACAATTTATGCAGACGGTGATTTTAAATTCAGAAGTTAATCATACTCTCTCATCTTAACCTAAAGAACGAATTTGATTTTCATGGGAATGATAGCGTAAAAAGTGCAAAGAAATACCTTTACTGCCACTTTACAGAACCGTACATCAGAATTTCATCTCATATGATTCCTTGTTCAATTCTTTTGAATTTATTGCGTCCTTTCATCCGAGTAACTAGAATCTTTTTTAGTCACGTTCTCATGTTCTAATTGAACACGAATCCTTAAACACGGTCACATAAACGGATAAAACCATATTAATATAGGACTGTACTTTAGCATAACTCAACATCAAATGTTGAGAAACATGAGTCACACTTCAAACTCCAGTAAGAAAAGCTTATTCCTAAATATCATACAAAAGGAGAAACTCTTGCAACTGTTCTCATGCTCGAAAGGAGCATAACATCATAGATAGGACTACATGGGACGATGAAAGATGAAGCAAAACAAACCTAGTACACAAACACAAGATTTTCACTACAAGACAGTCTATTACATCGTTCCTGTCGAAAATATCTAGATATTTAGGTGAAAAGGAAGAAGAAAGATCTATACGATAATCCCGTTTCTAATGCATCATGATTCATCATGGAGGTGGCTAGGGCTACCTATGCATGTTCGGTCTGTACATAACATGTTCATTGTATGAAGCAAAGTGTGTACCTGGAGGTAGCCTGCTGTCTGAACTTGGGACGGTTCTGGAAGTCCCTTCATCATTCAAGGGTAACCGTAATGTAACATCCGGGAGAAATGGATAAGAAGCTCTGATTAACGGAAGAGAAGGGTCTGCGTAAGGATCAAGATGGTTTGTTCTAGAAGAAGACGGTGGAACCTCACTTGGTCTAGGCCCGATTTCGGAAGTAAAAGATCTTTGGGGGGCGGTGAGAAATAATTCACGAGAGAAACCCTTTCTGGACTCAGGAAAAGGTTCGGTTAGGAATCTGTTGGGAGAAAATTCAGGTCGAAAATCAGCGACACTTGATCGTGTACCAATATTGACTCGAGTAGTTGTTTCAAAAGTATCGGTTGGCAATCTGAATACACTGGAAGAAACAGTGGGAATGTTGAAGTTCTCCACTTTGTTCGTTTGAGGATTCGAAGGTGTAATAACATTGCCAGCAGTTAAGGTTGAGCTACTGATTTTCTGATTAAGAGACAATTTGGCTCGCTGAAGTGCTTCCAGAACGGATCCGAAATTGTCTGAAGTTGCTTGAGGGACAACTGCAAGATTGAGGGACAAAGATCTCCCCGGAGAAACATATTGTGGAGTGCTTTTCTCGACATGAGAAGACGATATATTTGCTGAAGGATGTGCCGTTTCGTGCTGTTTTCCCGCCAACTCTTGATCACTTCTCTCCTTCGGCATGGGAAATGAAAATTCTGATGCTGAAGATTCATAAGCAATGATGCCACTGTGACATTTTTCATCCTGCAAGCTTCCATTATCGACATCTGTGAGAGGCGGCAAACTCTTGGAACCCTGGGGCTCATCACTGAAACGAGCATCAACTGTCTCTTGCATTGTGTCTCGATTATCTGAATCCACTGTCCCCACACCACACGACAGTTCAGGTGATTTTAAGTCGTATCGTTCTTCAGTCACGTCCGAATGGTTCCCAGGATCACATGAATCCTAGTCATTATTACAAAAATGACACTCAGAAAGACCAAAATGGATTTATGATGGACACGTGGATTATACAGACGATGAACCAGTTGAAACCGAAGAAACATACCTGTGTGCCACTGTTATTTTCTCTGAACTTCTCCTCCCATTCTCTCTGAGCTTTCTCCTCCTCTTCGTATCGACCAATTAGTTGCGCCTGACGTTGCAGTGCACCTTCCATGTCTTCATCTCTGTCACGTCCACTAAAATAACGGCCAGTAATTTCTTGAGTTTCACTGTTTGACCCCAATGTGGGGCTTTCCAGTGGGTATTTTCCGTTATCACTTTCTCTTAATGCAACAGGCTCACCATCAGAGAGATTGGAACCGTCTCTCGAAGGTGTGGCTGCACCAGGGCTGTCATTCTGTAACTCTTCTGTTGATCTGGCAACATAAAAGATTGGTGTCGTTTTTACTTGAACATATAATGTATCTATTGATCGGAAAAATTGTAAATCTGACATATTAATTGAAACATTACAAGTAGAACCCCAGTAATCTGACTTAATTAAGTTTTTAGGGTGTCTAATTATAATACTACCAAGGCTTTTTTAGGCTTTCCATCGGCTGAACTACTTGGAGAGGGTGTCATTGTAATTTCTCAAACCAAACAGAAAAGTGTTTTCGTAATTAGGTCAAACAGAGGGGGCATTAAGGTACTAGTACATGTATTAATCATCAAAGTCTAAAGCAGGCAAAATAAACCTTGTCTCCCTGCGCCGTATCCTGCGGCACGATTTCCCAAGTCTTCTTGCTGAAGAACTACTCGATGCAAAACTAGCTCGTCTTCTGATCGAGTCCATGTATTTCTTCTTTTCGAGTGAATTTTGAGAATCTTTATTACTTTTCCAGGACAAGCTTCGACCTGTTGATGGAGAAGATTCAACTTCGGAACTGGAATATGCATCTGTACTACTCTTTCTTGGTTTCACGTTGGTTGAAGTTTCTTTTGTCATCACCGAACCATTACAAGCATTAAACTCATGCAGACTTTCATCCGGCTCAGAAAATGAATCAAATTCCTCAGACACGTCACTTATTCCTTGATTTTCCAAGATTGCAAGAACATCCACAGTTGCCTTTTCAGCTTTCTTTCTTTGAAGAGATACAAACTTTAGCTGTTCTTCAAGTTCTGCTACCTGCATGTGTTTAAAGATTCAGATAATACCAAATTCAACCAAAGAACAACAATAATTAAATTGTGGGAATGGTACAGCTCACCCTCTTGGCCAGCTCGTCAGCTCTTTGTCTTGCTGTTTTCGAGACAGATCTTTCAGATAACAACCTCGCTCGGAGAAATTCAATTGTCATTGCATTTGATTCTTCCATACTAGTTGTTTTCCTGACATAATATTACAAGAATATTTTCAGCTCAATGTTTAGTTCCTCCATTTTTTTTTTTTCAAATGGCTAATGTTTAGTCTTGACGAGGTAAAAGAGTGTCTTTTTCACACAGTTAATACAAATTCTCTTTTATCATGTATAGAAGCTTCAAGCTGGAAAATCTAGGATGCCCTTGTAATAAGTCCTTTTCACAGTCACTCCAAGCCAGACAAAACGTTCATGCACGACAAAATCCAGTGTGGGTATCATGTTATTACTTTCATTTTCTCCCTGCTTGGATATCAACCTAGACTCACAATGACTCTTTCTAACTGAATCTTCTTCGTTCCCATATCTTTCGGTCGAATATCACAACCAATATTCCTACAACCAAATGGCGGGAGACTTCCGTTTGTGCAAATTTGTGGGTTCAGTTCCTTTGGGAAAAACATCAATGGGATACCCAAATTTAATCTATAACAGTGGAATATTTTCACACATACATGACGACTTATTATCTAGGGGTTATAAATCACGAATGGCATAACGGCCACACATCGATTCTGATTGATCCAGTAGAATATTCTACGAGTAGGTCACCACATATCAACTTTGAACAAGGAAAAGAGTTAAGACCTATCGGCCAATGACTGCAAGCCCAAACTCTTAAGAGGGGCAGTAATGGCCTCCCGTCTACATACCTTATACAGATAGAGGGGTTGGTAAAGCTTTTGGCAAATTCTTAAAGTATATCGTCCTTCCCATCTAGGAAGATTTCCTAAAAATTACAAGCTTAATATTTTCAAAAAAGCTCGGATTATCCTTTTCAGAGACCAATGCCTGCTTTGGACATAATTATATATTACCATTCTTGTTCGAACAATCAGAGCCCAGTGATTTGTCAAAGTTGAATTCTGCGGCAATTTAGTTAAGGGGTGCATAGATAAACTCAGCAACACATCTTCAAATTCCAATAGTTTTTCCGACATTTCACTACTTCACATCTACCAAATTAGACTAGGGATGTGTCGATGTTATAACCATTCTATCACCAGCAAGAACACTCTAGAACCAACAGGAAAGTAACTAATAAATCAACATCCACTAGCAGTAAAACTTTATAACACGACTCCATGTGCATCAACTTTTGAGAAACGAAACGATTTATCAAGAATTTCTCCACCATGAAAGATATGTAGAACTGGTATTCCATGATTCATTTTCCTTCGAGCAAAAATTTAGAAAAATAAACTAAGTTTTAGTTCCATCTCAAGTCAAATTCAGACAACACATGATTCGTCTGCAGCTTTGCGCATCTTAGTTTCCATTTCCGGACAGAGCCTTCGAGCAGTTCCTACTTAAGTACAATCAGGTTGACCTGGATTGAATTATCCTTTTTCGTAGACAAACAATTATGAAATTTGATTTACCCTTGTACATATATGTAAAAACCCTCCAAAATTGATAGAATAAATTTCCAAAAATGAAAAACAACAACAAATAATGGAAACTCACAAAGGCAAATCTTCCAAAAATACTATAAAAAGAAAATCCCAATAAATAGAAAGAAAAAGAAGAAGACCCATACCTCTGTTCTTGATCTTCGTTCATAGGACTTGACATTTTCCAGCTCCTTCAGCCTATTTAAGAATCAAAACTGCAAAATAGAAAGTATAAATTACTCGAAAAAACTTAAAGACCAGATTCAGTCAATTCAATGAAGAAAAAAAAAATACCCTACAGATTTGAGTCTTACACAGAGAAAAGATTTAAAAAAAAATAATCCCTTTAAAATTGAGAGGAAAAAGAAAGAATCATAATTTGAAGGTGATCTTTTTTCACCTTAAGAAGTACGCTGACTGACGAACTAAGTTCAATGGCATAAAGTAAAAGTAGGGTCCTCCCCATTTTCGTTCTGTTATTTGTTTCTCTTCTTTGCTGGGAATTCTGTAATTTATTTCAGTTTTTCTGTCCCCATCTTGACACCCTAGAAAAGTGAAAGGAAGCTTAACTTTGCTAGAGTAGTGTGAACATGGGATGATTACCCTCTTGAAATCAGATTTAATTATAAAAAAATATCCCTTGTAGTTTAAAAAATTATAATAATGCTCTTTATAAATAAAGTTTTTATTTATCCGACTAAGTTCGCCTTATATGACTGACACAGTCCTTGAAAATTTAAAATAAATACGAAAATATTACAAATGATTTATCTTCGCGAGGTTTACTCCTACTACTACACCGAAGTTGTGGTTATTAGCGCAATTTTTTAAATAACAAGAGATGTATTATAATTAAAAAGAAATGTCACAGTACCCAGTGCATTAATGAGCGGGGCAATTATTTCTTCAAGACAATCCAGTCTGTAGCTAGAGATATGGTCAATTAAGTTCTATATTTATACAGAATTGAGATGAGTATTTTATATTATTAATGGTTTCAGTTCTTGTATTGATTCGATTTTGCTTATTTATAAAATTGGTTTCTGCTTTTCATTTATAAATTGAATCTATTTTGTTCCATGTCTTGAAATATTTACATAAACTGTTTATAAGTACTGTCCCTGTGATTATTTGTCACGTTTATTCTTGATTGAAAAATAATTTTGATAATCTAAATTTGTATTTCCAACAACAGTTACAAGGATTTTGAGATAGTTATTCCTATGATATATATGATCTAATCTTTTAACATTTTTTTAAAATTATAATTTATTTTATAAATATGCTCTTAGGAAACAAAATTGTGAAGTACTTACTAACTTTTTCATTACATATAATGAACATATTCGAAAAATTCTTTAATTTTTATATAAAATTTCATATCAATTCAGAATGTAACATTAGATTCTCCTATTTCACATGTGATAACATAATGCTTTTTATCTTGGCATGTAATAAAACAACGCTTCTAGAGCAGTTTATAAATCTTTTGGGTATCTACCTAATTAATTTATAATTTTTGGTTGGATAATTTAACATGAAATTAATTTCAACTTTAATGACACATTATTCTCAACCTTGTTTTGTTCTATTGATGTTATCCTATCATTGGCTTTTCTCATAGATTATGTTTACTTGGCTGTTAAGGATCATGGTTTGACAAAATAATCCTCGTTATTAATATGGTGTTTGCAATTTAGTTAAAAGTTAAAAAAAAAATAAACAAATAAAATCTGAATAAAGGTACATAGCGTTTGGAAAACACCTCTTATTATGAGATTATGAATTATTGTTAATTGATTTTAGAGCATTTACAGTATAAGAAAAGTTTCCAAACACTCAGAAAAAAACTTTTAGCCATTCATAATTACATGTGTTTTTCAGAATCAATTGTGAACTCCACTTAAGTGTTTGTTTCAAAAGTTAGAGAACTCCCTTTAAAGCAAAAAACCTCGTGACATTGACCATTTCGGACAATTATCTTGATACCATTTTAACCCTTCTAGGCTAAGGTTAATTTTGTCTCTAATTATGCCGGAAGTTACATATATTTGTCTTTGAAACTTCGGAGTTAGTAAGATTATCTTTGTCTTTCACATTCCAAACCTATCTTTTATTCAAGTCAGTAAATGATTTTATATAAATAAATGATAGAATAAATAAATCAATATAAACTTTCAACTTGAATTACCCATCATTTTCGCTATTCTGATTTTATATCAATGAATGAACCATATCCACGTTATCCCAACTATAGTCCTTTCCTTGGACCAAGTTTGTCCATGTAAGAATTTCCACGATGCTCCAATTTTCTCTTGTTGACTTGAACCCTTTGAATTCATCCATGTTTTTCTGCACTTTGGTAGCCCTATTTATATATCATTAATTGCACCCGTAAAATTTTAATAATTATTAAGGCGGCTTTGAGTTTTGATTGACCAAAATTTTACGCCTTACACGATAATCACTATGAAATCAACATGAAATTGACAGGTTTGAATTAGAACTTATTGGGTTGAGTTGAAATCAAATGGGCTCAAGTCAAAATTCAAAAATTTTGAGCGAGTTGGTAGGGTTGACAATGAGGCAGAATGGATTTTCCCCCTACTCACACCCGCCTTGCCCTTAAAAAAACAAAACCGGCACCCATCCCACCCATTCTCACACCTTTTTTCTTAAATAATATCAATAAAATATTACTAAAAAATTCATATAATATTATTTTAAAAAATACATTCTTTCAAATAAAATATACATGAGAATCAATCAAATTTAACATTAGCCAATAACACAATCCATTTATGAGTTTAACCAGCAAATATATATATATATATATGTATATCTCATAACAAATTGTCAATCCATTTGTGAGTTTTAGTAGTTTTTTTTATATTATATATAATATAGTAACTATTATATATTCTAATATAATATATACTTTTTATAATATATAGCGGGGCGGGTTTTATCTAAATCCGAACCCGCCCTGCTCAGCAGCAGGAAAAAACCTGCACCTGCCTTGTCCCATTGCAGGACTGGTACTCGCGGGTTGGGGTGGAATTAGAGATGTTAAATGGGCATGTTCGAGTTGGGCGAGCCCGTGAAATGGTTTAGCCTGAACTTAAATGGTTTAGCCAAGCCGAACTGTTTATTTATTTATATTTTAATATATACACTACAAATTTACCTTTTTTATTTTTATTTTTTTAAAATTTAACCCGGCTTATGTGGTCCGGTTTAGAATTAAACCGCATACGGGCCCTATTCGAGCTGGTTCGGTTCAAACAACTAGCAGGTTGCTCTAGTTCATAACTCAAAATTTTGGAACCGACATAAACCTACTTTCGGCCCAATTATAACCGACCCTCTTACATTTTGTAAACGCCGAGCTAGGCATGAGGCCCAATTCACTTTGACATCTCTAGATGAAATTGCCATCCCTACAAGCTGGGCACCGATTGACCCATCAATTCGCCCTGGTCAAACTCACATAACATTAAAGGAAAAGGGAAAAAAAATAAAAATGAGAGTTGAAGATTTAAAATTTGTTTCATTTTTTGTATAATGTTGATGCTGAATATGTAATTTTAGATTTTGATTTTGGTTACATTTAAAATAAGTATTAGTTTGTAACCCAACCATGCTCATTAATTATAAGATTTTGAACAACTTATTAGGGATTTAAAATTATTTTAACGTTGTAGTGATGTTGATTTAATTAATTAAATTCATTTTTATTTTTTTATTTTGTTATTGATATTGAATAATGGAAAAAGAAAAGGTCACAAGCTTCTAATTTCTGTGATAATTGTTCTCAAATAGGTTGATTGGGTCAAATATTGGGTTTTCTTGAGATTGAGTTTACATTCTTGCAAAAATTAAATTCATTCTAGGATTCTTCTGCAAATATCCTTGCGGTTTTGGGGCAAAATTAAATTTTTTTAAAAAAAAGAAAGGAAATAAATAAAAAAGAAAAAAGAAAAGAATAATTGAATTTTAGGCATGAATTTTGTACGAGCTAGTCAAGGTATGTATGTTTACATTAATCATGATCAAGTACTCATTTACTTTGATCGGTTTGTGCTGTGGAAAATAAAATTAAATAAAAGCCTAAATAATATTATATAAAACAAAATTACCAACAATTAGTTAAATATAAAATTTTGACCAAGAGAAATCAAAGAAGCTTATTTTTATGTAATTTCATTCTTAACACTAAAATTTGATCAAGTCTTATATCATAACCCCCATGTCAAATCTTGTTGAATTAGATCACATATGATCTTGACTTTTTCTTTAATTCAAAAAACAAAAAGAAAAGAAAAGAAAAGAAAGCCCACACGGAATCTCAAAATTTTGGAAACTCATTAGTTAGTGAAAAATCTTTATCTAGCCCTATGTCAAATTAAATGTTCCTACTCTACTCCCTTTTTTTTGTCTTTTTTTTTTTTTTATGATACATAGATGATAAAGTTGAGGAAGTGTTTTATAATTTCTATAGTAAAAAGAGCAAAAATAAGAAGGGAAGGATATATAATTAATTTTAATAATTATTAATATTTCTTAAGATAATCCTTTTTATAAGGACTAATCAAAGCAACATGTGACAAGAATTGGTTAAGGCCAGAATTTTGAGTTCTAGTACAGAAGGCAAATACGTCATAAGACAATTGCAAACGTGCAAGCAAGATAATATGGGAAATTAATTTACATGGAAGTTTATGGACCTCAATTTTATTTACTAATTAAGAAAACAATTTGGATTAATTTTTATAGTTTGATAACATTTTGAACCATCTTCAATAAAAAATTGTGGTATATCTAAGAACATAAATAAATTGAATATAAATTATATGTGCGTGACTCAATTTGATTCATTCCTATACACATTACGAGTTCATGCTCTTTTTTTCTAAATTAAAGGGTAAATGACACTTTACCCCAACCCCAATTACTCTGTTTTGATATGTCATTCTTCAAGACCAACCTAATTCCACCTGTTTAAAGTCATCGTAATACCCTCCCCGAGTAATTTCAAATGAAATATACAATCAAATAACTAGCTATGACTTTTATATATTTTGTTAGTCATCAAAGTACAATACTTTCTTCTCACTCAAACAATAATGTTCTTCCTATTTTCAATAAATAAATCAATAAAGGTAGAGAAATATTCGAAATATCTTTTGGATAAAGCATATGAAAATTACTTGCTAGTTCTCCCAATAAATATTAGCCAAAGAAAAAAGAAAAAAAAAATTGGGGAAAAACAAAGTGCTACGGTTACTTTAAATGAGGGAATGATGTATTTTTACTTTTATTTTTTATTTTTTTTGGAATAACATGCTAGAATACATAAACTTTGGGAAACAGAGCATTATATATTTTAAATTAAAGTTAAATAAATATTTATCACCCATATATTATATATTACAAAAAAGATATTAATTCCCTTGTATTTTT
>JACFYI010003564.1:1496206-1513442 GCA_014898755.1 Handroanthus guayacan | reverse complement strand
TTTGAATCAAACATCGATTTGTTTTCATGTCCAATTTAAACACATTTAAAATTCAAAAAATGCACATATTTTTTCAAAACAGATAGTTCAACCATATCTTCACCATTATTTAGATAATATATTAAATAATAACAATATTTCTATTTTATATTTAAAATATTTTTCACGTGGACGTTATAAACAAAATATCTCAGATTTTCAATATCATCAACATGAAATTGACAAACCACTACTACGAATACCTAATGTGTTGAATTCGACAAATTACCGTAAATTTAACTAAATCACACATACTTTTTGATTCATACAAATACTCATGATATAAATTAATCAGTTAGAACATATACAAATATGATGAGATCGAAAGTGACAATTGATAATAACAACACAGTCATGTATCATTTACATCAAAAAAAAAAAAAAAAAGGAACATGAAGAAAGTAACATGTGATTTGTCTTAATAACCACAAAGAAACAAAAACATATGTAATAATAATTAAAAGTGATTTATGTGGTAAAAAACAACTGTGATATAATAATTAAAATTTATCATTTTGCGAAAAAATAATATTTCCACATTAATCTTCAGCAAAAGATGGTTTATGACAACCCCCCCGGGGGCCCCATCTATAGATATAAAACCAAAAATATAAAGCCAAAAAGCCTTGCAAACTGCAAGGAATTAAGCAAAAAGAAACCAAGCGGCAAAACTCAAATAAAAGGCGGCAAAAAATCTGCCTCACGTCTTTCTCTGGCCCTCGCTCTCCCTCCCTCTGTGCAGTCTCTTGACTTCTCATCTGAAATCCCAGGTGTGAGCACAATCTATTAATTGATGCAATTTTATTTGGGCATTTATGTACACTACTGTCATTTGAATGCAATATTATTTGTGTTTTTTTTTTTTGGGAGTTAGAATAATTTTTCGACTATTTGTTCTGTATATGGTGCTTTGAGAAAAAGCGGGGTTCATCCATTTTTTAAGTTATTTGCACAAGGTATAAGAACATCCCTTTTTTTTTTTTTTACCTCTCTCCCCTGTGGTTTTGCTAGACCAATTTTGTTTCTTACTTTTTTGGTGTTGTGGGTTGGTCGTCCTGGTCCGTGATTCTGTTCTGTTTGAACTGCATTTATTTTCTAGAATTTGAGTGAATATATTGTGCAAATGGAATATTTTCTAGTAAGAATATACTTATGGTTGGCGTTTGATGAAAATATATTTGGTAATTATTTTTATCTAGAAGCAATTGTGGAAAGAAACAAAGAAGATACTTGTATTGGGAAAATAAAGTATGGCTTAAACATGGGAAGGTATGATTACATAGTATGTGGATGTATTGGAAGAAGTCCAAGCAATGTTTCTTTCCAGTGAATCATCTAATAATTTGATTGATTTATATAGTTGATGGAAGATATTGCTACTCTTCGTTATTTTCTTAGTTGTGAAAGATTCTACATATCAATATGTACTCCCCCAAAAATAAGTTTGTACTTTAATTCTTTTGTGAGTTGGGTTTCATTCTTCGTTATGTTCAATACTTGTTTCTGCAGAGTAGAGGTTTTGCGGTAGCTTTTTGGATTGGCACATCATGAAATGAATGAAATGAGTAGATTTGATTTTTGTCTATTGGACAATTATTTAAATTATACCACTAGGATCACTGTTATACCTGTGGTTATATGAAGGTGATCAGCCGTTGTCTGATGATTTACACTATTTAACAGAATGCACGACGAAAGCTATGAAGATCTGAAATTGGTCACATCCGTTAATGAAAAATGGCCAGCACCAACACACATATATTTTGCTATTTGTGCGTATGATGAGAGATCTTCTTAAGTTATTGAGAAAATGCACATTTTTGGAAATAGTTTTATGGAAAACCTAGAACATACATGTTGTATTACTTCAGAATTGCAGCCTCAATGGTGACATTTGAAAACTTTTCATAAAATGAGTTCTTGTCGGAGCAAGAAGACCGAACTTGTTATCCTATATACGTATGGGAGCTATCAGTCTGAAACCAAGTGATGTATGGTTGCAGGAAGAAGACACTTTGAATTTAATGAGGGGAAAATTAATGATCAAGGAGAATTGCCAACGATCAAACTCCTTTACTTCACCGGTAATAGTAAGGTAACATCAAATTGTAACCAATACGTATGGCAGACTATGACAATCTTTTATTTGCTCAACCTTAATATAATTTGTGCAGTCCAGTAGATAATGTTGTGTTCGGTAAGACAGAAAGGGAATGAAGGATCAATGTCTGTGTCAAAACTGTGCAACTTAGTAATAGATTAGTAACTTTGGCAAGTCAAAAGTTTGATTCGTGTTTTGGAAGTCTAAGACCATAATAGGTAAATGTTCCATTGTTCCATTTTATTAATATACATAAAATTATGAAATTTATCCTTTTAGTTGGAAACCTTGAACATGTACTCCGGAAGTTTCAAATGTAAGTTGGAAACAATAAAAGCATTGATCATTACATGATGCACTACTCTAGATATTATACTGGGTTGTGCAGTAGATACTCTTGTTTAGGTATTATGATGCTCCCCTTTACTATTCAGCTGGATGATTATAACGTTTTTGCTTTGAGTTGACACGTTGCACTAGAAGATCAAAATGAGTTTTGCCGTTTCTCAAGATACTAATTACAGCTGGATGCCCTTCCTAATAGAAAAGTTCCCTTCTCTGGGAACTGAAAAATGCTTTAAGGTATTAGTTTTCTTGTAGAGTGTCCCCTGTATGACATTATATTATATTGAAGGGTTGGGTCTAATTTGCAAGTCCATAGAGTTTCTTCACATTGGCACTTCTTTATCACCGATATTTATAGAACAAGGATAAGAAGTTAAGAACCTGAAGTCCCTCATTCTTGATTCGAAATAGCACTAAGTATTATATTTCATTTTTAGAGCCTTATCTACAGCACTACTCACATTTAATGAGTTTGTATAATTATCAAGCTGGTAGAGTCCTTCTGCACATTGACAGATCCACCCCAGATTTTAGAGAACCCAAGGATGAGAAATTGAAGTCCCTTTGCGAATTTTCAGGAACTACTAAAGGATTTGATTTTATTGGCACTTCTTACATTTAAGGACTTGTTGTGGTTCTCTAGTTGGTAGAGCCACATGCAAATTAGCTTTTCTTTTGTCTGGTGTATACATATATGTATAGACGGCATTTGCCATCTGTCTTTGTTAAGGAATCATATGTTTGTACATAACAATTAAAGTTTGGTGCTGCATTCATATATAATGTCATTACCTACTGTAGAAGGCAATAATATAGAGAACAATTCTTCATTGTTAATTTGTTCTTGGCCTTCTGGTACCCGGCTTCTTAATTGGGAGAATGTCATTCACCTATTGTTAGGCATCCGAGTGTCCTTAGTCTTTTCGTATGATCACTTAACCAGTGTTTTAATTTACTAAAATTAAGTCATGCTATTCAAATATCTTCCTTTTAACGTATGGGTAATTTATATAGTTCAGGAAAGGACCTATGTTAAACAGTAACATGAAGGACCTGACTCGTGCTATAATCAAGGCCTTTTAAGATATACTTTGGATGAGCATTCTATATTAATTCAAATTTTTTGTTGTATATTTTCAAATAAAGATATGTCAATTCAGATTTTAGTAGATTTTTGGTCAATACTAATCTCAGTGATTCGAGTCAAGGTATCTGTGTGCAACATTATTGCTCTAGTTGAATAAAACTGAGCTTCTTCAGTGGTAGCCGTTTCTTAGCCTTTTTCTTTCTCTTTGTTGGCGAGGGTGCTCTTGGGTTTATGGACTACCCACCAGGCCACCCTTTAAAAATTCTTTGCCTTCTTCTGTAGAGGAACTACAATGGTGACAAACAGAATCTCTTTTGCTAGACAGACTTTTGAATTAGAGGGTATGACTGATGTTAAAAATTTTGCTCTAGAAGTATGATATTCTTTTGGCGCTGTCATCAGGTCAGCCCTTCTTTTGTCAATCAAACAAGTATAATCAGAATTTTTACAGTGGGTAATATCTGCTGCATTTATTGTAGGGTTAATAATAGTTGTTAATAGCGCAGATAGCGTGCTAAACACCCTTTGTGCTTCATGTCGCTATATGCAACAACTTTCAGTTCAGTGCGCTTTGAAGTGTGCTATTCACACTATAGCGCAATAGCTCAACGTGCAAAAAGCGTGCTACACTGAAAAAAGTTAATGGTTTTTCCGAAGTTATTAAAAAACATGTTTTAGAGGAAAAATATGATAAGAGAAAAGGGATGTAGACCCCAGAACACTAAAAACATTCAATTTCATAATTTTTAGGTATGAGTTTGGTTGATCTATATCTACTTGTCGCACAAATTTACTCATCATCGTCGTTTTGTTGTTTATCATTTAGAATGTTTGAATTTGTTGAGATTCTTGGTATCTACTAGAAATATATATGTGTATTTTGATGTGCGCTTTATTTCAATAAAGTGCATACTTTGGTTTGTGCTTTGTGCTATAGCTCCAGGGGGCCTTTGCGCGTCGTTGCGCTCCTAACAACTATGGGGTTAATTATAGTGACCTTCCATGGGAGATAGTGTAATTTTTGACACTCCTCGCCCTTTCGAAATTGCAGAAACCTAACCTCTCTTTTGAGAATACTGTGTTAACATGTCTCTTCCTTTTGTTAGGGTTTTGGAAGAAAAGTACTAATTTCATCTAAAAATTTGGTTGATGTTCCTAATTTGCTCTTTAACCATACTTTTAATACTTTTCTAAATTTTTTATATACAAAGACACCCTCAGTAATTTAAAAAAGTGTCGAAAATTTGGAGTACTCTTCAATTTTATATATTTTTAAGGGCAACTTTTGTCCATAAAACTTTTAGAAGGGTGACAAAATATAGGGATAAAGGGTAAATTAGGAAAATCAACAATTTTTTTTGATGGCATAAGTTTACCCCCTCCCCCGCCCACCAAAAAAAATAATAAAAAAAAAACCCTAAAAGAAGGGGAGACATGTAAACAGAGTATTTTCAAAGAGAAAGGAATATAGTTAGTAATTACATTATTTTCCCAGGGAGGTTGTTGTAATTAATCCTTTATTATATTAACAATGTTGAGGAGCTAGAGATTATTATAATTTAATAAATGGGGATTTACATTAATCTTTTACCAATATAGACAATTTAGAGATTTTCATTAATGGAAATTTACATTATTCTTCAACCAATATAGAGGATCTAGAGATTTTTATAATCTAATAAATGGATATTTACATAATCTAAGAAATGTATCATTGTGAGGGGAACCAGTTGCACCATTAAGTCAATAAATTTATTAAGGGAAACCAATTCAATATTATGAAATCTGACAAGACGATTTTTCATATTAAACAATGTATAAGAGTCAAGATTTTGTGCTACTTGCAGTGGAAAATGACCTAACCTTTATCAGTTTAAGTACCGAAGAGGTCAAGAATGCGTGCAACTTGAAATTCTGTCATGCTTGGATATTATCCCGAGTTTGAGACTGATACAGGATGGTGGTTTATGCAGTTTCAGAAGACAGGTCTTTAGGTATGAACCAGAATAGAAGAGCTATATCTCTTTACATTTCAAGGAATCATTCTTTTTCCATGAACCGGTATTTTGCCATCAAACTTTACCTTTATGTTTTCGAACTTCAATTGAATTCATTGTTTATTATTTTGCTGAAAAACTTTGTAGTGTTTCAACAGTTTCTTGCCAAGTTTTTTCACTAATAATGCAATGCATGTGAACAGTTGGTGAAATCAGGAAATTGGTGTATGATCTGGTATGTCTTGTCTGCGCAGTAGGCTCTCAATTTCAAATTAAAATCTATGCAGGAAGAAATAATTGGCTTCTTTGCATAGAGAAAATCTGTGACAGATATATACATGTAATACAACTGAAGATTACATCTTTTATTTTCATTCTCTGTTCACATTTGTATCAATGAAAAATGGCTCACTTTGTGAGCATAAATTATAAAAAAATAAAATAAAAATGGAACTACAGAAAAATTGAAACCGTCTATAAGCCTATGATGTACATGCCACCTCTTTCTGTGAAAAACCTGTATTTTGAGCAGCATAGAGAAACTTATTTGTTGCGCAGTGACATACATACAGCCACTCAACAGGTTAGCTGGTAACTCATGGAGAGAGGAGGAACAAATGAATGCTGAAAATTGTTAGCTGTCTACGGTTATCCTACTTCTGCAGTTTCTTTTCATCTCCGAGAATGAAGGTTCTGGTTACTAATTCGGGTTTGCAAGTTAGTTGCAAAATTACTTTTTCTTTATTCGTTTTGCTTTGCCATCTTACTTGCAGGGAGATGCAATCTAGCCTTTAAGGGTCGTGGTGCTCGAGTCTTCCGGTCAAATCCTCTGACACATACAAATCCTGCAATACATTTTTGTGTAAAATTGAGTTCTGGGTAACTATAAATGCACAAGAGACGCATTACTGAAACAAAGCTAAGAATACTGTGGACAGTTGGTACCTCTCCAGAAGCAGAACTGGATATCATCAGTTGACAGGCCTGGCAAGCACCAATGATATTTCAGTAACTTTTCTTTTTATTCTTCAACTATTAACTAATTAGATTCTGTTTTACCTTTAAAAATTGTAGATACAGACGTCCCAAAGAAAACTGTCTTTCTTGGGAGGTTCCATATCAAACTTCTTGGCACATCAATAGGATTCAAACTGGATTCATCATCTGCAAATACCTGCATAAGAGTGAAAATGAATTACAAAAGCCTAATATAATGCTGATTATAAAATGGAGAGCATGTTTTTTTGTTCCCATTACTGTATTGAGCTGTGGAGATCACCAGTTGGCAGTCCGATAAACAGAGGTAATGAGAATAAGAACGTTATTACCTCATTGACCTGGAAATATGTGCCATTGAGTGGGAAACTTCCTCTCATTGCCGTTCTGCAAGGTATCTACAAGGGATTGTTCCAGCAAGGACAATGAAAGGAAAAAGAAATGAAAGAGGTACCTAATTGTGCATTTTGCTAGTATGACTTAAATTATATCACATTTTTTCTCACCAGAATTGTGCCTCTGACTGTTTGAGCCTGTGCTTCTCGTATGCTGTTGCATGAGAAGCATGTGTTGTTGTTACAGAGACCACCTCCTTCCTGAGAGCTGCATTTACTTTCTGGAGGTTGAACTGAATCTGCTGTCTCTCCTGGTTAAGATAATGATGATTTGGGAATAGTCAGCAGGCGAGATGATAAACTGATTTCAGCAAGATAATTGAATTATAACTTGGTATGTCTCTCCGATCGGACCCTATGTTTTTATTTCTTCTGGCTTTATTATTTTTAGGTGCTGTGTTAGTGGGCATGGGGAAGGGAATTGTTCTTAAGTCTTTTACAAGACTTAACAAGTTAGTAAAATATTTTTAGCATCCCTCTACTGTTGTGGTAAGATATGTTTGTTCTGGGCATTTTACAAAGGTATCTAGTGATTTTGGATTATATGACTTACCTGGAGTCCATATAGCCAGAAGGTATGGACTTGGATCGTCAGGTTCTCGCCTGTCCATCTAAACATTTAACTTTTATGTCAGTGAAAATCAAGTTTATAAGCAGAATCATGGCAGTCAAAAGTAAAGATGAGAAATAGCTAACCCCTTTCAGTAGCGGATGTGAATCTGGGAGTTCGTAGCTGCAGCAATGGAAGTCATCAGTCCCTGATATTTCAGTTGTGTTGTATACTAAGTAGTACTTCTAAATTTATTACGAAGTCATAATCTTACACTTGGTGCTCTGTCCGCAGTCGGCTGATGTTCTTTAGTTTGGGCACTGGTATAGAGGCAAGTTCCGGACTCAAAGCAACTAAGGCTTTTGACATATCACCTTCTGCCATTTCCATGTTCTCTTGCATAAAGCTCTGCAAATTTGTAGTGAACTCTTCTACATTGAGCTTTATGAGGGGGATTTCATTGGGATCCTCATAAAATGCATCTTCAATATCTCTTTCTGACATTTCTGTTGGTGACTCTGGGGTTGTTGGTTCCTCAATTAATGGTTCCCAATTTCTTGTCAACCCCCTTCCATTCTCCATGTTATTCTCAGACGGAGGCAGTGGCATAGGCTTTATTATCACGTCAGAGTTTATATTAGCACTTATTGGAGCAGCTGAACTGACTATACGTCTCTCTTCGGGTCCCGGTAGAGCAAGTCTTGCACTGCACCAAAGGTATATATTATCATGATTGTATATCTAGGTGTATATTTGTAGTCTTTCACTGTGTAGCTTTTCGTGTTGTCATCTAAAAGAGATGATTAGACAGGCAGTGTAGCTAACCTTGCAAAAGCACTTGCGAAATGTCGGCATTCGGCTCTCAGTGGGCAAGCATTACAGTTTGGCTCTCTCTTTGTGCAGAAAACCTGCACCCAACGTAGAGAAACCCATTGTTTAGGGAATTCCATTCATGTGGTTATACGTAATTGTTGCCAGTGATGCTTTCAATAAATTATGAGGCAAGGTCATACCTTTCCAAAAGTTATCATTTGGTAGTGTAGCTCATACCTGTAGTGCCGTAATATATTAATTAGTTGATATCTTGGGCTCCCAAATGCTAGGTAGATTGTTCTTGTTATTCTAATTAATAAAAACTTACAATGTCTGCTGATCCAACTTGCAGAGTCTTGGCCAAAGATACTTCTGGATGGATTCCAGCACAGGGTAACTGCATGGAGACAAAATCAGTATCTGCAACAGTTCAGTGACTATATTGTTGATTGCTTAACATATACTAACAGTTCAAGGAGATGCAATTGGAGTGACTCAGGAAGCGGTTGCAGAGGAACCCAACCAAGCCGAACAGCAATGCGTCCAACATTTGTGTCAACCTAATAAGCAGAATAGTTAGTGCATGGTTTCTTTTCTCTTGTATGGTGTATACCTGATCTTTACATGAAGTTGCACTTACCGGGAAAGCAAGATGATGGAGAGTTAAAAGGCGCACACACTCCACACTTTTTAGCCCTATTCCGCGTATGCTCAATAGATAATCCCTGCAAGACATTTTGTCATGAAGTGAAGAGTGTGATTTAAGATTCTGATATACGAGCGTGCATCGGAGATACTAGATGGAATATATGTTCATGCCTTCCGCTACATACTTCCCGGGTGATGGATTAACTTCAATGGGAAACTTACTTGGCTTTGTCTGGTTGAACATCTCTCAACCATTCTAGGTCAATGCTTCCATGATCTCTAACCAGGCGGTTGAGGAAATCCTGCGCAATGACGAAGGAATGCACTTTGGTTTATAGATCGCTTTAAAGTAGTGGGTATTTCAAGGGTCATCAACTATGATTACACTAAAATACCTTTATTCGCTCTGCTAGCATGTTGTTCATTCCCCTTTCCTTGATTGTATCAGAAATCTCACGAACATCAGCATTTCGTAGTGTTTCATAGTCTAGAGAGTCCATTGCCTCCTTGCTCCTTCCTCTTGTTCCAGCCTTTGATTCGACGCCCTTTCTCAAAGTATCCCAATTAATTGGCTCTGCCTTTTCCTTCCCAGCCTTACGCTTTCGTCCATTTGAGGTTGTGCTCATCTTGCTGGATGTTTCTCCTGAAGCATGGATGTCTCCCGTTGCAGTTGGTTCAAGTTGTATATCTCTGTGCGTCCAATTATCTGTAATAAAATCCACCTGAATGTCAGATGTTGTCCTGTAAATGCCATGATGTCTGGGTATTTCTGTAAGTTACCACTTGGCTGTTTACTGAATGCTCCCGCAGGTCTGATGGGGTCTGTCAGAGATGTGCTCTCCTTCTGAAAGGTCTCTTGCTTTCCTTGCCTAGGCTTGATGATATGTTGACCATTTATTATGTTTTGGGACCCGTCTGGAAGATCAGCTTGCAGTTCAAGATGTTTGTTTGAAATTGAGTGATCTGTTGGTGATGGTTGAAATTTTGGTCTTCCATTTTGTACCGTAAGAGTACTTTCTGCACTCTGTCCTATGTTGTCATGTGTGCGTTCTACTCCTGTTCCATTGGTAATCGCAAAGTCTGTTGAAGCCAAAGAAGATATGCTTTCTTTTCCTGGGAATGCGAGAATATCTGCTTCCCATCTTTCCAGGCCCATCGACATGTTTGGCCAAGAATTAGCGGACGGGAGAACGGGGCTCTGGTGATGCTGGACTTGAGAGATGAATGGATCAGAATGCATATTTCTGCTGGCCACTCCTGGATTTTGCCTGAATGCAGGATTTTTTAAGTTCTCATGCCCAATCAAGGGAGTGCTGTTTGGAAACGACCTTCCCATGAATGGAAACTGATGTTGTTGAGCAATTCTTTCGGCTTGATCAGAAACACTTAGATAACCATGGTTTTTGCTGAAATTCCACCCATCATCAGCTTCTGAATTTGATCCTGAGCTGGATCTGATATCTTCCGAGGCTTGGAAAACAAAAGATTCTGAAGAACTTTGTGAAGAAATAATCTCTTCCTCAGTTCTCCTGGTATGATCGTTTGCTAAAAAGGTTCTCATTTCTGACATGACATTTTCTGCTTTGTACTCAGATGATTCTGTAGACGTCACTGAGCTATGGTTGTAGGCTGGTTCCCTTATAATTTTGTGATCATCAGTTGTTCCATCTGGATATGTTATGCGAACCTTGTGGTGTTCAACTGATGAACTTCCTTCATTTTCGCAGCATGATTGTCTAATACTTGTTGATTTTGGAGGGAACTTGGCTGCAAGAGACATGAAAGCAGAGCTGCAAGCAAGCGGGAGAAGTTATAAAACTATGATTTGCTTCTTTTACATTATATGGCTCTTATGCTTCTGCGAGGGAAATCAACTTTACCTGGAAAGATGATCTGAAACATTTTGTGTGAGAAACACTCCTATCACTGAGTCAACAACTGATCCTTTCCACTTGGAGAATCGCCGGTCTCCTGTGAAGATGCAATTTTATTTCAGGTTTTACAGCCTCCAGTTTAGTGCACTTGATGAGGTAAAACCAATATTACTAGTTTGTTATTGTTATTTATTGTAGGTTGACCTTTCTAGGCAAACTTGACTTTTTTTTTTTTTTAAGTTAATCGCACTTGGTTTTAGAGAATAATAGTACTAGAAAGGCCAAATATCTTAGTTTTTTATGTCTAGTTTTTTCATGATTTTTTATGGCACTTATTCTTTTTAAGCAGATTACCTTGGACTTTATGCATTCGTGCGATGAAGGAGTCCACTCGGCCGCGGAAGACTTTTCTTTCTTCTTCCCACCATTTTTGTTTATCATTGTCCATTGTTTCTGCACTTTCACCTCCTTCCTTACTCATTAATAGGTTCCACACCCTATTTGTCTCTGGATCAAGGTCGACTCTTGGACGTGGCCGCCTTTTTTTGACGTCATATGGAACAATAGTACCATCTCCTCTGTATGGAACAAGTGCACCTTGCTCTTTCTGAACTATTTCCTTGCCGTTGTCATTGATGCGCATATCTCTCAGAAGGTCTGTGACGTTATCAATGGAAAATAAATTCCTCCTCTCTTCTTGTGACCCTGCACACAGAGAGAAAGCAACTCTAATTTAAAGAGCATATACAGCTTTATGTGTTAACAAGATAACTTGCTAAAGGATGTTGACCTGTGACTTTCTTGGAGGAATGCCCATAACTTCTTGACTTCTTGGAGTCTTGCTGAAGAACTTTATCAACAATGAGAACTTTCTTGGATGACGTTTGTCCGGCAGTCCGTCGCTCAACTGCAACACGATCAGGAGAATTATCAATCTCTCTTATTGGAAAGGATTTAGGGTCTCCTCGGGATGCAGATTCCAGATGCCAGTTAGTAACTGCAATGACTGAGTTGGTGTTTTGCTCATTCACATAGTCATGCAATGTCTTTGGTGCCATTCGTGCTGCACCTAAATGCACTTGAGATGAAGCATGTTGCTGCTGAAACTTATTTCTGAAAAGTGGGTTGTTCATGTACCAATCACAAATGGCTTCATCGGAATTATCACTTGGATTTCTTGAGATGCCCCGTCCTCTACTATCAGAATTCGTTAATCCGCCATTCTGGTGTATTGTGGAGCTTTGTCCGGGGAAACTCTTATTCCTTCTGCTTTCAATTTGTGCCAAGAAGTCTTCAATGGATGTAATGCCAGAATACGTACTGGATGAGGTTCCATGAAGTTTATCCTTGAGATTCATCTTCTTGCCCGTGTCTAAACCATGTTGCCGTGAACAGCTGCTACCTCTGCTACATTGGCCCTGCTCAGCTACTCCACGGGACCATAATTGAGAACCCATCAGGGTGATGGCATGTGGATGTCTCATCCCGGTGTGGGTATATTTTCTCTTGGATCCTTCTTGCTCAGTGACATCCACCGTATCCTCCAGAAGTTGAGGCATAGTCTGAACCACTGATTGTCTTCTACCATCTAAGTTTGGATTGCTGGTATTTGCTTGGATGACAAGGTGGGAAAGGCCTCCACTGAAGCGTTGATGAACCTGATTGTACCTATTATCTTCAGTAATTTGGTTTATATTCGCATTTCTTACAATTAAACTCCTGGCAATGACATTCAGAGCATGGTTTTTAGATGGTGGGGCTGTTGTCGGTGGTGGCGCAGAGTTTTGAGCAGGAGTTCTATTTATTGACTGGACAAAATTGTATGCAGTCTGTGCCTGTTGCATCTCTTTGCCATATGTGGTTTGGGGCACTTCCTTTGTTCCAGATGTCAATGGCCCAGTTAATACTGCAGACAATTCTGCACTATGGGAATCCAAATTCAAATTGAAAGGAAGCACACTGCCTCCATTTTTCTGTCCCTGGTAATCAAATCCTCTACCCTGGCTTCCATTCTCTGCTCCATTATCCAAGCCAAAGTTTAACTTTCTCTTGCACGATCTTGCAGCAGGCCCTGCATCAGATCCTTCAACAACATCCACTACATCAGCCGATGGAGTTGTTGAGGTTTTAACGCTGTTTTTGCGTGTATACTTCCTCTTCGGAGTGGGATTTCCATCAGGGGTTTTGCTTTGTGCAACAGCTGGCTTTGGAGTTCTTTTCGGTTTCCCTTCAACTATGACTTTTGGTCTGTGTTTTCTTCTCTTGGGTGCTTTCTGCTGTGGTGTCTTGTTCAGGTCAATTCCTCCATTTTCACCATCAGAATTGTCCTTTCCCTTTGGTGATGTTGAAATAGCTGCACTTGATTTATCCACAGTGTTGGGCGAGATTTCATTATGCTGTCTCCCAACAATTTCAGGTTGTGGAGACAAGACAACATTATCTTGCATAAACTTTTCTTGAGAAGAAGTCGCATCTGTAGACAACTGTGGTACTGGAATCATCTGGTAACTCTTCAACTGCCGCTGCTGGTCTGGCGTTACAGGCCCTAATGGGAAGGACCTTAGGGCACTTGAGGACTCCCCAGCTTCTGATGTTGGTGGTAAGTTTAGGTTATAGTTGTACACCGGAAGTTTACCTATGAAAATGCAGCATTACAGTTATGAATATGTTCCAAGAGAATATTTCTAACGCATTACTAAACACTCTAAACTTGTTCCTGTGAAGAATATTACCACACATCACAGTAATCAATCCATCAGTATTTATCTTATTTGGAACATTGATCATGCACAAAAGATACATAACAGATGGGAAAGTGCAAGGATAGCATAGGGGTACTAAAGCAACAAGCAACAAACAGGTATCAACGTGGAGCATTTGAAAATGAGTCCATTGTTTTAGATGCACATGGAGGTGGGAATCTCCGACATGTCATTTATCCACCAAATATGGATGTCACTGTGAGCAGGAAGCAAAATTATGCATTTCAATTTCATCAAGTGTAAGACAAATGCACAACAAAGTTTTACTAATGCTAGTTTTTCGACGACAGTAGTAAACATGTATTGCTCAAGTGTCACAAAATTTTCAAGTAGTTACTTATTACTTAAAAGTTTGAAATTTGATGCATCAAAATTTCGTTCATAAACAACATGCTTTACTGTTAGGCAATGAGACTACATGGAACATGATAGGACAGTGCATTAAGTTCATTATAAGAACTTAAATGCAAAACAAGAGTTCAAAAAATTTATCTCGCTTGTAATGCACTAACCATTTGCTGTTTGCTGCAGGTTGTAACTACCACCACTACCATTTACATGCAACACGTGATCTTGCTGGAGTTTGGCACCAGCCGATGCGTAAGCCACCTGATTCCTCTCAACTAGAGAATGTGGCCAAATAATAGCAGAATTGCCCACACCAGAAATGCTTCCGTTTGGTCCTCCATTCGATGAAGTCACGTGATTAGCACTCTTTGCACTCATCAATTCCGCTAAAGAGTTAACTTTCTGCGGAGGAACAACTTCACCTAAACTCCGCACAGAGGAACCAATGCTTACTCCATTTTGATGGAAACTTCTGAACTTCTGCAATGTTATAATTTCTTGATTGTTATACTCCACATTACTTATCCCTGTGTGGCCACTGGAGTTAAAATTCTGAATCAGCCGATTGTATGTCCCAATGGGAGCAATATCTTGATTATTCTGCTGCAGCCCAACGGGAGCAATATCTTGACTATTCTGCTGCAGCCCGTTACAGGTCTCGACTGGAGCAACACCTCCGAGAAACTCCCTACTTACAGGACTGCTTGGATTTGACTTCTGGGGCAGCCCATTAGACGATTCATTCTGTAAAAGTCCCGAGTAAAGCCCCAACAAATCTTGCCACTTATCTTCCCCTATCTGATTATTCTGTGGCATTTCGCACTGGACATTGTTAAACCTTTGTAGAACTGGCTTTTCTGGTGTTATTGGAACCCAATTATCTCCATTTTGTATCACTCCCTTTTCCTGGGGAATTGAAAATCCCTTCCCCAGGTTCATTTTGTGAACAAATATTTCGATATATCCCGCAACTACTTATGCTTTTTTGGTGTACTTTTCAACCAATCAATTTCATTGATCATCAAGAACGTAACTTTTTGCATTGAAATTCTGTGCTTCCAATTTATCCTGTGAGAAATTCCAGAAAAAATTCCCTGAAAAAACAAACATGGTAAAAGCTAAATTTATATCCATAACAACATAACATGTGCAAAGAAATAAAAATGCGAAAGAAATTGCATTTCCCACAAGCTAAAAATCCCATGCAATTAATGCCCACAAATTTAATTCCAAAAAACATCACCATTTCTCAAAAAAATGCTCTCAAATTCCCAATTTTTGCAAAGCCCATCGGACTTAACTTTATAACAAATGTACCTTATAGTAAACCTACCAAAAAAAAAGTACAGGAGAAACTGAAATTGGAAATATATGGAAGTAAAAGGGGGAAAAATTAGAAAAAAAATTGTGGCAACAGGTGAATCAGAAAATAAATTGGGAGGATTTTAATTTCCAAATTCAGGTGAATAAAACTCATAAATCTCCATTTGAGATTCTCTCATGTGAAAAAATTGCAATCACCCATTGATATGGTCTCTTTACTCCCAAAATAAAAGCATGTTAATTGGGTAAAACAAAATTAAAATAAAAACTAAGAATGTATTTCCAGAAATAAATTTTCATTAAAATAATAAAAAAAACAAAGAATTAAATCAGGTATAATTTAGCTTACCGATCTGTGATATATATACAACCTGAGAAAGAGCTTCAGAAGGAGTCAATGCCGGAAAGTTAAGTCCGCCTTAGTTATAACAGTAGAGTTCTAGAGAGAGAGAGAGAGAGAGAGAGAGAGAGAGAGAGGAAGGAGGAGAGAGAAAGAGAGAGAGACGAGTAAACAAAGAAATAAACAAACTGAATAGAAAAAGTGCCCCTTTATGTGTACAAATTACATAAGAAATGTGCATGGTTAGGCAGGTAGGAAATCTTTGAATTAAGGGCACTCTCACTGTGGTCAATTATAAACATTCAAGAGTATTATGAATTCTTGAATTCCACAACTTGATTTGCTATATGAATTGAAGAAATTTATTTGCTATTTATGTATATACTATATGATTGTTTTTACGTGTCTGTTTTATTGCGTATTTGATTATGTGATTTTGATGATTTACGGATGATATTGTCTTAATTTTATCACACAAATTTATGGAAAAATTGTAATTATGACAAATGCATTGTGCTTTTTGCATTATAACGCTCCAATGGTCAGTGGAAATATGATCTTTTATTATAGAAATCTACATAGGTTATTATACAAATCTATGGAGATTTTCATTGCGTCAAAGGCTATCTTGAATTTGCATTGTAACGCTCCAACAGCCAGTGGGAATATAGACCGATACTTAAAATGTTCACTTAATTATTTAAAGTTAAATACACGTTTTTATTCGAACTACGGCTAGTTTTAGACTTGATTAATCAATTTTTTTTTTCCGACTCTATCAATTGTACAAACTCTTAGAAAAGTTACACTTTACCATATTAGCTCAATTCTAGTAGAATATCTACAAATACTCTGTCCGGATTCGGATGTCGACTGCAACTTAAAAGGTATATTGTTATCCATTTGAAAGACCAAGATAAGTTGTCATTAGCATTCAAGTATGCATGGAATATTCACAAATATTCTAGTGGATATGAGGCAATGTGGTAAAATGTAACTTTTCTAAAAGTTTGTAGGGTTGATTGAGTTTTAAAAAAAAGTTAAATATGAGAAAGTGTAAAAACAACCATAGTTCGGATCCGAAAGATATGTTGGTTGAAATGATGCAATGCAAGTAGCTCTGAATAAAAGTTTATTTTTGATAATGTTTTCGAAAAGAAATTACAAGATTAATAGATATATTATTTAGTCATTTTGAATTGAGGACACTCCCCTGATGGTTAATTAAACACAATTAAGTCTTATGAATCCTTAAATCCCAAAACTTGATTAGCTCAACGAGAAAAAGAAATTCATTTTTCTTTTAAGTTGACGTGATATGACTGTTTTACACGTATATTTTATTATGTATCTGATGATGTGATTTTGATGAGTTATAGTTAATATTGTCTTTTATTATACAAATTTATGGGGATTGTAATTGCACGCGACAAATATTTTGTTGACATTTTTGTATTATAATGTTGGTACGGTTAGTAAAAATGAGGATCGATGCTTAAAATGTTGACTCAAATTACTTAGAAGTTAGTGAATTCGGATAGATATGCCAATGAAAATTATCATTTTTTATAATAATACTATTACAATCTTGATATATTAGCAGTTGGTGAAATGATGC
>JACFYI010003564.1:1473599-1496082 GCA_014898755.1 Handroanthus guayacan | reverse complement strand
AAAACAATGTTGATTGATATCTTGTTCAATCATTTTGAATTAGGACACTCTCCCTATAATAAATTAAACACAATGAGGTCTTGTGAACCCTTGAACTTGATGTGCTCAATGAAAGGAAGAAATTCAATTGCCTTTTACATCAGCAAGGTGATATTTCTTTTTATTATACAAATTTATGAATATTGTAATAACAAAAAAAAAAAGTTGATTTTTTCCACTGTAACACTTGAACTACTAGCAGAATTGAAGATCGATATTTATAATGTTGACATAAATAACTTAAAAGCTAATGGATCTAGTTAGATGCCAATGAAAATTACAATTTTTTATAATGCTATTGTGATGTATTAGTTGATTAGATAAGGTAATGCAATACATGTAGCTTTGAATAAAACTTTAAATAACATTTTTGAAAAAAAAATACAAGGTTAATTGATATTTTACTTAGCATTTTGGATTAGGGGAACTCCCTCCGTGGATAATGAACCAATCAAGTCTTATGAAACTTTGAATCCCACAATTTAATTTGCTCAATGAAAAAAGAAACTTATTTGCTTTCTACGTCGATGCGTTATAATTGTTTAATGCGCTTATTTTAATGCATATATCATGATGTGATTTTAATGATTTAAAGCTGATATTGTCTTTTATTACACAAAAATCTATGGGGATTGTAATCACCATAAAAGTTTTGTTGAACCTTTTGCATATATAAAGCTTCAACAATCGACAAAAACAAGAAGCGATTGTTAAATGCTCGCTTAAATTATTCAAAAGCTAGTGGATTTGGAGAGATGCTGATGGAAATTATCATTCTCTATAATGCGATTACACTTGTGATATATTAGTTAGTTAAAATGATAAAATGCACGTGCTGATATGACATTTGTTCAAGTAGCAAGATAGAGCTCTTATAATCTTAGAGGACACTAGCTCTCTCTATAGTCATGCCTCAACTTGATTTGCACAATTAAAAAAGAAATTCATTAGCTTTTTACGTCATTGATATACTTTTATTTTACATGTATGATTTACTTGCATATTTGATGATGTGTTTTGATAAATAGTTAATATTGGTTTTTATTACATGAACTTTTTACCTCGATGCAGTAGGGTTGCAAATTTTACAAATCGACATGAATAATCGCAAATCAACCAAAAAGATTTTGACAATTTTCATCAAAATCAGCTCGAAAAGTTTGGTTTCAGGTGAATTCCTAAAAGAATACTTTTTTTTTCCTTTTTTTGGTTTATTTTTTCCTTTCAAAGTAACCCAAAAAAAAAAAAATATTCACTTTACACTACGGCACCATAGTCTATCCACAGCTGGAAATTCTTTGACAAAGTAATTAGTTTAGTGGCAAAATCACTTTACAATGCATCTACATTTAATTCCACACTTCATAGAATAGTCAAGTCAATAATATGTGATAACCATTGTCCTTTATTGCCTTTTACAAGTAGAAATGGTGACATATACAATGCACCATATAATAATATCATGGTCAAGTATAAATAAAGTAAATGTCACGCACAGGAATGGAATAATAGTATATATATTTTTTAAATACACACATACATATAACTATTTATTAAATTGAATTATAAAATAGAATATACATATATCAAAGTATTCAAATATACCATAGTATATTTTTTTTAAAGAAAAACAACACTAAATATTAAAACATATCTTAAATCCGAATTTATAACTAAAACAAAGTTTTATCTTCACTCAAATCCTTAAAAGAAATAAGCACTTAGATTTCATACAAATTATACAGTGAAAATTGTGTAATCAAAATCGTTATAACATTATAATTATTGCAAAACTAAATGTTTTGTTAAATTATGAAATTTATTAATTTTTTAAAATTCAAGTCTTTTATCTTATATATAGTGTTATAGGTTTGATCATATTTTAAGATCACGTCAAAATCGTATCCGTGTCTGACATGTATTCGATATCATGCAACTCAAATTATTGAAATGTTTGTGTATTATAAAATACAATCACAAATTTCATTTAAATTAAACATATAAATTTTGAGATTATGGAAAAAAATTTGCTGTTTATCAAAAAAACAAAGAGGAAGGGAGTCGTCCAATCTTGGACATAAGATATATTTAAATGTCCTACATGTAGGATGTACAATAATTGTACGTACATTTCTTTTTGAAGGCGAAATTGTACATAAATTTGGACACACATGTGGGCGAAGGGGACAATCTTGTCATTTCATCTTTGTCTGGAATCCGCGTGAGAATCACGTAATCAGTGGTAGACTGGACCCAAAAAAAAAAAAAAGAAAAGAAAAGAAAAGAAAGAAAGAAAGAAAGTGCTGAAATATATGCAATTAATCCTAGTCCAGTCAATCGTGTAACACGTGTCCACAGAATGGGCCCCGCGATTTTCCATTAAAAAAGTGTCGTGCAAGTCGAAATTGTTAGTGGTCAGTGGTCACCGTCATTTTCTTTCTTTCTTTCTTTTTTATTTATTTTTTATTCCATTTGAATTAATAACGCATTTATGATTTGAGTTAGTTAAATATGGAATCAAAAAATCCGATAATTATAATGTATAATTGCACTATGTAATTCTTTATATAGGTTCGGGTTAAATATTAATTAAAAGATATTAACTTGCATATAAATATAGGTTTTAAGATATATATGCTAAATAAGTATGAATGAGAAATTATTATTATTATTATTATTATTATTATAACAATATACTTTATTTTTGTATTATTAATTCGGGTATATGTAAATGAATTATGATTATGTAAATGTCGAGCTTGTTGTTTAATATATCATTGAATTCATACTCAGTGGGTCAAAACAGGTGAATTACAGAAACACCTCATAAGTTTAAGAATGATGGAACAACCATTGAGAGGTGCGATCTTATTAAACGGGTCAAATCCAATTTGATTTGGTCTTGTTCCCGGACTGGATAATCAAGACAGTTTGAGAACGTGACTTAACTTGCAAAATCCTTTCTAGTATCTACCTTTGTATTAATGTACTGTACTATTTAAGAATTAAAAAATGGCAAAAAATGTTACACATACACTACCTAGCAAAATGAAAAAGATAAATGTTCACTATACTTTGCATAGTACATTTTATAAGGCCGTTGTAAAATCTTCAAACTCAACATAATTACTTGGATTTGAGACAACATCCTTTGAGAAATAGATCGCTGTGCCTTGTACTCAATGTTCAATTCCACATCAACACTCATAAATTATACTATGCACCAATTTTTCTTATATTATTCTTACATATAATACTTGTATTCCCCATCATTTTTTTTTTCTAAAAATAATTTTTAATGTCCGATTACATAATTTTTGACTTATTATTATGGATAATGTATAAAGATAACGTTTTAATACTAGATAAATTGTTCTTCAAGTTATTAGTTTTTCAATTATTCAGGCATATACTTTTAAATGTATAAAGATCAATTAAATTGATACTAATAAGTAACTTTTGATATAATTACTAGGGATAAAATGAAATGGCTAAATTGTTGATCAAATGAAGGATTATAGGTTTAATAGGTGATTGTATTTAATACATGTATAAAACATTTGAAATCAAATACAAATATTGCTAGCAACAGTTAGAATTATACATGAAACATGAGAATATTTTCAATTATTTTACAAAAATAGGTTTTTGCTAATAGAGTTTATGATGACTAATTCGTAATTAATAATATTGCATTAATATGTTATTAATATAATTTTATCACACACATATATATGCGAGAAGAGGTAGAGAGAGAAATTTGTCGGGCGAGTTTTCTAAATTACAGAATTTATACGTGATGCAATCTTAAATTGGAATGCTGATATCATCATATATGATTGAAAATTATGTAATTCCTTTTGACGTTACCTTAAGTGGATGGCATGTCATAGGAAATGTGAATTACAAGAGGGTCCACATAATCTAAAAGTAGGGGATGATTTAATACTTAAAGGCATGAGAAGGAGTGTAGCTATTGCCCATTGGGATTCCCTTTTGACTCATGGGCACTGAAATATAAAATTTAGTTATAGCTTGAAATCCATGATTTTATTAGTTACAGCTCTGATCGATTTAATTAAAGATTAAAATAACCTTTATGATGTAATAATAACTTCATGAATATATATATACTAGTCATTGTGACACACTCGATGTGTGTGCTTAAATTTTCTAATTGGATAAAATTTAAAAAATAAAATTATTTATTTCAAGAGTATCAATTTTCCTTAAATTTTTAAATATTTGTACTTGAATTTATTATGTAAAATAACACAATTAAAAAACAAATTTGGAGAGAATAAAGTTGAAAAGAAAACAAAATTATAATTGGAGAAAAGAAATAAAAGGAAAAAATAAAAAAAGCCCAGTAAAAGAAAATACATTATCATTGAAAACTACCTTCTAATTATCTTTTAAAAGTAGGGTTAATTTTGTCAACTCATTTAAAAACATACCAAAATAACTACCTAATGCCCTCATACTTTATATATAGTATAGATATATATATTAATGTAAATAATTAAAAAATATGAAAAGAATACAATAAAAAAAGAATATGAGAATTCTTTATTTGTTGCAAATTTCCACAAATTGCATTACTTCATAGATGTTATTAACTGAAGTCATTAGATTAAAGTGCAAAACTAAACGATAAATATAACAAAAGCATCCATAATATAATAGTCCATATATAAATTTAAAATAAACAAGAAGTCAATTATAGTCAATAGATTACACTAAATGTTGTTAATTGGGTTTTACGACTTTTAACAAATCAGAACAAGAAATTGATTGAACCAATAAACTATTTTGTTTTTTTTAAATTGGATTGATTCTAACTGGTTTAGTTGCCATGGTACTCAGATCCTATTAATTTTAGAGTATTTTTTAATTGACTGAGTTGATAAAATTACCATTATTAACATTTTACATGTAGACTCCAATAATTTATGGGTGCTAATTTTTACACTCCATACTTATCACGTCCTATGCCCAGGGGCCTAGGATGCAAGATTTGCTTGAAAATTCACTGTACGCAACCTGGGAATTGAGCTGTGAACAACTTGCTCGAAAGGGATATCCAATGGTTACACATGGATTCTTTGGCACAACTTATATATTGGTAACTACTCTCTTGCTATCCTAATGTCGGATATTACAATCACCCCTCTTTCAAAACGCGACGTCCTCGTCGCGATATAATAGAGTTTAGGACCCCCGATCAGATGTTGGGACTTTAGAGGTGGCTCCTACGGACTCAAGAGGCGACTCCTGCGCACGCAACACTTTGGCCCTCAAGCTCAAGAGGTGGCTCCCATACGCGTAGCACTTTGCCACGCATAACGCTTAGCTCCTTTCGACTGATGGTTGGCTCTAGTACTATTTGTCACGCCCTAGGAGCAGGGATCTAGGACGCGAGATTTGCTTGAAAATCCACCTTACACAACCTAAAATTGAGTTATGAACAACTTGCTCAAAAGAAATATCCAATGGTTATACATGGATTTTTTGGCACAACTTATATATATTGGTAATTACTCCCTTACAAGCCTAAGGTGGAATATTATAATACTTTAATTGCAAATGACTCAATCGTTTTAGCTTATATTCTCCAAATTTTCATGAATGTACCATTTTTTTGCTCCAACATATTTTATATTACGTGTGAAGTGCTGAAGCTACGCATGAAGTACATAAATTAGTGGCCTATTTTATTTTATCCTATTCGCAAAATCTATAAAAATGCACAAAATACTTCCTTTTTTAGATTTAAAATTAATTTTTTTAATAATAATGTAGAAGAGGTAGTTGTTGTTATAATTATTGTTTTGATATAGATGAGATAGTTACATTGCTAACAAAATTAATGTTGAAGTTGTAACGGTTGTATTATGCCTTAAAGTTTTAAATCTAAAATAAGAGCTCTTTTTCCAGAATAATGCAGCGGAAGAAAAATAAGGGGAAAATTGAATCAAACTCCCTATGTGAAATTTGAAATGAGTACCATAAATCTTATCATTTTAAAATTAGTACACAACGGGAAAAAAATAAGGGGAAAATTGAATCAAACCCCCCATGTGAAATTTGAAATGAGCATCATAAACCTTATCATTTTAAAATTAGTACATTAGATCTTTTAAAATTTGAAATGAATATCATGCCATTTTAAAATTAGCATACCAACTCTTATCATTTTAAAAACAGTAAACTAAACATCCGAAACTTATACTAAATATGGGGTGATAGCCTCTATTAAATAAAAATACAGGAGTTAGTGTACTTATTTTAAAATAATAGGTTTATGATGCTCATTTCAAATTTCACAGAGTACAATGTGCTAATTTTAAAATGACAGAATTTATGGTACTCATTTCGAATTTCACATAGAGGTATGGTGAAATTAACACAAAAAAATATGTAATCTGTCAACAATTAACCCGAAAATTATGTGATCTGTTATCCGTATTATATTTTTTTTATATCAGGGTTCGATTAAATAAGTTTATTATTTATATACATATTTATATGTATTGATCAGTATATATTTTACACGCGTATTGGGGGCCTAATATTTTAATCAATGTGTTTCATGCTCTTATCATGTCATACTTCTTGAAGTTTTAATTTTATTGGGAAAAAAAAATATTTGAACTGAACTGAGTTGATTGATAAGGCACGAAAAAGGTTCCCCAACTTTGAGGAAGATTCCTTGAAACTTGCACTCCTCAAGTCATTGCATAATGATTGGCTTCGTTATTGCAATGTTGACATTTACGCATTTGATTGTAATCATTAGATTGTCACATTTAAATATTACATACTTTTAACTAACGATAAGATGAAGATCTCATGATATTTTATTTATAAATATGGTTTTTATTAATGACGTCTAATTTTTTTTATATCTCACGATAGTTTGAATTAATTTTCTTATCACATGATAACTTAGACGATTTTTCTCATGCTAATTAATGTCTTTAATCTTTGAATATATTGTATGAATAAGTAAACAGATATTAAACGAATCGGATACACTGTTTTTATATTCGTATCCAATTAATTTATCGAATATGAATATTCATATTTATTTTCTAGTGGATATTGAAAATAATAGTCGTATTTGTATCCGGCGGATATTAAACGAATTTGGATATATTCATATTCGTTTATAATTATATGCTTTTTTGAATATCTATACTCAATTATAATTATTCGAATCGTATCTGTATCCATATCTAAATGTTATTTTTTTATGTCCATTATTCAAATATATATATATATATATTGGATATCCATATCCAATTGGTTTAATCAATTTAGCAAGACCAATAAATATAACTTGTGAGATAAAAAGACTAAAAGTCCATAATCTAATCATATATGATATTTAAAATACATTAGAAAATGTTAAAATCTATTATGTACAATAGTATAGTATGTATAATTTTATAAAAATATTATTTAATATATACAAAATACATCATTTGTTCATAGAATATATTATATTTATAATAATATTTTAAATATTATTTATTCCATATGAATAACGGATATATCAAATGAATATGTATTCGGAGTACATATTAAACGGATTAAATACATGATTACCATATTCGTATTCGTTTACAATCGAATATTTCCTAATCGAATAGGGATAATATCCGCTTCAAATGTATACGAATAATTTTTAGTATAAATGAATATGAATGCGAACGGTAATCGAATTTTCGAATATCCATTGATAGCCCTATGTGGATTGAAGGTAATTATGTCTCAGAAAAGGGTATTTGGCTCCATTTGTTTATATTTATAGAGACAATATTCTCATTTGTTTTTCTTTTTTTGTTTTTCTATTCTTAGTTTTGTTTCCCTTGCTTTTGCATTTAGTTTATTATCCTATTATTTCATCAATCAAAAATAAATTTGATTTGACATAAAATACTGATTATCAAAATAATTAAAATTTACATATACTTAAAAAAAAATCTTTTATGTGTAAAAATGTTACATTTAACGGCTATTAAGTACCCCTATATCTATCATGCTCAAAATTTTCAAACAAATTATCAAATTAGATTTTTATTTTTATACAAAAAAATAACAAATTTTTCAAATATTGAAAAAGATAACAATTAAAAACAAAAATGGGGAGCAACCAAGCAGGCTCTTGGAGTTAGCATATTTCTAGTTGGGAGGGGCATAGATCCATTTTTTGCTATTTGCAAAATTGGAGATTATTTTCAACCTACTTTCACATATATTCTACTATGGCATTAATTAGTTATTTTCAACCTACCTCTACTATTCTATTATCGCATCAAGCAGTACCCTTCTAAAATATTGTCAAAAAAAAGAAAAGAAAGAAAGTTCATTTTGAAATAATTGAAAATACATATATTTGTAAAAAATAAGTATTTTCTGCATAAAAATTATAACTTTGATAAATTATAAATTTCTTTCAAATTCAAAGAATGGAAGCTGTACTTGTTACCACAAAAAATTCTTGTATCATTTTTGTTCTTGATTTTGTCGTTATGATTCTTGGATCCCCATGAATCAAATCGTACATCTTAATTTCTTTCATTTTATAACTCCAGCAATTAGAATATATTGATATGTGTTTAATTACTTTACTTTAGTAGCACAATAAAAAAGATAACTATAGAGGGGTATTCGACCTTCATGCGTTTGGTCTTATCCACCTTGTGCGTGGGCTCGACCATGAAATATAGAGGTTGACCAACATCGACCATAGAAACACCCTTAAGCCAGTAGAAGCCTTAGTTCCAATAGCCCAAACTCATCATCATCCACTTATCCCTGAGGTGATTCTAGACAAGAACGACGAGGAATTTGACCTAATTGACCTTAATTGATCCTGAGTGCCTCGGACCACATTATGATTGACCTGGGATCAAGCCGAGCCCAATCTTACTTCCCATTGCTTGGCTACAACATAGCCAAATCCAAGCGGGTCGAATGTCATTGCCACATTAATTAAGATTTCATAGAGGTAATAATGCGTCTGCAGACTTCATTAAATGCAAGGCATGTCGGATACACGGATCTATCAGAGCATATTAGATTGTATTGTACTTTCCACAGGTTTGACCGTCTCCTGCAACTATTGTTCCCCCTTGTTGTCAAATCGAGCGAATTACTACTGAGTCCCTATGATGCCAATCGGGTTAAGGAACAACTTTGTACTACGTCGAAGGATATTTTAGTCCTTTAGCTAGCCATTCCCCTCAGATTGTTAGGCTATAAATTACATCCAGGTATGCAATTAATATCTTCAACCACTTAGTTCTCTTATATTCAATACCATATCATTTGGCTTAAGAATCAGAGGGTTGTTGCTAAGAGCCATCTTCACGAGTCTAACACACCTTCTGCGTTGCAAGTTCGACCACACATTTCATCTATGTCAGTTTGAGCTCGACCTTCATGGTTGGATATACTTCTGCACCTAGAAATTAACACAATCAATCATTTTTGTCAAAATGAACAACATTATATTATTTAAAAATCATAGCATGATACAGTTATTCAAACGAAAGCTTATGATTAAATATTTTTACTTCTAATTATAGATGTGATGGTCGATATGATTGCTGAGTGATTTCTCAACTATTATTTTACAAAGTAAATTCAAAGAGTTTATATATTTGTATGTATGCTCAAGTGCGTATTCACAATGAAATCGTCCCTAAATGTTTGAAGTATTGACATACTTGTATCTTTATCATTAGCTTAAATGTCTTAATTATACTATAAGGGCTCATTTGCTTTGTAGAATAGGATGTGATTGATAAATAAATGATTTATTTTTTAGAATACATATCCATCATATTCTATAATGTGTTTGCTTCCATGGATTTAAAATAAGGATATCCATATATTATCCAATTCATTGTTTGGTTCATAGGATTAATTCTTGTAATAATTGATGAAATGTCATAATTGATCCTCACAATTTATTATAATTACTTTATTATAATTTAATTTTAATTTTTTAGGGATAATTTTGTCTTTTTCTTCATTAATCCTGAAAATCTGTAATTCTTAGATTACAGATCCGGCCTCTAGCATGTGTTTTGTAATCCAAGAGCAGTCAGAATTAGAGATTGAGCCACTTATTGCTCATGGGCCCTAAATATGTCAACCAAACGCCTAATTAACATGAATTATGGATCAATCCCATGTAATCCCTGCAACTAGACCAGTCCTAAGATATTATGCTTGGACTAAATTGATTAAATATGTCATTAACAGAGTTCCACTAACTTTTGAGGGAGATTACTTGGTGGCCACCTGAACTTGCTTCATTCAACAAATAGGACAACACAAAATGATAGCTCTTGTTATTGCAACCTTCACTATTTACAGTTATTTCAAATGGTTAATGTTGATATTGTTTCAAGTAATAATTTAATTTTTTTAGCATTATCTACTTTGTTATTTTTAAAAAATACTAACTGCTTCTTGACTCTTTTAATAAAATTATGTTTTCAATAATATACTTCAGAGAGTGTGATGATTAAAGGTGTGTTTGCAAGAGCTTCTTCTTCTTCTTCTTCCTTTTTTCTTTTCTTCTTTTTTTCTTTTTTTTTAAGTGGAAAGTTGCGGAGAATTGTACCCAAAAAGAAGAAGTAGTCATAGAGTTAGGAAGTTAAGAATGTATGGAAATAAAAGTTAAAAATATTAGGAAGTTGGGTGCAGATTGTTATTGACTTTTAGAATTTTCTTTTCTTTTCTTTTCTTTTTCTTTTTCTTTTTTTTTTTTTTGCTTAATTTTAAAGAATTAACAAAAAGTAATAGTTTCAAAATTCTACAAAATAACTTAACTAAATCTAAACGACGAAAAGTGTTTTTTAAAAGTTATCGCAAACACCAGTAAATATAATTCTTAACCAGCACTTTATCTGTCAAAACTGAAAAATAGGATTTGTGGGTCCATGCTGTATCACTATTCATATTCCACTATAATTGGATAACATTTTTTATTCATGATGGAAAGGTACATCCAAGTCAAAATGTATAATTAATCAACTAATGCACCTTCACCTACAAGTTTGGGCCTCTCATTTACTTTTCATTATTTTTAATTATTTTTTGTTACTAAGTTTTAGGTAAAAATAAAAGAAAGGCTTCAAAATATCTAGGTATTTATGGTTATACTCCAAGTAGTACTTAATATCACATGTAAGTTTATACATATTTGCAAAGTGAATAATAATTGCAATCTATGATTTAAATATAAAAAGAGATTAAACAAATATTGCTGATACTAAAATGACATTTTTCATTGTAACAAACATCTTACATTTCTTATTCTTATACGTAAATTTGAATAAGCACAAATATTTATATGTATTCATAACAAATTTTTGGTGATATTATTCTAAATGTAACTTTAATGATCTCACACATATAAATTTAAAAAAGTTTATTCATAAAATTAGGTTTTAATTTTGAATTAACTCGTATTGACTAATTGCTAATACATTGACAATGGAGTGGAATGATCATTTCACTTCATTCCATGAAAACGAAGATTCAATGATGAAATCATCATCAGTGTAAAATACTTTTAAAGTGGTCATTGATTACACACACACACATATATATATATATATATTTCTTTTAAATATCATATCCTAGAAAAGGTTTTATCTTATTTGAATTTGATTGATATGATATATCGAATTCTTTGTTTAATTACATCTGATTGATGTGACATCTCGAAAATTTTGAATAAATTATGTGCACATGTGCTTATTTATCTTAATTTAATAGTATTAAAGGACTTTTTATGTTGTGTGATGTTGACCTTCATATACCTCAATATTAATAATTTTTAGGTTATATAAATATTATAATATCTTAATTCTTGAAATCGTAACCCATGATTGTAAATAATTTTCAGCCACTACTTTTTTAAATAAAATCGAAAAAGATTTCGTGGGTCCTCGATGTTGAGGATCCACTCATATTGGATGACTATTTTTCTTTTTAGTAACATCTACGTAACATACAAATACGTATAATGCTTACATAATAATTAATATTTATTATTTTTCAATTTATTTTATTCAGAGCCGCCAATAAGAATCTTGTATGGTATCTATTTCAAAGTTTCCTTTCCACGTGCAACATTTTATTATTATCTAATACCTAAAAAATGTTTAATTATCGTTTAATTGCTTAATTAATAAAAGCAAATTGTTGTTTTAAGATATCGGTTGGTTTAAAGCTTTTGTCAATAACTTTATAAAAACTAAAGCGTGAAAAGATTCCAAATAAATATCAGTGGTTAATTAACAATTTAATATCTCTAAGAAAAGTACAACCCTACACGTTTTCTCATTTGCAAGAAACGCATCAACGTCCTGGTTGGTTGGCCCCAATTGAGAGAGACTTTCTTTTTCAAAGCATAGAAAGTTGGCTCTTAATTGTGACAATGACCCAAATTCGTCATCTGACATAAAAATTTGATTACATCAAATAACTATCACGTCATTACATGTTTAGAAATTTTATCGTGAAAAGATATTTTGAATGGTGAGAAACGTAATCATATTCGATCTATTAATTTTTGAGACATAGTATAATACATGATATCATCATAGCTCTTAATTGAAAAATTTGAGAAGATGCATGTCATCGTCTCGTTCCTAGGTACAGCATCAAGGATGATGACCTAGATTTATCGTCCAATATGAAAGCTTAACGACAATCATCTCGTGAGGGTCTTATTCTAGAAATATGTCTCAAAAAGTGAAACAAGGGATCTAATTTATCAAAATTTTCAAAGTTCCACATTTTCATGTTGCAAACCGCACTTTGATCTTTATCTTTCACTATAAATAACCAAGAATTACCGATCAAGAGATTATACATTCTTTGAAAACATTAACTTATTTTACTTAATATCAAATTTCTTGAAAACGTATTCTAAATTATTACGCTTAATATCAATTTTCCAAGAGCCCTTAAATATTATTTTAATAAATACTATCATATCTATATATATATTTCATCAATACTGAATAATGAATTCTTGAACTTACTGAGGTGTTTGTAGTAACTTTTCAAAAACACTTTTCATTTTTTTAGCCTTAATTAAGTCATTTTATAGTGTTTGAAAATATTACTTTTGCTTCCGATGTTCTACAATTATGTTGAAAAAACTAAGAGCTGAAAGTGATCACACAACTTCAATAACTTTTTTATAATTTTAATTTTTATTTCTAAATACTTTCAATTTTTATTAAAGCTTTGTCCATAACTTTTTATAATAGTTTTTCACTTCTCCAGAATGTATGAAGCTCTTGCAACTTAAGCTCACATAGAATTTTCAAACTTATGGATGGCTGTAGCGTGTGAAGTTAAAATCCAATAAAATTTAAAAAATGTACCAAACTTCTTAAACTCAATGAATTAATTAGTTCCTACAAAGATTCAAAATTTACAAAACTCTAAAAATGTTCAAATATACCTACGATAAAGAGAGATTGAATCCCTATACAAGTTGCATCTAGGATTGTTAATGGATTGAATTTTGGTCAAATTAGTACCGTATGAACCTAAATTCGATAAGCAATTTATATAATCTCCTCGATTTGATATATTTGTAGGATCAATTTTTGTCAAAACCATATTTGAGTCTGACAGATAGTTGAAATCGACAAAAAAGTTCCCACTGAATTAAATATTATACTTTTAAATTTTTATTGGGTTGCATATAATATATATATATATATATATAAAACTTTTATACAACAATTTGCACAAGAGATTTGAATTTTTGACAACTTTGTCATATGTTAGCTCAAAAGTTATGAATTCTGGTCATAAATCTTCATTTCATATTATTTTTGGTTGCTTATAAGCAACTATTATACCTCATTACATTTGACATTCTTTTTTATTCCTTTTTTAAGTACCCTTCTTGTTTTCTATCTAATACTAGCGGCCATTGCACTCAATACGTGCGCGTAAAATAATTAAGAGAAATTTCATATAAATAAATACAATACAGACTTAATTTGTTTGTATTTAATAATTAGAATATGATCAATATATTTATTATAAGTATACACATAATTTAGTATAAACTAAAAAAATTAGTAAACTAATGAAATACAGATCGGGATCTTTGATGAATCAAATTGATTAGTTCAAAAACAGATCCATTTATTTCGAATTATAAATATCTATAAACAGATCGGACCCATCAAACTACTTTTTCGAATTCGAATTAAAATCCATCCAATGACATACCTAACCATATCCTAGGCAACAACGGTCATTTTCAGCCTTGATAGTAAAAAAAGAAAAGAACCAAAGAAAAAAACAATAATATGCCCATGTTTTTCTTGTTCACACAATTTTGTACAAAATGCATTTGAGGTTAGTCCTATAAGGCAAATTAAAGTGTGTAGTCATTTTCTTGGACCACCATAGTTGGCCCCTACTTGAAAAGAGGCCCTTGTTTTTAAGGATATTGGCTGTTTGGTCCTATATTGAGTTATTGCAACGTGACAATGACCAAAAAAGCATGTTGCCATACCTAAGTCAATTAAGATTTTTGTTCCGTTTGTTACGGCGGCCTAAATTGATATTAAATTCTTTTACTGGATATTTCAGAAAATAATTTACTTTTTGAAATATTTCTAGATATTATAGAGAAAGTTACATGGTGGTCCCATCTTATTACTATAATATTCTAATTAATAGTCTTTTCTTGTTTCTATATACAAGGTCCTTGAATATTTTTTAATTATTATTATTATGATTGTCAACCCTACATGGACCACGGCGCAATTAATTCCTTTTTTTTTGCTCTGTTTAGAGTACGAATTTAGTTGGAAAATATTAAAAGACAAATATGTTTTTTGTATTTGATTTGAATTGGGCCATCACAAAGGAGAACGTTTGATTTGTTTTGTCTAATAAATATGAGCTTGGGCCATTGTGGATGGGCCAAAGTTATTTCACCACCGTCAAATAAAAGATAACATTTTCACATTTCATGTTTAATGATATCCAAGTTCGCCGTCATCTATGAAAAAGACTCGATCACATCAAAATATTACTATGCATATACTCATGGTGAAGGTTTTGTCCTGAAAATCGTCCCAAATGTTACTAAGAGGTTTGGGTGAGCTTCAAGAAACGTTTGGTAATTTTTTTCTTCAAAAAAGATATTACGAACTTCTGAAATAGTATTTTAAGATCTTACAAATTCTTTTAGAAAAAGTAAAAAATTGCTAACTTATTTTCAAAATGTTAATGTGCTCCTTCAATTTTAACCAACTTAATTATAAAATTGTCACTACTATATCCTATAAGCTCTAACGTAATATTTTATCTAAATACTTTAATAACTTATTTTAAAATTAAGATACAACATCTTGTAAGCGTGAAAAATATTTCATAGGACAAAGGATGATATAAGCTCCTTTCAGAAAAAGTTACTAACTTATTTTTAAAAATGCTAAAATGCTCTCCTCTAATTTTAACTAACTTAACTATAAAATTACCACTACATCTCATAAGCTCTAATGCATTATTTTATCAAAACACTTTAATAACTTATTTTAAAACTATAAGATACAACATCTCATAACCTTAAAAACCAGATTATAAGATATAGGATGTTCTAAGATAAAAGATGTTATAAGTGTAGAATCTCATAAAATAATCTAGAACAGTTTAGATAAGTATAAAGTGTTATAAAACATAAATATAAAAAAATATTAAAAATGAAGTTTGCATGAACTAATCGTCAAAAGGAAAAAAAATAAGGATAAAAATTGTAAAATATCCAAACATGGATATTTAAAAAATAAGGAGCAAGATATCTTCATTTATTTCCTATATAGATAAATACCGTAAATTTCACATTGCACCCAATTGAGAAGTAAGTATTTCTTATAGAGGTAAATATCCGCTCATGGGAGGTAAAGATTCAAAAGGTAAAATATCCAATCATGAATATTATATATATTCATGTATTTCACATATAGATGGATACCGTCTTACACGATATCGGGATGTAATCTTCAATTCCCAACTGCTATTGCATTGTAGTAGACCGACAACATTATTTAAGTCATAGTTAGTAACTAATATTTAAGTCATTACACAATATAAAAAGCATGAAATTTTTCTAACTATGCATAGAGATAAGATGCTAGAACACCAAAAACAATAATTTTAACAAAAAAAAAGTCAAGCATTATTGATAAATTTCTTATAACCAAAGTCTATTTTTATAATTAAATTATATTTTATTCAAAATAATTTTTTATTTTTTTTAATTTTTAAAATTGCACATCCATCCCATATGTCCTCTGCTATTAATGTAAAGGAAAGGGCCACCAACCACAGAACAAATACAAATATAATCAATTAAAAGATCCAAAACACAAAAATATATCAGATGAAAAGGTGAGAGCAAGAAACCAACAAAATTTTCATTCTTTTACCATTAAAAAAGAAATTAACATAAGAAATGAAGGCATGTTGCATATATAAAAACTGCATACCTTTTTTGCTAAAGATTTCTGAAGTAACATTGAGTTATGATGGCCAACTTCAACTGTGCCAATAAGCTGAATTCAAAGACCTGCAACATTGTTAAAGACGGTTACAATATCCATAATTGAACCCTAAACCGATTTGACCGTCCGAGCTGTTCGTTGGGCCTGAGCCGATGACTCGAACGGTTTTCTTTCTTAGCAGGTTCCTAGATCCTAGGATTGACATGACACCAAATCATCAAACTAGATGTTTTAACTAGACCATCTTCGAAGGATTACTCTAGAATCCCACATCATCATGAATTAGAATGCATGAACACAATCGTTGATCACAATCTTAACAATATACTCGAGTTGTTTAAAGATTAAGTTCAAATTTCATACGATGTACCAAAACATTGGGTTTATATCAATTTATGACACATCCAACAGAGCATCAAATAAATTAATATCATTTCCGTTTACCAATTTAAGACGTAAATAGAACCAATAAAAAACATTTCAACAAGATATGCAATACGAAAGCGAGATCATGTGTGTTGGAAGATACCTGTTACAGCTATCATTATCTTGACACATTAACGGGCATGGGGAATAAACTTCACTCCTAGTAAACGTATTAAGATATCATTTGCAGCTGATCCCTGCAGATTTTGCATGAACTGACATGGATGAACTATTGACGCCATCACAGAAAACAATTGTTTGAGGGTCTCCAGAGATGAATTGCCGTAGGGATTTGATTGCATCAAAGTAAGTTCCTTCGAAAGGGGCTTCCAATCCCTCGATAACCTATAATTGTGAATGAGATAAGAACAAGAAAATGGCAATGTTTCTAATAAGCTACTAAACTGCGGTAAACAATCAATGCACATCGGAGCTGGACAACACTTCACAAGCTGCAAATTTTTATTAACTGTTACTTTCATGGTGTCAAAAGGAAAGCTTGAAAAGAAGGGACAGAAACAAACTAGCCGAAAATGTTAGAATAGTTTATCACTTATCAAGTAATAAGCATCTTAAAGTTCCAATAATGGTTAAACCATGTTTGCTTGCCATGCACATTTAAAACTTCTATGATGACAAAAGCCGAGCACCATGGAAAGTACACGACAGCACAAAACACCATCAACATATCTTAGAAGCCGCATAATGAAGTAAACATGATGACACTTAACATTGAGACAAATTGACAAATAAGATACTTATGAAAACACATGAAGAGAGTCTGTAGAGAAGAGCAACAGTTAGAGAACGAGAGAAATATAGGAAGAAAAGCTATTGCCGTCAGCAGACGAGCCTTTATAATCTCATAAGTATCTTGAAAAGTTAGAGCTAAGTGAAGTTACCAGCAAGGAAACTTCAGATATGTCAACAGCCTTTAATGATAGAAGCCCCAAAAGCCTTTTTGGGGTGGAGACGATAAACTCTGGCTCACAGCTCTTTAAACTGCCAGATTGAATTAAATCAGATAAGAAAACAATATGAAGTGTATAGAATGATAGAAAAAGTGGTTGGCGTGCTAACCGTTGAATTTGATGATCCATGGCAGCACCTGAATGCAAGCTCACTGTATGGATTCCAACAGATTTCAAAGGGTTGCAGACTTGGCGTACCTGGTTATATGCTCAATGAGATAAGTTAAAGCACCTGGATGAACCTTTCAGGGCAAATATGTAACTTTCAAGATTAGAGGAAAAGTTATATGAATTAAATAGACCTAATTTAACAAGTAAAAATGCAACAAACCTAAGGAATGTGACCGTGTGTTCCAAATGTGAGTATGGAGAAATTCTAGAATCATTTGAATAGCGAAAGGGGCATATCAATCTATTCGACACAGAGGAAAGATGTTTAACCATTGATGAAAAAAAATGCGAGGATAATAGTGGTTGTAGCTGCTGCACCCGCAAGGCAAATTTAAATGTCACAGCATGTTATAGGAGTCGAGAACAGAGGAAAGATGTTTAACCATTCATGAAAAAAATGAGAGGGAATAGTGACTGTAGCTGCTGGTCTGCAAGGCAAATTTAAAAGTAATGGCATGTGATTGGAGTCGAGAATGCGGACCAACCTTGTAAGCTTTTTCTTGCGATGGCACAAGATACAAAAGAAAAGGACCATCAAACGATATGCCTTCTGCCTCCTTCATTGAGATTGTATCAGCAGCAGCAGATGTGATCCAAGCAATTTGCTCCACATTCGAATCATCTCCTTCAATCTCCAATACATCTTTTCCATTGGTATAACAATTCCAGAAGGCAAGCCCCCATTCATTGGCAAAGAAATGTCTTCCCCATTGATTACTAAAGGCCACATCTTGTTGCAGAGCACTCTGAATCGAGTTCAGACACATAATCAAAAACTTTGATGGGCAACCAGTGTTGTCCTCAGGACCATGTTGTTTCCAAGAATGGTTCAAACTATCCCACTTGATGATCTGGCACGTTGGTTTCCCCACATTGATTACAATCTCCGGTCCCATAAAACTAATAGACTTAACCAGAGACAACATTGAAGGTTCGGTTTTTCCTTGTTTAACGTTGAAGAGGTCCTCTGAAGTTGGAAGACTAAAGGACATACCCTGCATACAAACAACAAATTAGAACTTTTCCGACAGTACATGAACAACATCACCAAGTTAACTATAAGAAAAAGTTAACTGCATTGATCCAGTCGCATTATCTACTCAATGATGGACCACGAGAAAAATCATACATTGGTTACAGATTTACAGTACCAAAGAATTCAGATAAAAGAACCTTTTAGCCCAAGAGCATACCAAGCAAGAATCCCATTATTGAATATACAAATATATACACCAAGTCTCAAGAAAGAATTTTGATTTCTTGACCGTAACCCACGTCACAGACAATAATCATAAAATTAAAAAAATCATGTCTAATAAGAAAAAAACAGAGCCCAGAAGGAAAAATCACATTACTTTTCCAAAAAATATACAAAATCCACCTGACAGATGCTGCGCTTCTTGGCGGCGATAATGGAAGCAACACGATCAGAGATCTTTGATGACGAATCCCCTTTGCTTTCGTGCTTCAATCTCTTCTTTCCGATCCTCCATCTGCTTATTGAATCATGACTTCTTTGTATTTGAGCTCCAGAAAAGCTGAAGGAGAGAGCAGTTGATGAAGTATGAACACAGGGGAAGGCAGTTTTTGTCGTTCAGTGTATTTCTAGCGTTGGGCCGAGGGGGTTAGGGGGGTAGTGGGGAAGTTATGAGGAATTTTATGGGTATTCTTGTCTTTTCAAGATGCCCGTGCATGTTTGGAGTTTGCCGCTGCAGATTTCTCTTTAGGACTGACTTTACTGTTGGACCTTTATTTACCGTTGGAAGACGGTTTAATCAAATTCATTGAGAAATTGCTTATCCCAAAAAAAAAAAAAAAGGAAAAAAATTCATTGAGAAATTATTTGAAGAAAAGGTTAAAAAAAAAAAAAAAAGAAGAAGAGGCGGATGGCAAAATAAAGGATATATTAATTTTTCATTTTCAATTTCATTGAATTTTTCTTCTAATGGACAAAATGGAGGATATATTCATTTCGATGTTTAGTTTTCATTATTTTTTTCTTTATTTTGTAATTGATTATTCTTTCAAAAGAAATGTTAATCATACGCAGGGACGGCTCAACCAATCTAGAGGCCCTAGGCCAAAGAGAAAATTGAGGCCTCCCTATAAACTTTTCTTTTTTTTTTTTTTAAACAAAAATCCAAATAAAATATTTATTAACTTTTTTATAAGCTAAGAAAACGGCTCAAAATGGGGTTTGGCATAGACCCCTACTAGTTTTATTAGTATTAAAAAAAACTACAAGGAAATAAGAAATAACTTTTTACAATAATCCTAATACTAGGAGGTTTTTCCATGAATTTGATAGTAAAAATAAAATATTCTCATAAATCACCTATTACAAGTTTCAATTCTTCTCTCTCTCTCTCCCTCTCTCTCTCTCTCTCTCCGTTTCTTTTCTTTTTTTTTTTTTTTTAAGTTTTGAGTAACCATATTCATGTTTTCTAGTTGATTATATTTATAAATTAATAAACAATTTAAATCAGAATAACGAAAAAAAAAGGAACAATAGAATCTGGATTGATGACTTTGAAAACTAAAGAAATTGATGATTAAGATTCTCATATAGTCACTTTTGTGATAATGTATATATAGAATCTGCAAATTGCCAAAAACATGTAACAAAATATATTATTTACTTGTGTTTCTCTTTTCCTATTTCTCATATGTAGCAAAAGAAAATACAAAGTACTACATGTAATCGTGTACCTTAAGATTTGTTAGACACATAATCTTGAATCTTAGAATACAATCATAACTAATGTTCATAAAAAAAAAAAAAGAGATATTAAAATATAATGCAATTGGATTAAGTTTATGAAAAATAGAAAAGAGTGAAGGCTTTAAAAAAATCAAAGAAATAAACAGTTAGAATATGTAGATAAATGGTCATTCATCTTTATTGGAATTTGAGCAAAATAAAAGTTGTTACAATTATCAGAAAAAAGAAAGGAAAGTTGCCTTGTGTAAAATAAATAGTCAGTTATTAATAGGGCCTTATTACCTTCTTTATAAAACATTCTAAGATTTTTAAAATTTAATAGGCCCCAATTTAATTAGAGGCCTTATTTCATATTTTTTGGGGCCTGAGATATAAATAAAAAAAAAAGAAAAGAAAAGAAAAAGCCTGATATTTTTAGTTTAAAATTTCTTTAATAAAATAGATTTTTTTTTTAAATGAATAAGTCTTATTACATATATATATATATATATGCAAAAATGAGGCCTCCCATTTTTTGTGGCCCTAGGCGATTGCCTTTCTTGCCTAAAGGTTGAGCCACTTCTGAATTCATACGGTAATATTATATTCAGTTTATTAAGTAGCAGATTGTTTGGTTACTAATTTTTAATTACATTTCATCATAACTCGTCAATTTATAGTATTTGCAACACAAAATATGATAATAAATAAAAAATTAAAGAACTTATTATTTCCTATAATTTAAATCATAATACTAAAAGGTTGAGTAAACTTAAAGGAAAGGGGCAAGTTGGTATTATTATATAAAAATTATACAAGAGTAATTTGAGTATTCACAAGGAAATATGATACATGTACCAAGTGCATCAAGATCACTATTATGTAGCAAGGGGACTCTTGGGTAGGCTATATCTGATTAGTCATACTATTTGTGGTTTTGTTGAATTGAAGGAACATATTAATTAATTTTGAGTTTGGCAAGTATGATATAGAATCAAAAGGACAAAGTAAGATGCAAAGTTTGGGTACATTAAAAATAATATATGCATGAGTCTAATAAACTTTTTGATAGTCCCTACTAATTTCTATTTCGTAATCAAAGACATAAATGTATTTTCGTAAAGTTCATTTCCTTTAGGGAATAACAATTTTAGGGATGCTATTAAAATTTCATCACTACGTACTAATATATCTTAAGGGAAGGAATGTTAATACTAGAAGAAATAGTATATTGGTATAGGATGGACCCTTGTAGCGAGTTGACATGTTACTACGAATGAGATATCATAGGAGTTATAATGGCTTATAGAATGATCTTATTCAGCCTTTTAATCCTCTTGAAGAGTTGTTGTGATTAATAACTAGAAGTCCTATTTTAACATGTATTGATCGTGATAACGTGATTCACATTATTTGACTTCTTTACTCGGTGAATATAACACCACCTTCTTATAACACTAACAGATTACCCATAAAAAAAGAGTGAAAAAAAACAGTAAAAAATTGAATTAAATAGTTCAAATTAAGAAGATAAAAGAGAAGCATATTTTACATTGTAACTATCGAATAAACTTTTAATCGTAATCATTTATGTGTTGCAT
>JACFYI010003564.1:1451799-1471204 GCA_014898755.1 Handroanthus guayacan | reverse complement strand
TTCATTCAAAAGAAGTTGTAAACATCATATAATCCAAGGAAACAAAAGCAAAGCGCCAACATGTAAAGGCAGTATCTTATCCTAGTTCACTTCCAATGGCGCATCTGGGAGCATTTTGAAATTCCTCAAGCCAACTTTCTACTTCCGATGCTACTTCCATTGCTGATAAATACTTTCTTTAAACACTTTGTCATTTTTGTTAATTCAGATAGCTCTGCATAGAATCAAGAAACGAGCAAATGTATCATTGTCTACGTGCTGGGCCATTTCTCTTAACCATTGCATGATATTGGAGTGTGGTTGGGCTAGGATATCCATCTCCATACTTGAATATTGCCATACCTGTTTCGCGAAGGAACATGAGACCATGGCATAGTAAGTGTCTTCCTTCCATTTCTAGCACATGGCCAAAGCTATTGCATTGTTGGTAGGATGTTCTTTGCCATTCTCCATTGGAAAGACTTCACTTTATTTGGCACTTGGACTATCCATGTAATATTCCAGACAAATAAGAGCAAGCCATTTGTCAAGTTACGTTGTGCTACTCTATTGCTAGAAAATTCCATTCCAAGGTGGCAACAAGATTTGATTGTAAGTCAACCATTAGCAGTGTATTTCTAGCATAGCTTGTCATCGCTTTGTTGGTGGCCGAGTTTGGTTTGAAACACGGTCTCAACATCAACAGGCCACAAATTCTCCCTTAGCTTATCCTCGTCCTATTGGCCAATGTCTGGTTTCAACACAGCCACTGTTCGGCCTTTAGCACTCTAAGGGTAGGGTGTAATCGGTTTGCACATCCAATTTTGTTCCAGCCAGGGATCTGTCCATATCTTTACAGTTGCACCCTTCTTGATTCGCTAGGTCAAGCCCTATTCAAGAAGATCTCTTCCCGCCAAAATACTTCTCCATGCCATAGTTGGTTTTCTTCCCAATCGAGCTTAGATAATATTTAGCTTAGAAGTTAGAGTTTAGGTAATATTTAGCTTTGAGAACCTTACTCAGTAGAGAAGATGGCCTGCTCAGGACTCTCCATCCTTGTTTTGCCAGTAGACGTTTATTGAAAATGGGTAAATCCCTAAAACCTAATCCTATCTCTCGTTTTGCAATGCAACAACTCTCCCAATTCAGCCAGAATTTCCTGTCATCACATTCAAGTCACTTAAAAAGGTCTTTAGTGGTAGGAAGCAACCCATAACATATATAGGGATTACTTGAATTATTGCTTTGATGAGTACCTTCCTTGCAGCTATGAGACTTCTTTCACTCCAACCCTGTACTCAATTTTTAACTTGTTCTTTGATATAGTCAAACACCTCTTTTTTAGATTTCCTTATCTGAGTCGGAAGCTCAAGGTATTTGTCGTGTTTTGCAACATTTTGGATTTACAACACCTCAAGGATTTTTATTATGCTAACTTGTGTTTCTACTGATGACTATGAAGATTTTTCCTTGTTCACCTTCTAGTGAAAGGCTCGTTCTAAAGTGTCAAGGGCATGCTTGATAAGAAGGTGCCATTTGCAAAGAAAAGGTGACAGATAGATGGGGCATTTTTGCCAATTTTAATGCCAGAAGGTCAACTCGAGATTTCCTCTTCTTGGAGTAAAGATATTAGACCTTCATCACAAAGCATGAATAAGTATGGAGAAATAGGGTTTCCTTGTCAGAGTCATCGACTAGGTTGAAGAAAATATGAGGCCATAGGGCTCAGAAGTAAATATACTCAAAGGAGGGATCTGCAAACAAAAATAAAGCCAAATTGTCTGAATAAGGACCGAAAAATATCTGCATGTAAAAATAAAAAGAAACATGTTTCAAATAGATACTAATTCAGTTTCGGTGTACTTCTAGTACATAATACTATGAGCAAGCAATTTAAACAAACAAAATAGAACAAGAAATAGAGACATGGGGAAGAAAGTGTAATAAAAAAGTGATCATACCTTTAAGGAGCCATTAAGCAAGGACTCAATTCCAGAATTCAAGCCCCCATTCAGTGGCAAAGAAAGGTCTTTCTCTCTACTAATAGAAGTTCCATCTTGTTGCAGAGCATTCTGAATAGAGTTCAGACACATAATCAAAAACTTCGATGGGCATCCTATTTTGTTCACAGGGCCATGTTGTTTGTTTACAAGAATAGTTCAAACCGTCCCACTCGATGATCTGGCACATCCGTTTCCCCATATTAATTTCAATCTGGTCCGATAAAACTATTAGATGTAACCAGAGCTAACTTTCTATTCTTAGACCTTACAGGTGTTGAAAGCATCTAATGGGCCATTTGGCAATATTTTCTAAATAAACTCTTCAATATTGAACAAGATAAAAGTACAATTACACGATAGGGACAACAGAGACTGTTGTTCTTTATATGTCATCACGAGTTACAACTCTACACTCATTCCTATACTAGAACAATTCATTAGAGTTTCTACTCTTACATGAGTACTCTCCGTCACTTCTATCACTTTTATATCACTTGCTGAGGTAACCGATATATATAGAGGAAAAAGGTTGGCTAAAGGAAGACAAAATGGTTAAGAAACTATTCCTCTTGTTACAAGTGCGATGCTTTAATTGGTCAATCAAAGAAGAAAGTTTCAAATTGAGTTCTTATTCCAGGAAAAGAATTTCAAATTGAATTCTTTCAGTGAAGAGAATTTCAATGAGAATTCTTAATCCGTGAATACAGTTTCAATTTGAATTCTTAATCCAAAAGAATACGGCTAAGATTTGTCCACATTGCATTCTTTTGTACCAAGTAAATTCAGTTTAATATTTTAACACTCCCGGTAAATCGAATTTTCATTAGTGCACATACTAAGCTCATGGTGCTTTCTTCTGCTTGCACATTTTATCTTCACAACCTCTCTTCACAAATCTGCGAGGTTGCTCCACATACATTTTTTCTTGCAATTCTCTATAGAGAAGTGCAAATTTCACATCTAACTAAAAAATTGGCCATGAGTCTTGAGCAGCTAACGAGAGTACTAATGTTATCGTTTCTTGTCTTGCTACAGGTGTAAAGACTTCATCATGATCAATTGTTACTTTTTGTTGGTAGTCTTTTGCAACAAGTCTCGCCTTGTGCTTTTCAATCTTGCCTTCTGCATTTCGTTTTGTCTTATATACCCATTTGACTCCAAAGGGCGTTTTTCCTTTTGGACGACCAACCAGTTCTCATGTATTATTTTTCTCAATAGAATTGATTTCTTCCTGTATCACTTTCTGCCATTTCTCATCATCTGCAACTTCTTCAAATTCTGTTGAATGTCTTTCAACTAACAAAGCAAAGTGAGCTAGTGGCTCATCATCATCATCATCTGAGCCAATTATATAATCTTTCATCTAAGTTGGTTGTCTCGTAATCCTTTTTGGTCTTGCTTCTGCTTCACTCGAACTTGGAATGACTGCTTCACTACTACTAGCTGTTTTTGTACTTGATGACGGTTGGGATTGACTTGGTATTAAAGTTTCTGCTAAATCTAACAAGTCTAAAGCCACACTCTTTCCTTTATTATTTGTCCAGTCGTATTCTTCATCTTCGACAAAGATGACATCTCTGCTAATTACTACTTTGCCCATCTTTAGATTGAAACATTGCTTTTCCCAATAAATACACAAACTTCACTTTTATCATCAAGTTTTCTGATCTTCTCATTTGTACATGTGCATAAGCAACGCACTTAAAAACTTTTAAATCTTGAACATCTGACTTCTGCCCGTTTCATGCTTTTTGTGGTGTTATATTTTTCATAGTTTTTGTTGGACACATATTCAAAATATACACCCTTCAATTAACTACTTCAGCCCACAATTCTTTTAGCAATAACTTTGTTTCAAATTTTTCAAAAAAAAAAAAAAAAAAAAAAAAAAAATTGTTTTCAACATACTTCTAATCGTATCTAAGATGGCCCTGTTCTTTCTTTTAGTAACTCTATTTTGCTGTGAAGTATAAGCTACCATTTTTTTATGTCTAATTCCTTCTTGTTGCGTAAACTGCATAAACTTTTTAGAAGAATACTCACCACCACGATCAGTTTGTAGAATTTTGATGTAATGGTCACTTCAAATTTCTATGTCTTGAAAGACTGCACGTGCTTCAGATTTCTCTTTGAGAAAGTATACCTATGTCTTGCAACTGTAGTCATCAATAAAGGTGATGAAATATCTTTTCTTTCTGAATGATACGGGAGCAATAGGCCCACATATGTCAGAATACACAATTTCTAGGGAGAACCTAGTTCTCTTTCCTTTTCTAACTAGAAATGGATCTCTACATACTTCATTCGGTTGCTCTATACATAGTAATCTTTTTACCATGTTCTTTTGTTGTAATAATCTCAGCTCATTAAAATTCTAATGACCAAATCGTAGATGCCAAAACCAAGTATTTTCCTTAGCAATTGCACTAAGACATGGCAAACTAACTTCTTGAATATTTAACAGAAACATCCTATTCCTTATCATCTTAACTCGAGCTATGACACGATTTCGAGCATTCCTCACTATGTAGTCTCCATCTTTTAGCCTGATGTCATAGCCTTTCTCCAACAACTGTCTCAAGCTAATAACGTTGCTCTTCATCTTTGGAGCATAAAATACATCAGTGGTGTAATCTATATTTTCATCTTTTGTCTGTATTGGTACTCTTCCTTTTTCTGCAATCTCAATTACTAAGTGATCTCCAAACTTTACTGTTGATCAGTGAGAATCATCAAAATCTGAAAACAATTCCTTGTTTCCAGTCATGTGATTGCTTGCTTTGGTATCCAAGTACTATATATAGCTACGATTTTCTCCAATATCACAAATAAATAGCATTGTTTCATTAAGTTGGTCATCCTTTTCTTCAGTATAATTCACCTACTCTTCCTTTGGAGGGTTGGACCAGCATTCATAACTGAAATGTCCATATTTTTTGCAATTAAAACATTGGATATGAGATTTGTTTGTATTTCTAGCACCTCTTTGATCTTGACCATGACCACAACCTCGTCCTCGCCCTCGATTGCTTCCATGTCCTTAATCTTGCATGTTTGATTGTCTGTTGAAATTATTTCCACCTTCATTGGTATTAAAACTTTCTTTTCCTCGACCTTTCTGGTTTCTACCATGAGCAGAACCTCTATCTCTGGTTGGCTAGTTCTAGAAAGGCAATTTAGCTTGCAAAACTTATTCTTCTTGCTCATACCTGTTCATCCTCTTCTCATGGACGAGTAGAGATCCATGCAACTCTTCTATTGACATATCCTCTATATTGGCATGTTTTTCTAACATGCAAACCATATGCTCGAACTTTGAAGTCATGGACTTTAATATCTTCTGGACTATTGTCATGTCCTCACGTTTTCATCAAGTGCTTTCATGTTATTCCTTATTGCAATTACTCAATCAAAGAACTCCAAAATAGTCTCTGAAGGTTTCATCTTCAAAGTTTCAAATTCTATCCACAAGTATTGTAACTTGACGTTCTTTATTTGGATGACACCATGGTAAACCTTTTCTAGGATATTTCATGCTTCATGAGAAGTCTCCGCTGCATCGATCTTCTCAAACACTGACTCATCAATTGCTTGATTAAGAAAACTAAATGTTTTTCTTCCTTGACTGGTCCAATTGTTTTTTCTGTTCTTGGAGATAATGTTTCTCTACTTTTGGAATGGGCTCATCATACCCTTGTTCCACAATTCCCCATACATCATGAAATTTGAAAATCACTTTCATTTGGATTTTCCAATGCTTGCAGTTTCTTCCGGTAAACTTCGGCAGTTGTGGTTGTTTACTGCTACTTGATGGTGCCATTTCTTTCGCTTTCTTAAACTATACTTCGGCAGAATTTTGGTAGTATATTGACAAAACGTGGCTCTGATAATACTATTGGAAGCGTCTAATAGGCCCTTTAGCAATATTTTTCTAAATAAACTCTTAAATATTGAACAAGATAAAAGTACAATTACATAATAGGGACAACAGAGACTGTTGCTCTTTATATGTTATCATAAGTTATAACTCTACACTCATTCGTATATTAGAATAATTTGTTAGAGCTTATTCTCTTACACGAGTACTCTCTATCACTTCTATATCACTTGCTAAGGTAACTCATATATATAAAGGAAAAGGGTTGGCTAAAGGGGGAGGTGATCCCCTATTCTAAATGGTGTTTCATCTCTTATTCCATGCCTTTAAATACACACTTCGTGTATTGCATTTATTGCTAAATATTTTTATAAGAAAATATTTAATACACATGGCGTGTATTTAAAAACATGAAATAAGAGATGAAATACTATTTGGATTAGGGGATCCCATTCCAGCTAAAGGAAGACAAAATGGTTAAGAAACTATTCCTCTTGTTGCAAGTGTGATGCTTCAATTATTCATCAAAAAAAAAAAAAAAAGTGTGATGCTTTAATTGGTCAATCAAGGAAGAGAATTTCAAATTGAAAGAGAATTTCAAATTGAATTCTTTCAATGAAGACAATTTCAATTTGAATTCTTAGTCTATGAAGGCAATTTCAACTTGAATTCTTAGTCAAAAAATATACAGTTAAGACTTGTCCATATTGCATTCTTATGTACCAAGTAAATTCGATTTAATATTTTAACAACTTTTCCTAAACATGCATCATTCGAGTTCAGAGGCTGTTTCCTTGGCCTGCTAACTTTCTTATCCATGGGATTCTTATTTTCCTTGCATATATCCTCTTTCTTTTTGTTAGATGGATAACTGGGGCACATACACCTGCATATAAACATCAACGTTAGAACTTTTCCGACTACACATGAACAACAATCACAAAGTTAACTATAATGATCCATGGAAGATTTCAGACAAAAAATCAATTCCATTACCACTGACATCTAGAGCCAGAACAGTACAAATCAAGATCCCATTATTGACAACACAAATATATGCAGCATCTCAAGAAAAAAAAAAAAAAGAATCTTGATTTCTTGATTACAAATCCCATGACAGACAAGACAATAACCATACAATGACAGGAACATAGGACAGGAAGTCATCATCGAACAAGGAAAAAAGAATTGGAAACCCATACAGAAAAATCACATTACTTTTCCAAAAAACAATCGAAAGGCTTGACAGATACGGCGGCTGCCTGATTGGCGGCGAGTCTTGATTAGTACTTGTGCTACATAAAAAGCTGAAGAAGAGGGAGAGCGTGTTTCAGGAACGCGGAAGGAGAGGAGGAGAGATTGGTTTTTTGCAGTTTTTGTGCTGATAGCGTGATTTTATAGAGCTGGGCAGCGGGGCTTTACCGTTGAGCTTCAATTTTACCGTTGGAAGCCAGCTGTAATTAAATTAATTGAGCGATTGTCAAGCTACTTAAAAAAGGAAAGAAAAAGAGAGGACATATTAATTAATTTTTCCTTTCAATATTATTATTTTTAACAAAAATATATATATATATATATGTGGATGATAACCGTCCAAGAAATGTCTTTTATGTTGTACAAGACAATTAATCATAAATGTTATTGTATTTGTTTTGTATTTAATTATTTTTCTAAATAATGATCATATCTTGATCTGTCTAGCAATTGATGATGACTTGCTAATTTATAATTATATTCCGTCGTAACACGTCCATTGATAACATTTGCAACAGAAATATATGATAGTAAAATAAAAATAAAGGACTTATTATTTCATGCAATTTAAATGAAAAATAGTAAAAGAAGATGCAATTTAATTGATTACTTCCAATTCTAATTATGTATAATTATCAATTAAAAGGATCGATCCGTTTAGTACCTAAATTTAATAGCAGGATTATGTCAACAAGACATATATGAAATAGTTTCAGCCACAAATTAATTAATATTATATGCTAAGTAATAATTTTGCAGAAAAAATTAAAAGACAAAAAAAATTCGCTAAATATATTGCCTTCCACCGTCTTCAAGAACAGAAGAGTTGCATAATGGGTGGTTTTTAATTAGTTTGTTCATAAGAACATGCTTTACGTCGGATTATCAACGTTTTGTCGTAATTTTTAACTTTTTAATGTTTAGTGTGGTCACCAAAGTTTATTTTTTTTAAGTCTATTATAGGAGAGAATGAGCTGAGAAGTTTGGTGTAGTAGAGTCGTGTTGAAGTTCTCCCCTTGTTTCAATGTTGTAGCCCACACATTGTACATTTGTTATTGTTATTAACGAAATCGTTGCCTTTCGCTGTAACAAACTTGTGATTTATTTATTTGCTCCATTATTACTACTCCAACGTGACAGTGCCTCTAAAGCGTCCCATCTAGGTAGGTTGATTGCGATACACCGTCAGTGTGAAGTGAGAGTTTGGTGGAGGTAATCATCAGGAAATGTATAGGCAGTCATACGATGCCTTGTTTTTTCGTATTACTAATTGGTGCTGATGATATTAAGGCAGAATTTGCAGGGGTTGATGGCAATGCTTGTACGCCAGGGCAGTACATGTACAATGGTTTGATTTGTCCAAATATGTGTGGATTTGAATATTTGTCATTCTAGACATGATGTGTCTAATATGCCGCTTAGTGGCAAAATAGTAATTAGTGGGTGAAATAATCATGTAGTAACAATAATCAAGCAAGTTATTAAAGACATTAAATTAGAATTTAATTGGAATAAAGGAGGATAGGCTCATGAGCCCATCATCTAATAAAATCCTAGTCTTAGAGCTATAAATATCTCAAAAAATAACAGAGGAATGGGGACTCATTTTGTTCAAAGATCAGACATTATTGCGAAATTCGAAAAAAGATATACTGATCTTGGTTTGTCACTTTTGAGAGACGGAGACCCATTAAATTATTATCTTATCCCTGGACCGGATTTCGGACTACATCAAGATATATTATCAGTTTTCACTTTATTTCTTTAGAATTGTTCGCATATGTCGTAAATGATGTTTTTCCCTATTGCTCCTACTTGAAATATGGCATTAGCTTAAACTTCTCCATTGTTTTACAAGAATTAGTTTCTTGTAGGCCGAGGTATTTGTCTGTTGTTTTATATTGTTTTTCAATGCTTCAATTTCTATACATGTCTTTTTGCAAGAGTGACATTTGAGGAACCATGATCAGTTAAGAAAATACTTTCTTTTTTTTTTTCTTGAAAGGGAATCCATCCCGTGACTCCGAGTACTCTTAAAATTCAAACACCTACCTAATATGTTCACAGCACACAAATTCATTCTTACTGAGCCCGATGATCAGGTAAGAAGATATTTCATCATATTCTCCTTGATTGGTCACAAATTGCGTACTCTCATTTTACTATTTTTCTTCTAACTTACAAATTTTTCAGTCAACGATTTTGATTGATAATTCAGCAACCATCATGTCGCATTGGGGATATATTTTTTTTTTTTTTTGTGTGATAAATATGTCGCATTAGGATTTTGACGTTTGAAAATGCCTCTTCAAAAATTGAAGTGTTTTTTTGTCAAAAGTTTTAGAGAGGCATTAATTGATTATAGGGAGAACTACCTCAACTTCCGCTCTAGTTTGGATGATTACTATTATACTGTTAGGGTGGCTGATGGAGAACTTAATGAATTAAGTTTGGAAAACGTTGCAAGTAAAAGCCTTAATAAGAACTCTACCACTACAAAAAAATCTAACATGAGTAACAAAAAAAAAAAAAAAAGTGTGACAACACATATATACATATAAATTGTTACTAATAATAAGTATTAAGTGACAATAATTTTTATTTTGTCTAGGGTGACACTAATTTTTGTATTATCATTATATAACTCATTGGTAACAACAAGTGATATTTTAAATTTTCACTAGACACAATTGCTAACACATCTTAGTAACAATTTAGTGATTAGATTTTTATTATTATTAGGTAATCACTGCACACGCATTACTAATTGTCAATAGTGATAATATAAATATATTTTGTCACTATTAAGTTTGTTAATTTTTTTTTTTTGGACGAGACATAATTTTTTATACTATTTATATGGAATTAGTGATAATCTTTATATTGTTACTCAAGTTTTTATTACTTTTGCCATTTTTTTTGTAGTGTTCTGGGGTCTACTGGTAACGTCTTACTCCGTATATTAATATTCTTTAATGGACTTGACAATATAAAGGATTAGGAACCCCGACCCACCCCGAATCGTCCCCGTTATAATATTTATATATATTATACACATTTATATAATGTATTATACATGAAAAAATATGTATATGTTTTAAACTTTTTATTAAAAATATATGAGTGTTATATATACAATTTATATATAAAACGTATATTATTTTGAATTAAAGTGATTGTATTACTAAATAATTTATGCATTCAATATTTATAAAAACAACATATATGTTTATGATTTATAATTTTTTTAAGAACCAAACTATGCATATATAAATTTTCAATAATTAATGTTTTATTATTATATAATTTTATCATATTTAAAAAGTTATTAGGATTTTTAAAAAGAAAAATATTTCTTTTTTTTTTTTTTTAATCTTTTGAGAATAATATACCAGGTCTAACGGATCTAATGTGTGACAACATAAAAATTGTCACTAATAATATAAGTGACAATAATTTTTATTTTGTCTATGGTGATAATAATTTTTGTATTATCACTATATAACTTACTGGTGACAACAAGTGATACTTAAAATTATCACCAGACACAATTGGTGACACATCTATAGTAACAATTTTGTAACTAGATTTTTATTATTACTAAGTAGTCACTGCACACGCGTTACTAATTGTCAATAATGATAATATAAATACATTTTTATCACTATTAAGTTTGTTAAAATCTTTTTTTTTTTTTTTTGGGACAAGACATACTTTTTTGTATTATTTATATGGAATTAGTGATAATTTTTATATTATTACCCAGGTTTTTATTACTTTTGCTTTTTTTTTTTTGGGTAGTGTATTTGCATCGACCTATGACATTTTAATCCATATATTAATTTTTTTAATGGATTATATAAAGGATTAGGAACCTAGACCCGCCCCGAACGGGCCCCATTATAATATTTATATATAACATATACAGTTATATAATATATTATATATGAAAAATATGTATATGCTTTAAGCTTTTTATTAAAAATATACATATGTTATATATATAATTTATATATAAAATGTATATTATTTTGAATTAAAGTGGTTGTATTAATTAATAATTTATGCATTCAATATTTATAAAAGCAACATATATGTTTATGATTTATAATTTTTTTTTTTAAGAACCAAACTATGCATATATAAATTTTCAATAATTAATGCTTTATTAATATATTATTTTATCTTATTTAAAAAGTTATTAGGATTTTTTATAGAAAATATATGTATATATATTTTATATTTTGAGAATAATGTACCAGGTCTAACGAGTTTAATCCAACTTGATTAGATCCGAGTCCAGGAATGGTACCGTGTCTCAGATCGATAAAATTCTTGACAAGACAGGTCTCCAGTCCTACCAAACCCACCCCAGACGTGCCCTATTCTCATCCCTATGAAGGTTGTGAGCGACATAAAAAGTATAAAGTACTGCAAGTCATACCATCGCATGTATTGACAATGATGTGATTCATAGTTTTGATTTCTTGGCTACGTAGATAGATATTAAACTTTTCCCATTTAAAAGGGGATGAGATTCTCTATTTCAAATAGTATTTTATCTCATATTCCATTCATTTAAATACATACCATATGTACTGTATTTATTACTAAATATTTCTATAAGGAAATATTTAATACACGTGGCATGTCTTTAAAGGCATGAAATAGAAAATGAAACATCATTTGGAATAGGGGATCCCGTTCCATTTAAAGACCCCACCTACCCAACTTGATATTACTTACAAAACAGTTTTCAAAGAGTCAAATTAATAAATAGTGTCTTATTAATATCTGTATGTAGACTTTGCTTTCGTGTCCAAGAAAGTCTTCAAACCTTCATCTTTAAATAAAAATACCGTAATACTGCGTATGATGTTGATCTTTTTTATTCTTTTTTTTTTTTCTTTTTGACTAATCCTATTATGTTGGATTTGTTGTATCATAAACAAGCCATAGTAATACATAATTATATAATTGCCGTAGCTTGACTGTAACTACTGCTTTCTTTATCCCCTTCAACATCAGTGGTGAGTACACATACACCCACATACATCTTGAGAGAGAGAGAGAGAGAGAGAGAGATGGCGAGTGTTGGTGGAGATTCCGCCGGAATATTCTCTAAAGACGGTGAAAATGGTGGTGGGGCGAGTTCAAAAGATCTTGATGCCGGTGCCCTCTTTGTCCTGAAATCCCGAGGTCACCCAAGATTATCTTTAACTACTGCAATTTTAATTTATGTTGATTTTTTTTTTTTATTATTATTATTACTACTACTTTTTTAATCACGATTTCTTTATACTTAAGGGAAAAGGGGTAAGAATTTGTTAGTTGTAAGGGACCAAATTACTATTTGGTTTATATGTAAGTACAACTCAAAATTTGGTGTGAGTACAATTTAATATGAAGATGAGGCTTTCTTCAAATGATTCAGTGGAAATCTTATCTTAGTGGCCATGAGTTTGATTCTCATCTATGTGTCGGACTATTGAAAATTTTTCTACTATATAATATATTATTGTATCAATTTTTATTGCTATTGATATATTGTTTTCATGTTGTAATTGATTTTCTTTAAAAAAAAAAAAATAATTTAATATAATTTACACATAAAATTCTAAATTATACACAATCTGATTAAGAGAAAGTCCACCATTTAGTGTCCCCATGTCAGCGTATTTTGATTTAATAGGTTTGGCGTGATTTCTTAATTGAGGTATAAATACTTCAATTTTCGTCCACAATAGACATAATCCTCAAGGTTTTCCGTCTAAATAGTGCTTTTAATAATTAATAATTGGGCCACCGCCCTCTGGATAAAGTGGTATGACCTCCTCATTTTAACAGGAGAGGTGCAAGTTCGAATCCTACCGATTGCATATGGGTCTTTATCTATTGTATAGTGGTATTTATCTACCGCATGGTAGTTTATAGAATTTGTCTTGTATTTAGTTCTTGTATTTGATTTTGGAACTATATTCATATAATGATATTAATGTAATGATTAAATGTAAACGCTTCTCTCTAAAAAAATAATTACTAATTAGGGATAATTACCTCTACACCACTTAAGATGTTGCCTAATTATCAGAAAGATCCCTGATGTTTAGATAATTATCATTGCGTATTTATTATAAATTAGTTCAACTAACAGATAATTCCTCTAAAAATTATGAAATATTACAAGTAGACTGTAAGCCTCTTAGACAAGGCGGTGTAATTATAATATGTGTAAGCTCAAGGATTATAATTATAATTGTGCAACAACTTACCAATTATTCAAATCTCAAAAGGTATTTTAAAAATAAATTATATCAAATCATAGGGAGTGTTGAGGTAATTATCTCTAATAATTATGTCAATTCAAGTCCCGCGAAGGGTCTTTATAAACTTTTTTTTTTTTTTTTTTTTGCCTTTTTAAGAGAAAAGTGGTGCTTTGTAAACCTAATTTTACAGTGTGTCAATAACAAAAACTTAATGATCTATATAAGTTACCCAAAGGTTTTTTTATTTTATTTTATTTATAAAGAAAAGAAAAGAAAATTTTACCCAAAGAAAGTTTTCTTAAGTGAAAATATATATATATATTTCAATTGGTTTAATTTATTTTATGTTCCAAGTATAGGTTCGTGGCTACATTGTGGGTACCATTTGACGACGGCGATAGTAGCGCCGGCGCTACTAAGTTTGCCCTTTGCCTTCACCTTGTTGGGATGGAGTGGTGGTGTTCTTTGCCTCACAGCGGCCGGACTTGTCACCTTCTATTCTTACAACCTCTTGTCTATGGTTTTGGAGCATTATGCACAGCTTGGCAAACGCCATCTTCGTTTTCGCGACATGGCTCATGATATTTTAGGTACTGATAATTACCCATAAAATTTTTATTCATGTCGACATATAATGATATATGCTTATGGAAGTATTTTTGCACTTTTAAGTAGTTGTTAAAGTACAAACAGTTACTTTTATATGAATTCGTCAAAAAAAAAAAAAAAGTGTAGAAGCATATGCTTTTTTAACTTTTGTCTTTATAGATTTTTACAAACTATGCTTAAATATCTTTTACTACAAGTCACTTCATGGTCTCTAAATGTAATAACTTTTTTAAGAGTATAAACTCTTGTAAACTCCATGTCATAGATTGTATCATGTACAATACATGTGATACAAAAATTAACTTGATCCATGGGTCCCTTTTGTTATTTTATTTTTCATCACTTAAGACTTTTCTTTCTTTTTTTTTTTATTTTTATTTTCATTCTCTCTCTCTCTCTTTTCTGGTAAATTAAAAAAAAAAAAAAACCGTAAATATTGACGATTTTGTAATGTATAGGGCCGGGATGGGGTCGATACTTTGTGGGCCCACTGCAACTGGGTATCTGCTACGGTGCAGTAATTGCTTGTACACTTCTAGGTGGGCAGAGCCTCAAGGTTTGACCATTTTCATTCGGCCCAATAACTTGGTGGGCTAATCCATAGTATTTACACTCTATACCATATATAAAACGTGGGAGACAAAAATAGTAATTTTTAATTGTATATTTTCATGTATTTTTCCTAAAATACCACTTGTTATGATAACCACACACAACTTAATTTTCTCTTAATATTAAATTATGTAACTATTACCTTAAAAGTATTAATCAAATTCTAACTATTAAAGACATACAATATGCATTATATCTCAATATGTATATATATATATAAATTTGTACTAATTTTTTTTTTACTTTTCTTTTTAGCAGTTTATTTATTTGGTCTCAAGACCAAATGGAAGCATGGAGCTTTACCAATTTATTATAATGTTTGGAGGGCTAACCCTAATTATGGCACAAGTGCCATCCTTTCACTCCCTAAGGCACATCAACCTTGTTTCCTTAGTTTTATGCCTTGCTTATTGTGCTTGTACAACTGCTGGCTCAATCTATATTGGTAAATTCATTAATTTGTCACATCAACTATATGATAAACATATAAAGTTTTATTTTTATTTACATATCTAACTTAGGGGTACTTTTATCTTTCATGTAGGACATTCTAACAATGCACCGAAGAGGGATTATGCGATCACCAAAGTAGGGCTAAATCGCGTCTTTGGTGTGTTTAATGCTATTTCAATCATCGCTACGACGTATGGAAATGGAATTATTCCCGAAATACAGGTTTTTCAATCACTTTCATTTGCTTAGTTATGTCTTATTTAGGGATAAAGGAAAAAATAAATAAATAAAGTATGCTCGTAAGCCTAACTACCCACTCGAGAAATGTTTGAGCTTGAGCCTTAGGTCAAGCAAATAATTCTTGTTTGTTTGAATCTATGCTCGATCATAATTAAATAATTGAGCTTGAGTTTGAACATGTGGTGTGAACACAAATTATCAAACTCGAGCCAAATGAACCTAGTTGATTGGAGCTCGAGTTCAGTAGAACTAATTGGAGCTTGAGCTCAAGCCCAAAAATGGTCAAAATTTCAGCTCGATTCATTGGCATCTATGGTCTAATTGTAGTAGAATCAAGTTCGGATCCTCTATTTCAATAGGTGTTTTATTTCTTATTCATTTTAATTGATACATGTTGTGGCATTATAAATATTTTCTTATAAGAATAGCTGATCGTGGATATATATAAAATTAAATAAAAAATAAAACACCTATTAATCTAATGAAAATGACCAAGTTTATATTGACTGATTAAACTTTTGCAGGCCACTATAGCACCACCAGTGACTGGCAAAATGTTCAAAGGGTTGTTAGTATGTTATTCCGTGGTGATATCTACATTTTTTAGTGTTGCAATTTCTGGGTATTGGGCGTTTGGAAATCAGGCTCAAGGATCAGTTCTTTCAAATTTTATGGTCAATGGAATGCCCTTATTGCCCAAATGGTTTCTTCTCATGACCTTTGTCTTCACTCTCGTGCAAGTGTCGGCCGTCATTTTGGTATGATTTTTTACTCATATACGATTTATGAGATATTTTAGTATAAGTTCAATACTTCTAATACGATAAACTTTACTTTGATACTAATATAAAAGCTGCATTTTGAATCTTTTATTTGACGCATTTGGAATGTATCTATAAGCTGAAATTAGATGATGTAATTTTAATATAACTGAAGATGAGAATTTAAGGACTTGGCATTGTACTTGAGGCAGGTGTACTTGCAACCAACAAATGTTGTTATAGAGCGCAAGTTTGCAGACCCAAAGATGGGCGAATTTTCGATACGCAATGTTGTTCCACGATTTGTGTTTCGGTCATTATCAGTGATCATTGCCACGACACTGGCTGCAATGCTTCCTTTTTTTGGGGATATCATGGCATTGTTTGGGGCATTTGGTTGCATTCCTCTAGATTTCATTTTGCCCATGGTTTTCTATAACGTGACATTTAAGCCCTCCAAGCGAAGCTTAATGTTTTGGGGGAACACAGTGATCGCTATCGTCTCCATCGTGCTGGCTTTGGTGGGGGCAGTTGCATCAGTCCGGCAAATAGTTTTGGATGCCAAGACTTATCGATTGTTCGCTAATATGTAAAATATTTCTTAATGTTACGAAGTTACAACTATAAGGAAAATGAAATTATATTAAGTTCTGAGTTAATTTGGTTTTTTGGATTGATTCACTAACCCAAACTTATTAGGTCTAGCCCATCGAATCAGCCAAGCTTATAATTTTAGTAGGCCTTTCTATAGCTACAATAAGATTTGAAATTAATTGATGTAAGCATTTAGCAATTGCGAAACAAAGATAGAAACTTAAGAATATAAGCAACTAGCATTTAGTTAAAAAATGAACACCAACCATTTAGTCTAAATCTGAAGTGGCTCAACTCAAATTTAATATTTACATGCTAAACTCATAATGATTACCGAATTGTGTTGGAGAATGTCACTGCGACTCAAGATTTTAAATGGTATAATAAGGCAACATGTTGCTCCCTGTGTAATGCATGAGTTATTTAGTTGCTATTTCTGAGTTATTTTTTCATTAATATATGTTTTTATTCATCATTAAACAATAATTATTCTAATTATACTTTTTAAGTAATGCGACAATTAGAAATAGATTCTTGAGACAATTGAAAGTGCACTGTCTCGTTGAAAAGTTTTATACACGTATTATTTCTCCATGCATTTTTTTCAATAAAGACTTCGTCAATATATATATATATATATATGCGTGTGTATATTACCCAGATTATCAAGTGTGAACCAAATTTATATTTGAAAGAATTCAACATTAGGAAACATACAATTTAAATAATTGCTTAAACATACAATATAAATGATTGCTTAAAGTCATCAAATCAAATAGAAGTAAACACAATGTGAAAAAATATTTATCTTTAGAAAATAATTTGGTGACTTTGGAAAGTCTGTATGTTGCATTTTCTTTCTTTTCTTTTCCAAAGATTGGATGTTACAACACTCCAAAGAAGGAAAATATTTATAAAGAAAAACCAACTCACGGGTGTATTGACTTCCATGACTGGTTGCCAGCTGTAATGAATCAATGATTAACCACTAATCCACATTAGAGATTATATATGGAATTAGAAAAGTTTTGTCCGCAAGATGTGGGCATCCTCCATCTATTTATAAGACAACGACAAATTGAAAATACAGGTATTCATAATATTAGTAATTTTGCATGTGATTTTATGTATATGTAAAAATATTATCTGAAATTAGTAATGAAGTTGTGGTAATTAAAAATAGTAGAGATTTTACAGTTGAAGGATAAATTGAAATTATGAAAATTGGTATTCAAATTGTCATTTTAGTGTTTGGACTGAAGATGGCATTTTTTAAATAAAAGAATGGATAGTTGATCACTGGTTTGAACTATCAACAAAATGACATGAATGAGAGCTAATATTTCCAAATATATACATATAAATTACCCTTTTTTGTTTACAAGGAAAACAACATCAAGTAAGAATTTTATGCTGATCTCATGCCATAAAGAAGTGAGATACTCTTATTGTATCGGATTTGATCCCTTGAAAGAAATTTTATAGTCATATACGAGTAGAAGTCTATCAGATATAAGTGTCGTTCAACAGCTATCTTGCAGAAATCTATGTCAACGACATAGATGTCGTTACAAGAAAAGTTTGTCAATAATTATATATAAAAAGTGACAAAACGAAAATTATTTTATCACAACAGTGATACTAACAAACCAAAAGCGATGATAATGAAAATATTACCACAAATTATAGTTATTTGTCACTAAAATTATCACTGTATATATGTGTGTTACCAACTATTAATAATAATAGTTTGCAACACTATTTTTTCCATCACTTTTAAACTATATTTGCGACAAATAAAATTTATTTGTCATTAAAAATGTCATTATTTGCAAAATGAAGAAAATTATCAACAAATATATATTATTAATTACAATTTTCATACTTACACTTAACTTTTTTCACTAATATCATAAGTTTTAAAGAACTATTTTGCAATTGGACGAAACCTAAGGAATCAAAATAAATTTTACCGACATATTGATTAATTTTTCCTTTGAATATCATTTTTTTTTTAAAAAAATTATTTGGATGATTACCCTCCAAGAAATGTCTTTTATGTTGTACAAGACTCTATTATATTCGTTTTGTATTTAATTATTTTTCTAAATAATGATCATATCTCGATCTGTCGAGCAATTGACGATGACTTGTTAATTTATAATTATATACCGTCGTAGCACTCCATTTATAACATTTGCAACAGAAATATATGATAGTGACTTATTATTTCATGCAATTTAAATGAAAAATACTAAAAGAAGATGGAATAAACTAGATAGGAAGGGAGCATGTTGGCGTTATATGATAAAAATTATAAATTATCATACAATGTTGAGTGTTCATAAAAAAGTATGATTACATGTGTCTATGACTTTATCATTACGACTCATAAATATTAAGTATGAAAAAACTATAAGTCATACTATAACATGTATTTTATTCTTATTCCACAACCTTTTGAGTGAAGTAACATCGAAATCTCGTTAAAATCTCTTTTGAAAAAGGGTCAGGGATTCAATCTCTGAAAATAAAAAAAATAAAAAAATAAATAAAAAGAGAATTACGTACGCTCTCATGAGATTGATATTTTTTGACTTCTTTAGTCCGTGGACATGAGAATTTTCTTCTATTGAAGTCATTTTAGTTTGTGTTGATCTTTCAGTTGCATGCCATGAAATTTGTATTTAATGAATATAGTTGTAGTTTGTCATTTGAGTTTTTTCCTTTTTCTCTTTTTTTTTTTTTGGGGGGGGG
>JACFYI010003564.1:1414263-1449484 GCA_014898755.1 Handroanthus guayacan | reverse complement strand
TAAATTGTTGCTAATAATAAGTACTAAGCGACAATAATTTTTATTTTCTCTGCAATGAGAATAATTTTTGTATTATCATTATATAACTCATTGGTAACAACAAGTGATGTTTTAAATTGTCACTAAACAAAATTGCTAACACATCTTAGTAACAATTCAGTGATTAGATTTTTATAATTATTAGATAGTCATTGCACACGCATTACTAATTGTCAATAGTGATAATATAAATACATTTTTGTTACTATTAAGTTTGTTAATATTTTTTTTTTTTTTGGACAAGACATAATTTTTTATACTATTTATATGGAATTAGTGATAATTTTTATATTGTAACTCAAGTTTTTATTACTTTTGCTATTTTTTTTTGTAGTGTACTGGGGTCTACCAGTAACGTTTTACTCCATATATTAATATTCTTTAATGGACTGGACGATATAAAGGATTAGGAACCTGGACCCGTCCCGAACCGGCCCCATTATAATGTTTATATATATTATACACATTTATATAATATATTATACATGAAAAATATGTATATGTTTTAAGCTTTTTATTAAATATATATATTTATACATACAATTTATATATAAAATGTATATTATTTTGAATTAAAGTGATTGTATTAGTTAATAATTTATGCATTCAATATTTATAAAAACAACATATATGTTTATAATTTATAATTTTTTTTAAGAACCAAACTATGCATATATAAATTTTCAATAATTAATATTTTATTAATATATTTTTTATCATATTTAAAAAGTTATTAGGATTTTTTAAAGAAAAATATATCTTTTTTTTTTATATTTTGAGAATAATGTATAGGTCTAACAGGTCTAACCCGCCTAAACTGATTAGACCTAAGTCCAGGACAGGTTGTGTCTTGAGTCCATTAAATTCTTGACCGAACGAGTCCCAAATCCTGCCAAACCAGCTCCATACCGGCCCTGTTTCCATCTCTGTAAAGGATGTGAGCGACGTCAAACATATAAAATACTGCAAGTCATACCATGGCATGTATTGATAATGACGTGATTCATAGCTTTGACTTCTTGGCTACGTAGATAGATACTAAACTTTTCCCATTTAAAGGCCCCACTTTCCCAACTTGATAATACTTAACAGAGTAGTTTTCAGAAAGTCAAATTAAATAATTAATAAATAGTGTCTTGTTAATATCTGTGTATAAACTTTGTTTTCGTGTCCAAGAAAGTCTTCAAACCTTCATATAGACTGCGTATGATGTTGATCTTTTTTTTTTTGGGATTTATCCTATTATGTTGGATTTGTTGTATCATAAACAAGCCATAGTAATACATAATTATATAATAGCAGTAGCTTGACTGTAACTACTGCTTTTCTTTACACCCACATACAACTTGAGAGAGAGAGGGAGGGAGATAGGGAGAGAGATGGCAAGTGTTGGTGTAGATTCCGTCAGACAAAATTTAATATAATTTACGCATAAAATTTTAAATTATAGACAAAGTGATTGAGTGAAAGTCCACCATTTAGTGTCCCTATGTCAGTGTATTTGATATAATAGGTTTGGCGTGATTTCTTAATTGAGGTTTAAATGCTTCAATTTTCGTCGACAATAGACATAATCCTCAAGGCTTTCTGTTTAAATAGTGCTTTCATGAATTAATAATTAGGGATAATGACCTCTACACCACTTAAGATTTTACATAATTATCAAAAAGATCCCCAATATTTAGATAATTATCATTACATATTTACTATAAATTAGTTCAACTAACGAATAATTCCTCTGAAAATCATGAAGTACTATAAGTAGACAGTAAGCCTCTTGGACAAGGAATGTTATTATAATATGCGTCAACTCAAGGATTATGATTATAATTATGCAACAGCTTACCAATTATTCAAGTCTCAAGAGGTATTTTAAAAATATATTATATCAAATCACAAAGAGTCTTGAGGTAATTATCTCTAATAATTATGTCAATTCAAGTCCTATGAACTTCAATAATTAATGGGTCTTTATAAACCTAATTTTTTTTCAGAGAAAAACGGTGCTTTATAAACCTAATTTTACAGCATATAAAAAACAAAAATCTTAAACGATCTATATTATTTTTTTATTTTTATTTTTATTTTTTTTTTAAAAAAACAGTTTACCCAAAGTAAGAAACTTTTCTGAGGCGAAAATATATATGTATTTTTCTTTTCAATTAATTTAAATTTAATTTACTTTATGTTCCAAGTGTAGGTTCGTGGCTACATTGTGGGTACCATTTGACGACGGCGATAGTAGCGCCGGCGCTACTAAGTTTGCCCTTTGCTTTCACCTTGTTGGGATGGAGTGGCGGCGTTCTTTGCCTCACGGCGGCCGGACTTGTCACTTTCTATTCTTACAACCTCTTGTCTATAGTTTTGGAGCATTATGCACAACTTGGTAAACGTCATCTTCGTTTTCGCGACATGGCTCATGATATTTTAGGTGCGGATAATTACCCATAAAATTTTTATTCATGTCTGCGTATAGTGATGGGGTAAATTGCAATTTAACCTCCTGTGAAATAGAAAATATGAAAAAACTCCCAGTAAAAAAATAATAGGTATTAAGGTTCCTTATAATTCTAAGAATCATACATTATACTTTCTTTGATCGGGCAATATGGTTTACTTGCGCGTTTTGAAGCCAATTTTGTTATTTTAACCTGTGTAATATTACTTTTGTCTTCTGTTTGTAAATATATAATGCTTACAAGCAATTAAAACTTAATCGAACTTGGTTTTTGGTCTATTTCTTGGTAAAAAAAATTTGCTCTTCCATTGCTTACTCTTTTCATTAAAGAAACTTCAAGCAATAAATCAAATGTTTTTGAACAGTATAAAAAGCAACAATGACATTACAAATGGCAAAATAACAAAATTAGCCTTTCGAAGGGTAAGAGTGAGTTACATTGCATGATGGAAAGGAGTATAATGCTTGATTGTTAAAATCATAAGAGGTCTCAATTTCTATTATTTTTTCATAAGAAATTTTTTGCGCTTTTCCTATTTCACAAGGGATTAAATTGCAATTTACCCTATAATGGTATGTGGTGTCTGCAGTGACTTATTGAAGTGTTTTTGCAATTTTAAGCAGTTGTTAAACTATAAATAGCTGAAAACACCACCTACTTTTGCATGAATTTGTTAAAAAGAAAGTAGAAGCAAATGTTTTTTTAACTTTTGTCTTTACAAATTTTTACAAACTATGCTTAAATATCTTTTACGACATTCACTTTTCCATAATCTCTAAATTTAATCACTTTTTTAAAAGTATAAACTCTTGTAAACTCCATGTCATAGATTGTATATGCATAATAAATGTGATACAAAAATTAAATTGATCCATGGGTCCTTTTTGTTATTTTATTTTTCATCATTAGGACTTTTCTTTCTTTCTTTCTTTCTCTTTTTTTCCCTCTTGTTTTCTTTTTTTTTTTCTTTTTGGGTGATATTCATTAGTTAGACGTAAATATTGAGACGATTTTGTGATACATAGGGCCTGGATGGGGCCGATACTTTGTGGGCCCACTTCAACTGGGCCTCTGCTATGGTGCAGTAACTGCTTGCACACTTCTAGGTGGGCAGAGCCTCAAGGTTTGACCCGTTTCATTCGGCCCAATAACTTGGTGGGCTTATCCATACTATTTATTTTCTATGCCTTATATAAAACGTGAGAGGGAAAAGGAATTATTTTTAATTATATATTTTCATATATTTTTCCTAAAATAGCCTTAATCTTGACTTGTTATGATAACCATTCGCAACTTAATTTTCTCTTAATATTAAATTATGTAACTCTTACCCTAAAAATATTAATCATATTCCAACTATTAAAAACATACGACATGCATTATATCTCAAATATGTATATACATATATTTATATATATATATAATTTTGTACTAATTTTTTATTTTTCACTTTCCCTTTTTGCAGTTTATTTATTTGGTCTCAAGACCAAACGGAAGCATGGAGCTTTACCAATTTATTATAATGTTTGGAGGGCTAACCCTAATTATGGCACAAGTGCCATCCTTTCACTCCCTAAGGCACATCAACCTTGTTTCCTTAGTTTTATGCCTTGGTTATTGTGCTTGTACAACTGCTGGCTCGTTCTATATTGGTAAATTCATTAATTTGTCACCTCAAATATATGATAAACACAAAAAATTCTATTTTTATTTACATACCTAACGTAGGGGCACGTTTCTCTTTCATACAGGACATTCTAACAATGCACCGAAGAGGGATTATGCGATCACCAAAGTAGGGCTAAATCGCATCTTTGGAGTGTTTAATGGTATTTCAATCATTGCTACGACGTATGGAAATGGAATTATTCCCGAAATACAGGTTTTTCAATCACTTTCATTTGCTTAGTTATGTCTTATTTAGGGATAAAGGAAAAAAAAAAATCAAGCTTGCTCGTAAGCCCGACTAGCCACCTCGAGAAATGTTTGACCTTGAGCCTTAGGTAAAGCATTAATTCTTGTTTGTTTGAATCTATGCTCGATCATAATTAAATAATTGAGCTTGAGTTTGAGCATGTGGCGTGAACACTAATTATCAAACTCAAGCCAAATGAACCTAGTTGATTAGAGCTCAAGTTCAGTAGAACTTATTGGAGCTCGAGCTCAAGCCCAAAAATGGTCAAAAGTTCAACTTGATTCATTGGCATCTGTAGTCTAATTGTAGTAGAATCAAGTTCGGATCCTCTATTTTAATAGGTGTTTCATTTCTTATTCATTTTAATTGATACATGTTGCGGCATACTAAATATTTTCCTATAAGAATGGCTTATCGTAGATAAATATAAAATTAAATAAAAAATAAAACACCTATTAATCTAAATGACCAAGTTTGTAATGATTGATTAAACTTTTGCAGGCCACTATAGCACCACCGGTGACTGGCAAAATGTTCAAAGGGTTGTTAGTATGTTATTCCGTGGTGATATCTACATTTTTCAGTGTTGCAATTTCTGGGTATTGGGCGTTTGGAAATCAAGCCCAAGGATCAGTTCTTTCAAATTTTATGGTCAACGGAATGCCCTTATTGCCCAAATGGTTTCTTCTCATGACCTTTGTCTTCACCCTTGTGCAAGTGTCGGCTGTTGTTTTGGTACGATTTTAATATTGAGATACGATTTATAAGAGACTTTACTATAACTTCAACACTTCTGATACGATAAATTTTACATTGATACTAATATAAAAACTACATTTTGGATCTTCTATTTGACGCACTTGGAATGTATCTATAAACTAAAATAGATGATGTAATTTTAATAGAACACAAGGTAAGAATTTAAAAGCTTGGCATTGTACTTGATGCAGGTGTACTTGCAACCAACAAATGTTGTTATAGAGCGCCAGTTTGCAGACCCAGAGATTGGCGAATTTTCGATACGCAATGCTATTCCACGATTAGTGTTTCGGTCATTATCAGTGATCATCGCCACGACATTGGCTGCGATGCTTCCTTTCTTCGGGGATATCATGGCATTGTTTGGGGCATTTGGTTGCATTCCTTTAGATTTCATATTGCCCATGGTTTTCTATAACATGACATTTAAGCCCTCCAAGCGAAGCTTAATTTTTTGGGGGAACACAGTGATCGCTATCGTCTCCATCGTGTTGGCTTTGGTGGGGGCAGTTGCATCAGTCCGGCAAATAGTTTTGGATGCCAAGACTTATCGATTGTTCGCTAATATGTAAAAGATAAATATTTCTGAGGCCTAGTTTACTTTGAAAGTGTAGGTTTATAAATATTTGGTTTATGAAAGGTTTATGTAATAATTTAAGTAGGAAAGATTTAAGGTTAGTATTGTGTTCACTTTAATGATTAAGAATAGTTTGATTATTTTAAATTGTGTGGAGGGTTTACTTCAGTGGTTTGGATTAAGGTAGTTTATATTATTAAATTATGTAAACACCCTTATATTTAAATATTGCAATAGAAGTTGAGGTGAAATGCATTTACTTTGAGTTGCGACGCTGCATGTGATATCAACTTTGTGCAATTGAATTAGTGGATTTACGCCCCGACTCAAACATCTTGTGCTTTAACTCAAGGCTATATAATACAAACAGATTCTTTTGCGCTGAAACACATATCTATTAAGTTCCAGCTCAATACTATCTGTTCTATATATTTTTAGATAGATGATTCGCATGCCATGGCATAATTATTCATACTCCAACGTGTTTTGTTGCTGTTTAGTGAGAGAGAAAAGAGGACAAAGCTTTTTTTTGGACTTGGGCACCAGTAGCAGATGCTGTAATTTTTACAGCAAATTGGATAGGATTATAAAATGTAACCTCCCAATTTCAAGAGTTTTCTCAAATCCTCATTATCTCTTTTGTGTGCCTTTACGTTCCTTCCCCCCCACCCCTTTTTTCTCTTTGGAAAAGATTGCAAAAAGGAGCATTCAAGAAATGAGAGTGAAAATCTTGAAATTCACTTTTTTGCAATAAATTATGGCCTGAGAAGTTGAGCTTATGGAATACGCAAAATGGGTTTTTCAAATACAATTTTGGGATTTGTTGTTGAATCAGTAGGCATAGGATAGAAAGAGGAAACTTTGAGACCCTCCATGGCCCAAAAGATAAATCTGCAAATGAAGAAGAAGAAGCTCTAATGGAGAATATTTTCTCCTCTGTTGTTGATCGGTCCGCCATTGTTTGGGAGATTAAAGAAACAGTAAGGTTTGTTTTTTAGGGAAGGAATGAGAATAGCATGTTTTGTAATTTTTGTTATAAATTGAATACAATGGTAATTGAGCAATGAAGGTTTGTTTGACAACTTATGTAACTGTCCAAATTGAAGGGTTTGAGCAAGCCCTCATTAACCCATATAAGTCCAAGCTTGTATGTTAAGTCCATGTCTACAAACTTTCTAAGTAAACATAGGTAAAAATAGGTTTAAGCTAGCCAAACTCCCATTATCCTTCAATGTAAACCAGGCCTTAATGTCACAAAGTTACAACTATAAAGAAAATGAAATTATATTAAGTTCTGAGTTGATCTAATTTTCTTGAATCGATCCATTAACCCAAACTTCTACATATCGGTTCTACAGTGGTCTTTAAAATGACAATTTATAAAATAGTTCAAGGCCACAACACTTAAATTACAAGTTTTCAGATTAATCAACACAGTTTTATCCTTTTAACCTTTCAAGTTGGGTTGACTTATATACAGTGTAGACTCAAGTTCTAGTATACTTATTAGAAGAATTAAATTAACTCGGTTAATCAAAAGATTAGTTCAACCCATTCAAATTATTGTAGTCTATGGCTGGCATATTCTGGTCTAAATCTAAAGTGTCTCAACTCAAGCTAAACTCGTAATGATTATCGAATTGTGTTGGAGAGTGGTATAATAAGGCAACATGTTGCTTCCTATGTAATGAATGAGTTATTCAGTTGCCATTTCTCAGTTATTTTTTCATTAATATATGTTTTTTAAGTAATGGAACAATTAGAAATGGATTCTTGAGACAGTTGAAAATGCACTGTCTCGTTGAAAAGTTTCATACACGTATTATTTCTTCATGCATTTCTTTAAATAAAGACTTCGCCAATATATACATATATATATATATGTGCGTGTGTATATTACCCAGATTATGAAGTGTGAACCGAATTTATATTTGAAAGAATTCAACATTAGCAAACATACAATATAAATAATTGCTTAAAGTCATCAAATCTAGAAGTAAACACAATGTGAATAAATATTTATCTTTAGGAAACTATTTGGTGACTTTGGAAAGTTTGTGTGTTACATTTTCTTTCTTTCTTTCCTTCTTTTCTTTTCTTTTCTAAAGATTGGATGTTACAACACTCCAAAGTAGGAAAATATTTATAAAGAAAAACCAACTCACGGGTGTATTGACTTCCATGACCGGTTGCCAACTGTAATAAATCAATGATTAACCACTAATCCCCATTAGAGATATACATGGAATTAGAAAAGTTTTGTCCACACAATGTGGGCATCCACCATCTATTTATAAGACAACGACAAATTGAAAATACAGGTTTTCATAATATTAGTAATTTTGCATGTGATTTTACGTATATGTAAAATATTATCTAAAATTAGTAATGAAATAGTTGTAATTAAAAATAGCAACAACTTATTACAGTTGAAGGATAAATTGAAATTATGAAAATTGGTATTCAAACTGTCATTTTAGTGATGATATTTTTTAAATAATAGTATGGGTAGTTGATCACTGGTTTGAACTATAAACAAAACGACACGAAAAAATGAGAGCTAATTTTTCCAAATATATACATAAAAATTGCCTTTTTTTTTTGGACAAAGGAAACAACATAAAGTAAGAATTTTATGTTAATCTCACACATAAAGAAGTGAGATAATCTTATCGTATCGGATTTGATCTCTTGAAAGAAATTTTATAGTCATATACGAGTAGAAGTGTATCAGATATAAGTGTCTTTCAACAGCTATCTTGCAGAAATCCATGCCAACAACATAGATGTCATTACAAGAAAAGTTTGTCAATAATTCTATATAAAAAGTGACAAAACGAAAATTATTTTATCACAACAGTGATACTAACAAACCAAAAGTGATGATAATGAAAATATTACCACAAATTATACGTATTTGTCACTAAATTATCACTGTATATATGTGTGTTACTAACTATTAATAATAATAGTTTTTAACGCTATTTTTTCATCACTTTTAAACTATATTTGCAACAAAAAAAAATTTATTTGTCATTAAAAATGTCATTATTTGAAAATAAAGAAAACTATCAAGGAATATATATTATTAATTACAATTTTCATACCTACACTTAACTATTTTCACTAATATCATACGTTTTAGAGTATATCTGGATGCCGAGTCTTACAATATGTATAGAATTTAAATCTCATTTGCAAGTTGTAAGATATTATCAACTTAAAGACAGTTCCCTTTTTTTTTAAGATTCTCTTAAATAAAATTCTTTAAACATTATTTTATTTATAAATACAACAAGAATTTATATATATTTCTCTAAAATAAAACCTCAAATTTATCCTACTAAAATAGGAATATAATCCCACTTACTAAGGAAAAACTTGGTCAATATTTATGGATCTTGGACCCACACACCCACCATAAAAAGGAAAATATTTCTAATCATTCATTTTTAGGAAAGAAATAATATAAAATTAATAATTGATTTAGTGGGAATTAATGCCAAGGATATTACTTGTACTAATAATTATTAATCGGTCAAACATAAATGCAGCCGGTGGACCGGCGTGTTCGGCATTTGTTAATTAAAAATGACTGTGGGGTCAATTTGAACCGGTCACCCAAATTGACGTATGGGGTCAAAATTGTAAAATGGGGTTTCTCCGCGTGGTCTCCTATAATGATTGTGACAGGTCTGGGTCACTGGGGTTTTCTCTTATGCCCCTAATGTTTTCCCTTATTCTAGAAAACTCCATAAAGTTCTTTTTTATTTGAAACTTAACTTTTCTTATCAATGAAAATAAATTTGTCTTGCTTCTTGTTTCTTATCTCTAACGTTTTCATTTTAAAAATTAATGTGGTTATATTTTTGTGATTTCTCAGTTATGCACAAAACAACTAAAAAATAATTTTATTTATATAAAATAAATGAAAAGTATAATTTGGTCATGTATTGTTAAGGTAGTGAAGTCATTTTCTTCTTTATTTGATTAAAGTGAAATTGATTTTATATTTCTCGTACCGCCTTGCATTTTCTTGTAATTATAATTTCAAATTAGAATTATTTTATGTTATTCATATTCATAGTTTACAATAGTGAATCTAGAAAACAAAATTATACATATTTTTATTTTTAGTGATAGGACAAGGTGTGCGTATATATGTATATATTTAAGCACTCACACAGCCTGAGAAGTTACACCAGTCAGGCATTATTTCATAAAGCTAAATAGATTAAACTCTTTTCTCTCATGTCTGGCTCAACAGCACATATGCATCAAATTAACCTTTTCTTTCACAAAGTTCGAAAAATAGCATCATATTTTCCTCGTGTGTTAAATGAATTATTCTCAAATTACATGTAATATAACATACTAAAACTTAGCTTGAAATTTGAAATATATAAACTCATCAATTTTCACGTACAAGTCAAGATCTAACCAACCTGTAACTAATTAATAAAATTCTTTTCATTTGTTGAACAAAAATACAAATAATATTATAATAATCACAAAGCACTAACCGAGTACTATTATAAATTACATATCATACATATATTATTTTTTAAATAAAAATTCAAATAACACTATAATAACCACAAGACGCTTCACTTTAGATCACGTATCATACCTTTTTTATATCGATCTTATTGTTCAATATATGAAATCCCCATAATATTGAACGGAAAATAAAAACAGATCTAAATAAAAAGATAAAAGAAAAATTCATGTAAAATATTAAGTCTAGTGTTGCAAAAACACAAATAGACAAAAGAGAAAGGGCCAGAGGGGTTTTTGTGCAAAGCAATAAATGTTTTCATAAATTCCACACGGTTTCTCAACTTTCCACAATTTCGGCTTTCTTTTCCTGCATGTGCCCCTCCCCTTCTGCACTCCGCTTCCACCTTTCCATTCTCTTTTCTTTTTCTTTTTTCTCTTCCTTTTTTCAATCTTTTCTTTTCTTCCTCTCATTATTACAACCTCGTGATTTGTGTTTATTCTAAGGAGATTCAACTGTGGTCCAGTTTTTTTTTTCTTTCTTTCTTCTCCAGGAACAAGAACGAAATATGTGAGTGTCTAAATGTTAATTTTTTTCTTTTTTTTCTTTTCTGTTGATTTTCTGGTTCTATTTTTTGTTTTGGGTTGAAAAATCTGCTCTCTGCTGTCTGCTGTTGTTAAGAATTTTTAGTAGAATAAGATGGTATTTTTGAGTAATTTGGAGTAGCCTAGAGTTGGGAGGGATTTTTTGAAGTATTTTTTTCTGCTTATATTTCTGCAAAATAGTTGCTGGAGATTTTTTTCCTTTTTTTCTTCCTTTTGGTGTAGTGTATTTTTTGCTGCTGTAAGCTAGATAATTATTTTATCTTGGATTGAATCTGAGTTTTCATTCTTTTTTTTTTTTTTATGTTTTTTCAATTTCTTTTATTCTTTTGTTGTTTTTGAATATTTTATGTGGTTTAGGAATGAGTTTGTTGAATGAGTGGATTATCAAATTTTCCTATGTTAAAAATTTAAAATCAGCCAAAGGTCGATTTTAGGGTATGTTTATTTCACCTATTCACATGTTTTGCACCAAAAAGAAAAATAGAAAAAAAGAAAAAAAGTTACTTTGTTCAAATAGATTGTCTTCTTCTATGGGCAAAGGAAAAGGGCATATGAAAATACAGCTTTATTTTATTTCTGTTTCTGATAATATTTTTTCATAAGCAAAAATGAGTACGAATCTTTCTGCTTTAAGCTTTTATTTCCATTTTTATTCTGCAGAACTATGTGATTCAGTGGTACTTTTCCTGTTCAACTAGCTCTGTAATCTAATCATGAATTAGTGTTTTTTTGCATATCGTGATATTTTATAAAGCTAATTTTGTTAAATTGTTACTTCATTGGTTTTGACAGCTTTAAATTGTCTCTTTATTTCAGAATCAAGAAACGCGTTGGTAAGAATTGTTTGGAGATTACTAGGATACTCTGGTTTATGTTAGAAATGGTCACTCAATCATGGTTCCGTAATTTGTGGGCAACTTCGAAGAAGCATGAGTTTCATGCCAATAAGTCGCAGATTGCCGTATTGGCTTTTGAAGCTGCAAGTTTGATGACTAAATTGCTTCACTTGTGGCAATCGTTGAGCGATAAACAGGTCGCTAGGTTAAGAGAAGAGATAACAAATTCAGACGGTATCAAGAAGCTCGTATCAGAAAACGATGATTACATTGGTAGGTTGATATGTGCAGAAATGACAGAGAACTTGATGAATGTGTCGAGAGCTGTGGCTCGACTGTCCAAGAAATGCAATGATCCTTTATTGAAGAGTTTTGAGCAGGCTTTTAATGATTTGATCAAGATTGGTGCTGATCCGTATGGTTGGCAATTCTCGTGGAAGAAGATGGATCGGAAAGTGAAGAAAATGGAACGATTTATTGTTTCGAATACTAATTTGTATCAAGAAATGGAAAATCTTGCAGATCTTGAGCAGACTTTGAAGAGATTGAAGAGTAATGATAATGCAGATGGCATTACGTTGGTTGAATACGAGAAGAAGGTTGCATGGAAGCAGCATGAGGTGAAGCATCTCAAGGAAAGTTCTCTTTGGAATCGAACTTATGATTACACGATTCTTCTTTTAGCAAGATCTTTGTTTACTTTATATGGAAGGATTGGGCATGTTTTTGGAATTAATAACGTTGCTGATGTGGGCGTTAAAGATTCTAGAGCCACAGATGCTCATAATAGCCGACGTAACCATTCGACAGTCTTCATGCAGTCATCGGTTTACCCGTCTGAAAATTACGTCCCTAGGTTTTCCTCCGGCTCATCCGGGAAGTCTATCTCGGGCCCACTCTTGAGAACGAACAATGTTGGCAATTTCCACTCGGGCCCTCTTGGGAACTCGACAGCTACCTCTAGTCCTATCTCCAGGAATTATGACGGTGTTGGTTTCTACTCTGGACCCCTCGGGAAGTCAACAACCAAATCCAGCCCTATTTCACGATCAAGCAAAAGCATGTGGAGATTGTGGCATTTTCGTGATAAATCTCATGATACAAGTGAGAAAGTCCCTCAGCGAAAACCCAAGGGAGTAACCATGTCGGGACCTCTTACTGGTTCCATGACTGGTGGAAACGGGTCTCCCAGTACCCTCTTAAATTCTAACGACGTTCATTCTCGAGTCCTCAATGGACCCAAGGATGCCATGGTAAAGCTGCATGTTCATGGACACTCAAGCCATGAAAATGTATTAGCAGCCTCTTCTAAGCGCAAGCTATTAAATCCGCCTCCAGAGACCCTTGGTGCAGCTGCTTTAGCGCTCCACTATGCAAATGTAATCATTTTCATTGAGAAATTGGTGGCATCACCTCATTTGATTGGCAATGATGCAAGAGATGATCTTTACAATATGTTGCCGGCAAGCATTAGAGCAGCCCTCCGGGCTAAACTGAAACCTTATTCCAAGACCTTGGGTTCATCAGTTTCTGATACGGCTCTTGCAGGAGAATGGAACGAGGCAATGCTGGGAACACTTGAATGGTTAGCTCCACTTGCTCATAACATGATAAGATGGCAATCTGAGCGGAGCTTTGAACACCAGAACTTGGTTTCTAGAACAAATGTTCTTCTTGTCCAGACGCTCTACTTTGCAAACCAGGAAAAGACAGAAGCTGCAATAACCGAGCTTCTTGTTGGTCTGAACTATATATGGAGATTGGGTAGAGAAATTAATGCTAAGGCTTTAGCCGAATGTGCCAGTGGCAGAACATTCGATGAGTACCTAGAGTGATATGAGCCTTCAGTTTCTGTTATTTAGCATTTTGGACAAAACAGGCTTTCTTAATGACCAAGGTTTGCCATCAGTTCAAGACAGGAGTCCTTGTCTGGAAAATGGTTCAATCACAGTTCTTGTTCATAACGCCTCTGAATACATAATGCGAGTGGTGGTTGAATGTTTGGTGAGACAACCTTAAACTTTCAAAAATCTTGGAAGCCAAGAGGGTATTGAGACATACATGGATCAAAACATTCTTTCAGGTTTGCCTATGACAACCCTTTTCCTCGGATCAATGGGACTTGAAACGGGATGTGACCCGCGATCCATGTTATGTATGTAGTGAGTTTTTGGTCATTGTATAGCTAAACTGTAGTGTGTGGTTGATGGCCTGGATTTTGGGAATGAGGAGTTCCTCAGTTTCATCTGATGGTGAAAATTGTATTGCTGGATAAGAAAAATGATGTATGCTGCTTGCTGTTTTGGCTTAAGATTGATATGTGATTTTAGGTTTTTAAGTCTTGTGATTTTCAAGATGAGAAATGATACATGTTTTAAACCATGTAGTTTTGTACTAATGTGTTTGGTTTATTGATTCCTCAAGATCGATGCTATCTTCTTAGTTTTGTACTAATTTTTATTTTTATTTATTTTTATTTATTTTTTATTTTTTATTTTTTTGTTTGAAGGAGACCTATATTGAGTTCATAAACATCCAAAACCTGATTAAAAAGTTGACCTGAATAATAGTAAACATAAACTAGATTAAAGTATTTATTAATTATTTTAGTGAATAAAATACCTTTTTTTTTTTTTTGGGTTGATTTGAGGTTGGAGTAGAATGGTGGGAGTGGGAATTGAATCATGCAATCTCTTTCATAAGTAGGGAAGACAGTGCTACTTTAACCAAAATGGTGACTTTATTAAATACAATACCTGAAATAATATAAAGTCATGGTATGTTACATTTTCACTATATCAATTTTTATTAATATTATATTTATACAATTATTACTCCAAAGAAATTATATTATTAAAATTAAAAATTTGGATTTTTTATTGGATTGGATTCTCTAATTATATGTTTCATATTTTGTTTTGGATTAAGAATTTTTATATTTAGATTTGATTCATGGAATATTTGAAGTATATGCAACCCAATACTTGATAATAAAGAACCCACTTTTGATTGATATGTTTTCATATTAACTGCCTATTATAGAATTCATAATCTACTACTATGGTATTATTATCTCATAATTATACATTCAAATATGTCAATCGTATTCTAATTATTAGGTGCATATACTTCAAATGTGCGAACGATACTAGTATAAAAGATGGAAATGTAGCTATATATCTATTGTTATACTTTTTTTTTTCCTCAATTAATATCTAATTAAATGAATTACCTATTATTTTTTCATATTACAAAAAATTAAGATAATGTAAAATACTTCTTGATAAATCTACCGATAAGCACATTCAATGTTGGAGTTATCTTATAAAGAATGAGGTATATTGACTGCACTAAACTTTAGCTAATCCGACCTAATTTAGTTTTATAAAAATTAAAAAATACGAATTTTATTTATTAATGCACAACTAAAATTTCATATAATAAGGAATCTAAATCCCACATTTGTTAATTTAATTAAGAATTTGGACCAATAAAAATATTTTCTGATTATAAGTATGTCTTAACAAACAAAAATGGATGACATCACATGCCACACTCATACAATTTCACATTGATGTATAATATATTATTATATTATTATATTATATGGTAGTGATGTTAGATAGTGATTAGGTGAAGACTTAGACCCACACATTCAACTTTTTTTTTTCTTTGGTGCCATCCTATGTCCCATGTACGTTCAAACATAAAAAATTTGATCAGACATGGAAGAAAACAGAGAGGAACCTCGTAATGTTCACCTTCCTCTCTTAACTCCTTACAACATGGGAAATTTTGATCTTTCCCACAGGTGGTTTTTGTTTTTCTTTATAAAATTGAGTCGAGTTGAACATGTTATTGTTCTTTTTCTAATTTTTTTTTTATGAAGATTTAAGAATCAAATCGAGTACAAATCGAGCTTCAGTAGATTGATCTATGTATATATATTTTATTATTTTCTGACTAATTAAGTTGAGTACGGTATGAACTTTAAATTTTGTCGAACAAAAAACTACTTTCACCTTAGTTTGTTATGTTTTAATGAATCGAGTTGAGATGGGCTTTTAAAGAATGTGTCTTAGTTAACTTATTTTTATGAATTTTGCAGGATAGTTCTAGCACCTATGTCGAGATTGAGGTCTTACAATTTCATAGCACAGCCACATGCAAGTCTTTACTACTCACAGAGAACAACGAAGGGTGGATTCTTGATTTCTGAAGCATCTGGGGTTTCAGACACTGCTCAGGGGTAACTTATAATTATCTAATTTTATCTTTTTTGATATATATAAATCTGTTTTTTATGTTTTATTTATGCAGACATATATATATATATAATTAGTATTTTTGTTGTAAGAGATAGACATTTATGTCTGGAATTTCAGACAAGTATCCATTTGACCTTAGTGTAATGAATGCAGTGGAGGTGACAATTAGGGACCAGTTCTTCTGCAAATTAGGAAAATAAAAAAAATAAAAAAAAGAAGTTAAATTTTTTTTTTTCATTTTGCAACCCCCCCCACCCCCGCCCACCCAATCCAATTCATCCAACAACACTTCACAGTGATATGACAAGAATCTTTGTTATGACAAGGAGGAATTGTTGACAAGGGACATTATTGTTGTGTATGAACTTGATACATATATCACTTTAAGGCCAGGTCAATCATCTTATAAAAACTTGTTTTCTCTACGGTTTCAATATCGATTGTCTTATCAATATTCTTGATACAAATACTAATCCAGAGTTGAAATGATTGTCTTATAAAGACTTGTTTCACTACGATTTCAATATCAACTGCAACTCTTAATACAAATTCCACATTAGAGTTGAATCAATTAACCATCTCATAAAGACTTGTTTTTTTCTACGATTTGAGTAAACTCCTTCATAAAAACTCGAAGTCCAGTATCAACTATCTTAAAGACTTGTTTTCGCTACGGCTTTTGTTGTTGTTTAACCAAGAGCATTGTTAAATTGGAAAAAATTGCACTAGTCAAGGAGTTTCATTTTATTCTTATTTTCTTTTAAAAAAAAAAAAAGAAAAGAAATAAGGGTATTTCATTTAGATATTATATTTAATTTTTAATTGCTTTTGCTTTGTTGATTGAAGATACCCACATACTCCAGGCATATGGACAAAAGAACAAGTAGAAGCATGGAAGCCAATTGTTAAGGCAGTGCATGACAAAGGGGGCATATTTTTCTGCCAACTTTTTCATGCTGGCAGAGTTTCAAATTACAGTAAGCCCTTTTGGCCTTTTAACATTAGCGATAATTGCCTCAACATCCCCCAGGTTTATCCTCATTAGAGAAACAGTCCCTGTAATTTGAAAAATTACAATATATAATACCGTATATTTTTTAATTCAGACAGAAAACTCAACGGAATTAATATACGTTGCAAGTTGATCCACTGTTAATCTAGCAGTAGGGGGTATTATCGTAATTTTTCAAACTATAAAGGATGTTTCTATAATTAGACCAAAATCGGGGTGTCTTGAGATAATTACCCTTAGAATTGCTATAATTGTCCAATAAATGTGTGATTAAGTTCATTTCATTGCTGGATTCTTGTTTGGAAGGTTTCCAACCTGGTGGAAATCCTCCAATTTCTTGCACAGACAAGCCAATTCAAACTGATCAACATATTGGAGGCTCTGGTGGTGCAATATTTTCACCACCCCATCGTTTGACAATCCAAGAAATCTCTCAAGTTATTTATGATTTTAGAGTGGGTGCCAAACATGCCATTGAAGCAGGTCAATTATATCCAATTCCAATAATTTTTATCTCGTTTGCCTCCAAATTATTCTTAGATGCATAGCCCCATATATTCTTGACAACCCATTTCACTCACCTTAATTATTCTAAACATTTTTTTTTTTTGAATTTTGAAATACCCAAAATACCCAATAGGGCTGATGTGTCTATTGGAAGAATGCAAGGGCTTTAAGCCAATTATAGACTTGATATAGATGGTAAAGTTGTTCTTCTAATTCTGAGTGCTAAAAAGCGTCAAAAACCAAAATTCACACTTCCCTACTACAAAAATTACTGTATGAATCGAAAAACATAGGAATTTTCAATCCATTACATTGTGTGCATCATCATTTTCTAGTACTTTATCCAAAATCCAATCCAAGGAAACATCATCCTAAGTTCCCACAACTATTGCTCTTACAGGCTTTGATGGAGTAGAGATTCATGGAGCTAACGGCTACCTCATCGATCAATTCCTCAAAGACAAAGTAAATGATAGAACTGACAAATATGGAGGAACCTTACAAAACCGTTGTCGTTTTTCATTAGAAATCACCGAAGCAATAACAAAAGAAATAGGGCCTCACAGAGTCGGCATAAGGCTATCACCATACGCTGACTACAACGATTGTGAAGATTCAAATCCAGAGGCCCTTGGCCTTTGCATGGTTGAAGAACTTAACAAATACAATATACTATATTGCCATGTGATTGAGCCAAGAATGATAACACAGTTTGAAAAGCTAGAAACTAAGAGCAGCTTATTGCCAATGAGAAAAGCTTTTAGAGGAACTTTTATTGTTGCAGGGGGATATGATAGAAGTGATGGGAATGAAGTTATAACCAGAGGAGAAGCTGATCTTGTTGCTTTTGGGAGGTTATTTTTGGCTAATCCGGATTTGCCAAGGAGATTTGAGCTTAATTCTGGACTTAATGAGTATGACAGAAGCACTTTTTATACACATGATCCTGTGGTTGGTTATACAGATTATCCATTTCTTGAAGACGACTCTTGAGAATGAAAAAAGAATAAGAATGAAGAGCTTATTATAAAAAGATATTGCATAAGTACCAAAATGCAATTATTGATAAATGTGGACCCACTATGATAATTGGATCCTCGTTGTATAAGGGTTCTTTTTTAATATTCAAATTGATCCATTTGTTAAACTATGCATTGCAAATTAAGCTGTTAAAGTGTAAACGGAATTTACTTGGTGATAAAGTGTATGATATATGAATACTTATTAACCATTTGTCTTTTATAAGGAGAATTATTAACCATATATCTTTTATGATCTAATGAATTGCTAAGTAGGTGCTAAATCTACCACGATACTTGTATCTGGTAAGTCAATATAAAGCTGGGGTGTATTAAAAATAGCTTGTATATATGGTTAAATTTTGGTGGAAGGAGTAATAGCCTCATTCTACCTTTATGTGCTTGTTCTTTAATTATATATTTGTTTTATATTTGAATTTATCTAGAAGGTATCACTGGACACCCCAGATACACTTTCTAACAAAGTAACTTGTTTTAATGACACATCACTCTGCATACTTGTCTATGAGAATAATTACCTCAAAATTCCCTAAAGCATTCTTTATGATTTGAAAAATTATAATAATACCCCAAGTTGTTATATTTACAACTGTATATTTGTAATGCCTTAATTAATATGTTAAATTTATAAGAAGTTTACCGTAATGTTATAAAAATGTGGTTAAGTTATTCAATTCTTGAACTAGGGATACCAACGGGTCGTGTCTATTCACGAGCTCAAGCTAACTTGGCTCGAGTATGAAAGAATTCGAGACCAAGTCAAGCAAAATCGAACTCTAACTCTATCTCAAACCAATCTTGAACTGCCTATATTTAGGCTCATGATATTTTGAATAATTTATCATATTATCAATTTATATATTACTATTTACTATAATATATATATGTACTATAATATAATGCAATATTTTTTAAATTAAATATTATAAATAATTAAAATAATTTATTAAATTAAAATTTTGAGCTCGAACTCATAATATCGTTTGACAATTCAAATTTAATTGAGTTGAAAAGAGCCTATTTCAAACTCTCCTCGTACCAAGCTCAATTTGAAATTAAGAAACAAGAATAGGTTCATCGAGCTCGATTTCAAGCCTAAAATCAAGTCCAATATGTATATTTTAAGCTAGAAAATTTTCCACAAATTAAGCTCCATTACACCCCACCTCAAACTAGCTCGAGGTACCTTTTCCCATCCTCGAACTGTGCCTAATTTGTGTTGTAGCGCCTTGAGTTAAGCAAAAGTGAATTTCGAAAAGTGAAAATCAATTTCAAAAAAGAAAATATGCTACATGTGTCTTTCCCTTGGGTCAAACCCAAAGCTGCCCATAGATTTAGTTGCTGTTTTAGCGTCCACAGCTTATTCAGTCCATACCTCGTATTTGACCGAAAATGACACCTAGTGCTCAACGAATAATCCACCGGTTCTCTTCTATATTTCTAGAAAATGTACAAGTACTCCAAAATTGCATGCCGCTTTGTGATTATTAATTTGGATGCTAACAAGTTTAGACATTAATGAAATACCCCTTCTCATCTTGAAATTTTGTTTCTGTTGGTGCTATTAAGTATCAATCAATCAACTTTATTGCATTAAAAAAATAAAGTATTAGTTACGAAAAATTGTTAGGAAATTAATTTTTTAACTGTGATTACAAAGTAAACTATATAATTTTTTTGTAACAAATACAAATTTTTAAAATAATAAAATGATTGCTTACAGTCAATTTTTTTCACTAGTTAAAAATTAACCATAACTAAGACTTAGTTATAAATTTTGAATTTTTTTTATGAGTTTTTTCATTTGATTTTTAAAATATATGGAAAAAATATAGAATTACTATAGTATATTGAGAGTTATATAATTGTAAGGATAGTTAATTTGTATGAAATTGGAGTTTTAATGAGTGTATCTAGGAACATTATTTAAAATATACCAAAAGAATTCCAATGTGCTGCATAGAGGATGGAGTAAGTATACATATATATATATATATGTATTTTGAAGAATAATAAGCAATGATAAGAAAGTGCCTCCTTTGCCAACGGAAAATCCCACAACAAATTTAATGAAAAGGGCCAGTGAGTGACATGACTTGATGGTCACTTTAGGTCCTATATTCAACTGTACGAATGCATATTAAGTATATAACATTTATAATCATATATTTTTATAAGTAAATAATAATTACACTTGACATTCCCCGAGATTCAAAGCATCTCCTAAGGTTTAATAATTGCCATGCACCCCACGGCTCGTTAAGCATAGCGCATAATTACAATTACACTTCTTAAATTGATGCATAATTATAATTATACCTCATTATTTAGGGAATTCAAGTTCATGATATTGAGGGGATTTAATTATAATTATATGTCGACTGAACTATCAATGAGAAATGTAAAGATAATTATTCAAATTTTATGGGTGTTTTGATAATTATGATAAATTTGAAGGGGGTGTTGAGGTAATGATTTCTTTCTTATATTTAAATTTTTCCGTACGGTGTTATAACTGGGACGGAGGACAGTACCCACAACTGCAACTATTTGTTAATACGTTCCCACAAATACGATCTCTGACACCAACAGCACATCGATTTGGTACGAAAAATGAGAACAGTGGAAAATCGCAAGCACAAATATTGCTGTTTCTCTCACCCTATGATCATTGTTCTCAGCAACCCTCGTCAAGCTTTCCTCCGTTCTATCCACGCAAACTCGGCTCACTCTCCACTGTGTGTTTGTGCGTGAAAAATGGTGTCCAATTATCTGCTTCTCGAAGAGCCAATCAGAATGGCTTCCATTCTTGAGCCATCTAAGCCTGTAAACTACTTCTTTCTTTTACGGTTTTTTTCGCCCAATTTTTTGCATCAGGTTTTCATTTTTTGTGAATGGAAAAAAGGGTTGTATGAACTGATCATACTGGATTTTGCTTGAGCTCAATCTTCATTTCTGCTCTCTTTCTTTTGTTGCTGAATTTTAAGTTAGATGTCGTAGAATGTGTTTTTTTTTTTATTTTTAAAGAAAAAATTATGAGTGGAATTTCTTTATGCAGAGTTTCTTTCCGGCAATGACAAAGATAGTGGGGACGCTAGGTCTGAAATCGCGATCCGTCGAGGTTATTTCCGGCTGTCTCAAGGCTGGAATGTCTGGTGATTTCCTTTAACTCACTTGTGTTCTTACAAATGTTTATTTTTGTATGTGATCTTGTTCTGATATTTGATATATTTTTATAGTAGTTTAGTTAGGAGGGTGTTTGGCTAAGCTTATTTAAAATATTTTATAAGCTACTATATTTTATAAGATATTTTTGGAGCTTATAAGATGCTGGATCTTATTTTAAAAATAAGTTGTTAAAGTATTTGGATAAAATAAGAATTTTTAGCTTATAAGATGTTAATAATGACAATTTTGTAATTAAAATGATTAAAATTGAAGGGGCATGTGAAGATTTTAAAAATAAGTTAGGAGTTCCTTACTTTTCTTAAAAAAACTTACAAGCTCCTAATATCTTATTTTAGGAGCTAATAAGATATTTTTTAAAAAATTTTACCAAACACATTTTAACATCTTGTAAGATGTTTTATAAGAGCTTATAAGCTCACCCAAACACCTCCTCTAAGTATAATCTCATAAATGCTGTTTCTTTTGTTGGAGAAATTACCTCAACGCCCTCACAAGTTTGGTATAATTACCAAAGTATCTCTGAGGTTTGAATAATTACCACTACACACCCCTATTGATAGTTCAGTTTACGGATATTTACAGTTGCACCATCTAAAAATTTTGAAACATGGCAAGTAGACCCCCTGTGCGAGGGGTTGTAATTGTAATTAAGCATAAATTCAATGGGTGTAATTGTAATTCTGTATCATGCTGAACTAGTATTGGAATTGTAATGATAATTATCCAATTCTCAGGAGGTGATTTGGTAATTATGCCAAACCTGGGGGTGGTGAGAAAATTATACCTCTATTATTTGAAGTTCAAAAAAAACAAAAAAAGAAAGAAAAAACCACCACCACCACCACCACCAACAACAACAACTAATTTGATTTTATATTGCAGCAAAGGTTGACATGGAGCTCTATGATTAATTAGTACCTTGTTTTGCTGTAGTGTTCTTGACCAACTTAGTTCGACATTTAGTTTTAGTAATGAGTGTTGTAATAGCACTTTATTGCCTTGGAAGTTTTAGTTCATATCTATTCAAGGACAGAGGACTAATCTTAATGCAGTTTTAAGTTAAATTTATTGCACCATATGTTTAATACAAAGCCTATAATGTTTCAATAGTTGCGCGATTTGATTTCTCCTGGGGCGATGCTGAATTCCATCAAGAAACATTAGAGAACTTGAACGTGGCCATCAAGACGACAAAAAAGCTTTGTGCAGTAAGCTTCATATCTCTTGCACCGACTTCGAAATGGCACGAATGTTTATTACATCATAAAAGTCTCGAAAAAAATTGTTCCATTGAGGAAAATCTTTTCATCATATCAGGTTATGCTTGATACAGTTGGTCCGGAGCTGCTAATTGTCAACAAATCCAAGCAACCTATTTCCCTTCAGGAAGATTCTTTTGTTGTATTAACACCTGATCAAGATCAAGAAGCTACTTCAAATTTACTTCCCATAAATTTTAGCGGGTTATCCAAGGTAAAATGTCGATTTTGTGATGTTTTATTTGGGTGATATTGCCTATGATATATGCATGATTATGCGTAAAGCTATTAGTAGTTATAATATAGTTCGAAGCTATTGCCTATGGTGATCATGCTTAAAATAAATCGATCCATATATATATATATTGCGAAAAATGCTAGTAAATAAGCTTCATTCATTATGCAGAGTTGAAGTTCGAATGTTATACGAACATAAATTTTCCGCTTTTGCAGGCAGTAAAAAAGGGAGATGAAATTTTCATTGGCCAATACTTGTTTACTGGAAGAGAAACGACTTCAGTTTGGCTGGAGGTATGAAGAAACAAGAAATGGTTTGTTGTCTCTGTAGTAATTTGTATCTTTTAGATTTTCAGACATCTTAAATTTTGCCAAGAAAATCACTATTACAAGATGCTGAACAGAATGCACTATGATATATTATTTGAACTAATACGTGAGTTTTGACATGAACTTATAGTATAATGACATGAACATCTATGCATTCATAAGGAACTTCTGACAATGCAGGTATCCGAGGTGAAAGACGAGGATGTTGTTTGTCTGATCAAGAATTCTGCTGTCTTGGCTGGGCCATTGTACACTTTACACGTCTCTCAGATCCGTATTGACCTTCCTACTCTCACTGATAAAGATAAGGAGGTATGTGCTTCTGACACAACTGACAAATGATGCCTTGACCAAAGAAATACAGCTTGTCCAGTGACGTTGAGCTTGAACATATATCCTCAAAACTCGTATTATTGTTCTGGTTGAATACATTTTCGATCATTTTGTCTTATATCCATATTTATATGGCATTTCATTTTCACATCATTCTCAGGCCATAAGCACGTGGGGACTTCGAAACAAAATAGACTTCCTTTCGCTTTCTTATGCTCGAGGAGCAGAAGATGTTAGACAAGTAAGTGTGCTTCAGTTGATATTCTAACCCTTATCTCGTTTCTGATCATTTTTAGTTATAATGAGCAACATCTGTAATGGTAATGGTAGATGATTCGCATGTTGTCCTTCAGGCACGTGAATTTCTTTCTAAATTGGGCGACCTCAAGCAGACACAGATTTTTGCTAAGATCGAGAATGTGGAGGTCAGGAATCTGTCTGATTTTTCTGGAACAGCCCATAAACTTGAAGCTACATTTTGTAATGTTTATTTTTTCTATCCTTCTGTTGCAGGGTTTGATTAATTTTGACGAGATTCTCCAAGAAGCAGATGGCATAATCCTTGCTCGTGGAAATCTTGGAATAGATCTCCCACCAGAGAAGGTTCATAACAGGATTTAATACATGATTTATCCTATAACTACTTGAAAATCGAAACTAAGAGGTTTTTCGTCGGAAAATCGAGAAAAGAGCAGAATAAAGAAATATATCTAAGAAACTTAAAATATGAAATATTCAGTTTCCAACTATATTCTCTAATGTATTCAGGTATTTCTATATCAAAAAGAAGCTGTTTACAAATGTAATATTGCTGGGAAGCCAGCAGTGGTTACTCGTGTTGTGGACACTATGACTGACAACCTAAGACCAACTCGTGCTGAGGCAACTGATGTTGCGAATGCTGTACTCGATGGTATCTTTTCATTCTCTCTGATGATATTTTAGGTTGTCTGTTTCATAGACATCGGTGGTACTAATTATCTGTTTTGTGCGTTGTGGTAAACCATGGTGGCTTTTACGTTTCGGGAACTTGAAAGCTTATCAAGTGTTGTTTTCTACTTGTTTTCAGGTTGTGACGCGATTATTTTGGGTGCCGAAACCTTGAGAGGGTTATACCCTGTTGAGACAATATCAACAGTTGGTAAAATTTGTGCTGAGGTATTCCTTGCTTTTTTAACACTCAAAGAAATTTAATGCGTAGATTTTTAGTAATGATACGACGTTTTATGGAAACTGATGCATATTGGTGAAAAACAATTTATAACTAATCTCGGCAATGAATACTTGTTCTACTCAGGCTTTCGTTTGCATAACAAAGAGAATATCTTCTTTGTCGGTTCATTAACTTACTATACGTGGTGCAGGCAGAGAAGGTTTATAATCAGGATCTCTATTTCAAAAAGACTGTCAAGTATGTTGGTGAACCTATGACGCACCTCGAATCAATAGCTTCCTCAGCAGTATGTAGCTATAGAATCTTTACTTCTTTCCTTTTTGTTCGATCTCTTTTGGGCATACTCAGTATCATGAACAGGTTTCCAAATGGCGTTTCAAAATATTGTTCGTAAAGCATACTGTTTCTGTTGTTATAGGTTCGTGCTGCCATCAAGGTGAAGGCATCTGTGATTATTTGTTTCACTTCGTCGGGAAGAGCTGCAAGGTTCTCTTTTTCTCTCGATTGCAATTTATATCTCTCTGTGGGCGCCAAGATGCATGCATGCCTGCATTTTTTTAGTCCCTAGTCCGTATGGGATAGGGTATCACGTAATACCTTTTCCTTTGGAATGCAACTTACTTCACATAGTCTAAAGATCGATTGCCAAGTATTTGGGTCTAAGAGGTGGCTTTGCGAATGTAACGCTAGCTTTGTCCTATGGGTTCAACAGGTCGCTCCTACATGCGACATGCACGGCTCTTTGTCCGCATGTTCAAGAGGTGTTACCACACACAGCACTTTGTCCTAGCACTTACTTCCCAATATTTTTGCTGATGGTTTACTTTGAGACCATTTGTCATGCCTAGACCCAAGTTCATGGGACACAAGAATTACAATATTTTTGCTGATGGTTTACTTTGATACCATTTGTCAAGCCTAGACCCAAGTTCATGGGACACAAGAATTACCTCAAAACTGACCGAGTGCACGATATTGAGCTATGATAAACTTGTCTAAAAGAGATATCTAATAAATGCACATGAGTTCTTTAACCAAGAGTTCTAGGTGTTTAAAACCACGTGGGTTGTGGGTGTCACACCCCCTGAGATATTCGAACTTGTTTTAAAATGTGATAATTTCAAATGAAATGCTAAATTCTCAAGGCTTTCCTAAGGCATATGCAGTGATTTGATGTCCAAAATTTAACACTGCAGGTTAATAGCTAAGTATAGACCTACAGTGCCTGTTTTATCGGTTGTCATTCCTCGTCTACTGACAAATCAGCTTCGCTGGACCTTCAGTGGTGCTTTTGAGGTAGAATGTCTGATTTCTTCGTTTATGTTTCTCCTTGATCTTATCGATATTTGGAATCCAACATCGTGAAGCATATTTAAGCATATCAGTTTACATAGCTGCTGATTAGTACTTATCACATGGTTCTCGTGCAACATATTCATTGCAGTATTGTTTATTTTCAGGCTAGACAATCTCTGATAGTCCGAGGACTTTTTCCCATCCTTGCAGATCCTCGACACCCGGTAAGTCCCCCTCAAACTTCTTCCCATATGCCTGCACTTTGAAAGATTTCTTCAGACCATCATCATGGGCATGATCGAAATGTTAAGATGTTGTCCAACCGAGTGTCAGACCATTCCTTCAATATCTTGTGGAACTGAATCATGACCAACTCTAACACAAGCCACGCTCCATTTGCAGGCTGAATCCACTAGTGCAACAAACGAGTCTGTCCTAAAAGTTGCCTTGGATCATGGCAAGGCCTCAGGCATCATAAAGCCACATGATCGTGTGGTTGTTTGTCAGAAAGTTGGTGATGCATCTGTGGTGAAGATCATTGAGCTTGAGGAGTAGATTCCACTTTGTTATTCTACGTCCTTTTGAGTTTTGACATATCTATAACTAGTATAGGAAAAGCTTATAACTACGGCATCTGTTTCTAGACATATCGATTGTGTCTAGTTTTGTGGTACTTTTGTTTTATCTTATGGTTGAATGTTTCAGTCTGGTTCATGAGGTTTGGACATGATAATTTCACGTGAATACTTTTCTTTTCTTTTTCTTTTTTACTTTTTATTACATCCAATTACATTGTGACAAATGTATGGCCTCAACTATTTAAGAAAAGCGTTAATTCATTTATGATTGGAAGATTGTCACCGGATTCATAGAAACTCAACCAAAAGTGGCATAATAAGAACACCTGTATATTCTTAAGTTTTGGTGGGCGTTTGCGATCTCCAACGATATTAATCCAATTTGCATTTGAAATTAAATTTTCGATTTTATCAAATTGTGTAGAATCTTTTCTAATGCTATCTCATATAGTTTTTTCAATTGATTAATCCCTTATAAACTTACGGATAATTACCTCAACAATTTTCGAAATTTGACCAAATTATAAAAACACCCTGTCTGGTTTGAAAAGTTATATTAACACCCTTTATTGTTAGTTCATTTTACAAAAAACTTAATGGAGTTTGTGTAATATTACAATTAAATGATCGAAGAATTTAATATATCGATTGAAAATTTTACAGTAAATTATGTTTAAGGACTCTAGTTGAATGTCATATAGACTCTGTTAAGTTTTCTATTGACTTAACTAATAACATGAGACGTTATAGTTTTCCACAGGGGGTTCCTATGGTTAGACCAAATTTGCTAAACTTATTGGATACCCAAACCTTGGCTTGGTAATGGGACGAGCTGGAATGGGTTTTCACTCCGTTCAAACTTGCCTACACATTTTTTTTTATTAACCCAACTCACACCTAAATTCTGTCTTGACCCTACTTACATTTAATTATAATTTTCTTAAATACCACGCAGTATATAATTAATAAAATATTATAATTTAACTACAACATCACATAAATTACCATAATTTTAGGGACTAGATGTTCTTATTTCGTACAAGGTTTTTTAGTATTTAAGAATTAAAAGCATATACCATATATAATAAAGTTGTAGATAAGCATTCTAGGATAGGCCGAGAAAGATTTATCCGGAACTTGAACCTAACTCATTTTGCAGGATAAAATAAACTCTACTTACTTCATCCCACATGGATTCTCCTGTCAGCAACGGGACGGATTGAGTACTCTCAGGTCGAATGGTCATGACCAAGCCTATCCAAGATCAAAAAAATTCCACATATGGTCATCATATGCTGAAACAACTGTAGTGTCCAATACTGCGAGTTCCGCTTTGTGCTCACAGGATGCCGCCCAGGTCGCATGACTCCATGCCTCCTTTTCCTCCGTACGACTTTAGCATCGATTTTGGGTGACAAATAATATATATAATCAGTGGGCCACTGAAAAATCACTTGTAAATTGATCTCCATCACCATCAACTGTAACATATTCTTTTGTAAAATACAAGTTTCTCCCACCGCTACTGCCTCATTAGATTACCAAGAATCTACAATATTTTCCACTACTCTTTCCGAAGACTCATCCACACACTCCACTTTGTGTTCGTGCGTGTTTCTTAATCAGAAAAAATGGTGTCCAGTCACTTGCTTCTTGAAGAGCCCATAAGAATGGCTTCCATTCTTGAGCCCTCTAAACCTGTAAGCAAGTCTTGCCCTTATTTTTCTTCTTTAAAGAATCTTGTTTTTACAATTTGTTTGTGATTTCATTTTGTTACTGCTTCTGTTAGGACTAAAAACAAATGTTTGATGTTGTTATTATGCTGAATCTTGATGGGCTTGTGTTTCTATTTTCAATTTTTGGATTATGATTTGAATTTCTGTTGCAGAATTTCTTTCCAGCATTGACCAAGATAGTTGGAACACTGGGGCCGAAATCACGGTCCGTGGAGACTATTTCTGGGTGCCTTCAGGCTGGAATGTCTGGTGAATTTTTGTTCAATCACTTTCAACATCTTTGTTATCACTTTCTACTTTAATGCTTTTTTCTTAAGTTATTTGATTATTTAGAAAAGTTGAAGTTATGATTTATGATGGAGTACAAGCTATTGTGTTTTGAGGATTTTTCCTACTTGCAGTTGGACCCAATATTTATTTAGTTTTTATGTGTTTGATTGCTTGCAAGATTGTATACAGAGACTTTTCACTTGGTAGCAAAAGTTGACTAAGAGGTTGTTTGGCTAAGCTTATCTAAAACATCTTTTAAGCTCATACAGTGTACTTATGTTTTTTGAACTTATAAGATGTTAGATCTTATTTTTACTGTAAGTTGTGAAGTGTTTGTATAGAATAATTTCTGGTAAATTTACAATTAAGATGGTTATAAAGGAGTTAAGATCGAAAAATTAGTAACTCCTTTTTTTTAAAGAAGGAAAAAAAAAAAAGATTTATAGGATCCTAGCATTTTATTTTAGGCGCTTATGAGCTCTTTCGTAGATTTGAAAAAAAAAAAAAAGGGACAATTACCTCTCCACCCTCTAAGGTTAGTTACAATTACCAAAACACCCCTAATGTTTGGACAATTACCATTACATCCCTTACAATTAGTTCAACTATCGCATAATTGCAATTACACCCTTGAATTGGTACATAATTACAATCACACCCTATCCAAAGGGTCTACTTGTAATGTTTCATAATTTTTGGGGGATGTAATTATAATTATCCTTTAGTGGAACTAACAGGAGGGGGTGTGATGGTAATTATGCCAAATTTTTGAGGGTGTACAGGTAATTATTTGCCAAAAAGAATTTACTAAATCCTTAGTGACATCTTATAAGCTCACCTAAACACCTGTAACAGATTCTTGTTTTTTGAAAATTTACATTTATCTCATTTAATCAAGTTATATAACATTTATCCTGTTTTTCTACGGCTGTATTAAATACATCTTCACCTGATGATATGATTTTCAAATGCTAAAGTTAACTATTTGCATCACTGAATTGAGATGTTACCTCTTATATTTTCAAATAGTTGCTAGATTTGATTTTTCATGGGGTGATGCTGAATTTCACCAAGAGACATTGGAGAACTTGAAAGTAGCCATCAAGAAGACAAAAAAGCTTTGTGCAGTAAGCTTGAAAATTTTTTACACTTCGTTTATACGAGAATGAAACACGAGTGAATTATTATTTGCCATTTTTTTTTTTCCATTCATCAGGTTATGCTCGACACGGTGGGACCAGAACTGCAAGTTGTAAACAAAAGTGAGCATCCTATTTCCCTTAAGGAAGATTCCCTGGTCATTTTAACACCTGATCAAGACAAGGAAGCTACTGCAGATTTACTTCCCGTTAATTATAGTGGGCTATCCAAGGTAAAAATATTGTATAAGACCTCGTGATAAATTTTGTGATGTTTCATTTTTGTAGAACTGACTGATAACTGACTTGTTCTTGCTCATGAAACAGTAAAAAATAGCGAAACCAAAATGCCCTTAGCTGCAACAGTTCTTGCAAATTTCTAGACTCGTGCATGGGAAAAAATTCTTGTGTCTCTTGTGAATCCTCTTGAAATTCTAGGATGGGAAGTTTAGGAATCTTATGCTGTCCATTAATAGTTTTTGGTGGTTTTGCTGTCAGAACTCTGAAGCAAAACCTTTGTAATCTTTGGGTTGTGTGCTAGAATTGCCATTCTCCATCGCTTTTGTAAGCTGTAAATTTTTGTCACTTTATAGTGCTTGAAGCTGAAACTTCCAGATCAACCGTTTCATAGAGTTGGGACTTCTGTGAAATCTAAACATACTTCTTGGACTTCGCAGGCTGTAAAGACCGGAGATACTATCTTCATTGGTCAATATCTGTTTACAGGAAATGAAACGACTTCAGTATGGCTTGAGGTATGGCAACATGGAAATAGACATTTCGTTTACATGTCCGCTAATACAATACATGTTTCAATCAGGTGACCTGGAGGTCAAACTTTAATATCAACTAGTTAAAACAACAATATAGTTTAAATGATTGTCATTCTTTAGTACAAACATCTATGTATTCACTGTGGAGGTCCATCTATGCAGGTTACTGAGGTGAAAGGCGAGGATGTTGTCTGTCTGATCAAGAATTCTGCCACCTTGGGCGGGCCATTGTACACTTTGCACGTCTCTCAGATTCGTATTGAACTTCCAACTCTGACTGATGAAGATAAGGAGGTATGTGTTCTTAACACCACTCATTGTCCTGATGATGGCATGACTAATGACGAAGTCATCAAATTCTTCAAGACCAATTGTTTCAAAATGGGGTTAATTACCAAAAACTGCCAATGGTTTGGGCCATTTACAGAAGAAATCCACTAAAATCCTTTGGAATTATAAATACTCCTTTATGTTTGCCACTTAGAGTTTCACCTGCCGCAGTCGTCTCCCTCAATCGCCAAGGGGGTACTTCTAATTTCAAAAGATTGAGGTCCTTCACCCCCTCCGTGCCCCTGTAAATAGGTGATTAACCTTTTAAAATAATGTACGATTAGCAATTATTTTCAGGAATCATACATTCAGACTCTCAAGCATGCTTGACTATTCCTTTTGAAATGTATCCACATAACTTGACACGAATGATAGGTTATAAGCACTTGGGGTGTCCGCAACAACATCGACTTCCTGTCACTTTCATGCACAAGGCACGCCGAAGATATCAAACATGTAAGTAGTATGATGGTTTTCATGTTCCATAAACAATTTCATCAGCTAATGCAATGGTTGTGTTTTCGTGGCTTTTTTTTTTTTTTTTTTCAGGCTCGTGAATTTCTTTCTACATTGGGAGACCTCAATCAGACTCAGATTTTCGCAAAAATTGAGAATGTGGAGGTCCGAAGTCTCTTATACGCTTTTTTAGGAAAAACTCAAAATTTGAAGCTAAATGTTAACATTATTTGTCATAGCTATATTTTTCCTTATGTTTTACGACAGGGTTTGGCTAATTTTGACGAGATTCTTCAAGAAGCTGATGGAATCATCCTTTCTCGTGGAAATCTTGGAATTGATCTCCCACCAGAGAAGGTCCATTTAGGATATGAATATATGATATATTGCCTAGCTGATTGAGGCAGCAAACCCCTTGCCTTAGAGCAACCTTTCAGTGTCTTTAAACGCTTAGCGGGTTCTTTACATCTTAGTCAGTAGTCCTGTTCTTCGTAGAATCACTATGTAAAAGTGCTGATTGTTACATGAGGACATTAGAAGAACCGTCAGAAAACAAACATCAAAAATAAAATTCATGAACCAACAAAAAACTTGTAATATTGCATCATTCATTATCTTTCCTTTTTTCTCATGTGTATGGTCGCCCTTGTTCATGTAATAAATGTTTCTGGTTTTCTTCATGTCTCAGTTCTAACATCATTTTCTGCTACATTCAGGTATTTTTATATCAGAAGGAAGCTGTTCACAAGTGCAATATGGCAGGGAAACCTGCTGTGATCACTCGTGTTGTAGACAGTATGACCGACAATTTGAGACCCACTCGTGCAGAGGCAACTGATGTTGCTAATGCCGTGCTCGATGGTATCTTTATGCACTCTTTGTCTCTTACAATTGTTTATCCCAATCCATTGAGAGTAGCGTATGAAAGTTGTTACAATTCAGGAACTCGAAAACTTATAGCATGTTGTTTTGCATTTGTTTTCAGGCAGTGATGCAATCCTTCTAGGTGCAGAAACACTACGGGGACTTTATCCTGTCGACACTATATCTATCGTTGGTAAAATTTGTGCGGAGGTAAGTTTCTCTTTTATTTTCCTGAGGTAATTTTTGGAGGCTTATTCCTCTCGTGTCACTTGAACCTCTATTTTTTTTTTCTTTATATATAAAAATAAGTGATAATTACCTCAATACCCCCGAGGACTGGCCTAATTATATAATCACTCTTGTAGTTTGGAACTTACAATAACACTCCCGCCATTAGTTAAGCAACCGTAAAACTTAATAGAGCATGTATGACATTACAATTAAACCATGTAAAAATCTAACTTATTAACTGAAACATTACAAGTAGAACCCTTGTTAATCTAACAATACATGTTTAAGTTTTCAGGAGGTCTAATTCTAATGCTACACAAAGTCTGTTGAGTTCCCCGTCACCTGATCTAACTGTAGGGCTGTTATTCTCTTTCCTGACCCACAAGGGTTTCTCTGTAATTAGACCGAACCTCAGGAAACGTTTTTGGGTATTTATCCCTAAAAATAATTATCAGTGACTACTTCTGCATGTTCAGTGTATATGAGTTCAAAATGTTCTAAAACTTAGGAACTCATCACGATGATAGATTTTAATTCTTACTCGATGGCAGTCTGTTGGCATTATAAGTATCTCCTTGATAATTACACGTAACTTAACATACCTTGTGCAGGCAGAAAAGGTTTACAATCAGGACCTCTACTTCAAACGGACTGTGAAGTATGTTGGTGAACCGATGACTCACCTTGAATCAATTGCTTCCTCTGCTGTATATTGCTCTAAAATCCTTCACCTTTTTCATTTCTTTCAAATATGTTTCAGCATTATCCATATTCTGATTATGTTCTCAAGGGGCACTTCAGTTATTCGAGTTCATACCTTGCTTGTTAATCTAGGTACGTGCTGCCATCAAGGTGAAGGCATCCGTCATTATCTGTTTCACTTCATCGGGACGAGCTGCTAGGTCTCTCTCTCTCTCTCACACACACACACACACACAGAGTTCACAATCTTAATATGTAATTTAACAAAATGTCTTGAGTTTAATCATAATAATGCAGGTTGATAGCTAAGTACAGACCTACGATGCCTGTAATATCTGTCGTCATTCCTCGTCTAAAGACAAATCAACTGCGATGGACCTTTACTGGAGCTTTTGAGGTACATTTTGGGATCATGTCCGTTGTCTATTATGGATTCAACTTCATCTACACATTGAAGTTTCTGTTTATTGCCACTCGTATAGTTTTTGGTTCCTTTAACATCTATCAAGATCTCTATTTTCTCTCAACTCTCTATTAATGAGTTGCGCGTGTTCAGGAGGCCAACCTTTTAAAAACATCAAACTTTTAGGGACCAAAACTATTAAAAGTTCAAACTTAAGGAATCTAAATTTTGTACCCGAGCAGTTCCGTGTCATTAGACGGAGTTCAATTGGCCATAACCATTCCTATCTAGAATTGTGAATACGATAGTGACAAAGATGAAGTATTTGTTTTCTGCATTGACATCAGCAAAGTTCTTTTCATTTGCAGGCAAGACAATCTCTGATAGTCAGAGGTCTTTTCCCTATTCTTGCGGATCCTCGGCATCCGGTCAGTCAAATATCCTTCCCCCTTGACTTGTCGAAAGACCCTTTTCAAAGTTGTTCGTAATTCATTTGAAAGATGATTCAGATTTTCATCGTGTTTGATTAAACTCATGAACTCTAAAGTTGATCCCATCTTTACGAATTTAGCCTCTTGACGTGTCATCGAATGAATCTAGATGAAATTTTATTTGCGACATGATGGTTACATGTTCCATTTGCAGGCTGAATCGACAAATGCAACAAACGAGTCGGTCCTAAAGATGGCTTTGGATCATGGCAAGGCATCTGGCGTTATAAAACCACACGATCGTGTGGTCGTTTGCCAGAAAGTAGGCGACGCGTCTGTGGTGAAGATCCTTGAGCCTGAGGAATAGATTTTGCTAGAATTTTCTGCTCATTGACATGCTTGTTTATCCAAAAATACCTGTGCGAGTGCGAGTTCTTGGAACTTAACTTTGTACCATGAGGTAATGGCAGGATATGTGTGAGTTGTATGGCATTGTGGTTATATGCTATGATGAAAAATAATGTTGCTTTGCATCATTGTATGTAGAAAAATTGGGAAAGTTACGCACTTGGAAAAGGAAGTTATGCGTTATAGATTCCAAACTAATTGAGCTCGATGCTTGTACGATAAATTTTCGATCTTCTTTTTCTTCTTTGGTATTTTACGTCCTCTCTCTAATTTTGCTGTTAACTTGCCGATACAAACAAAGATTGCTTAAGGGAGTAATGCGAATCGTGTATCTAATAAGGTCAAAAATACAATTTTCTCTAATTAATTTGGAGAATAATGCGACAATCAGGAGGATTGTGGTTTCTATTTTTTCATATTATAAGTTACTACCATAAAATTAATATAAATTAATATCAGATGAAGATTTTTGTGAAAATGAAGGTGAAGTTGAAAGAAAAAACGAAACGTTTGCTTAATGAATCTTGTCAAAACTACATTATTTAGCATGGGTAAATTCAGGTAATG